>CM059189.1:56170359-56523703 GCA_030323885.1 Branchipolynoe longqiensis
ATTATTATTTCCTCAATTTTATTGTTGAGGAAAAGAAGGAATGTAGATGAGATTATCGAAATAAAGTTTTACAACACACTTCTTATTGCGACATGTGGTGTTCTCTGTGGCGGAGTGGTTAGAGTGTCTGACTTTTTTCTAGGTCAGACTCCTAATCTGAAGGTTGGTGGTTCGATTCCCCATGCCCCCCACCTCGCCCAATTTGGACTTCCACTGCTGTGTACAACTTACAGTGACATCAAAGGCCGATTGCTCTCATACCATGTCTATGTGGTGTGGTAGGTTAAAAATCCCTTGGGTCGGTAAAAGTGTAGGCTCAGGCTTTCTATCGACAAACTGTCTAATGGTGAAAACAAGTATATTCACACTTATCCATCATAGGCAGTATAAATCTTCAAGAAAAAAAAAGATTCCATAGATAAAAGTTTGCTAAAACACTGCTAAGCATTCTCCTCCAATTTGAAAGTCACTTTTCTTCTAAGCAGCAATCTTCCTTGAAAATACTAGGTAAGTTCATCAAATTTATTATTTTGCTATAGAGAAATAGTTCAATTTATGAAAAGCGCTTTGTATGATGTGATTTTTATTTAATTGTATCAACTAAAGGAAGGAGGAAAGCTCATGTTATATGTATGTATCCGACTGTATGTATATATATATATATATATATATGTGTGTGTATGTATGTATGTATATAGCGATATAGCGAATGGTAGACAGGAAGTGTGAACACTTATTTGTCTGATTTTTGTCATCATTTTTCTTTTTTCGTCAGTGGAGTGGTCTTCTCCACTCCACTGCTGGTCGATAGAAAGCCCGAGCCTACACTTTTACCAACCCAAGGGATTTTTAACCTCCCACACCACATAGGCATGGTATGAGAGCAACCGGCCTTTGATGAGACTGTAAGTTATACACAGCGGTGGAAATCCAAATTGGCAGAGCTGGGGGCACGGGGAATCGAACCGCCGACCCTCAGATTAGGAGTCTGACCTAGAAAAAAGTCAGACACTCTAACCACTACGCCACAGAGAATGCGAATGAATGAATGAAATAATGAATGTCCTTAAATTGTTTGATCATTCCTTTTTATTTCATTTAAAGTTGCTTTTCTTTTAAGCAACAGTATTCCTTGAAAATACTAGCTCAGTTTATCAAATTGATTATTTTGCTATAGAAATATAGTTCAATTTATGTAAATCGATTCGTATGATGTGATTTATATTTAATTGTATCATCTTAAAGGAAGGAGGAATGCCCATTCTGTATGTATGTATGTATCAGTATGTATATGAATAGGTATATGAATATTTATATATATATATGAACATCAGGCCCAGACGTCATATTACTTCGTTATATTCACTGTTAATTTACTCAATCCGGTCCAAACTAAATATCCTATGAATATCCAGGAAATTAGATATAATTTTTGGCTTTCTAGTGATGTATTCCAATATGAAAACATCCTAAAACTCAGTGTTCCACAACCATATTTGTGAACCTGCACTTTAATCCTATATGAAATTTGACCTTGGAAATTGCACCGGGGCTCGAATGAGGTATTTAACCACCATAGCCAGATCGAGGTAAGCTCTCCAACCTGTTTATCTCTTTAAATTATATATATGCATAATATAATATATATATAATATATATATAATGTACATCAACACTATCACCTTCATCAACACTATCATCATCATTTTCATCCCTATCATCAGCATGTCCATCATCAGCATTTTCATTATCATTTTCACTATCAATATTATTATTATTATTCGTTTTCACAGCATTTTTACTAGGCGAGACGATGCAGGCGTTTGGTGAAACTACCTCAACTTGTTCCCCCACCTACGATTCCCCCACCTACGCGGCCACCACCACCACCACCACCACCACCGCTCAATTACATATGCAGGAGGAGGAGGGGGGGGGACGAGGTTGAGGAAGCTTCTCAGCAATCAAACAATGACTATTGCACTGCGAAACTGGTTGCTGCATCAGGTCTGCAGGTGGATCTAGATCTGGATCTGAAGCCAGATCTAGATTTGGAAGGCGGGATGGAGGGAGGGATGGATCTGTGTTCTACTCCTTTCCAGCATCATCTCGTTCCTGCTCTCCATCATGAAAACAACTCTCCCATTACTCCAGGTGGGCGATTTTAAAATTTAAATTAAAACTTGAATTTAATCCAAATGAAATATTTGAAACGAAAGATTTCTCAGTCCTATCTCAAAACTGAAGTCGATTTTATTCCGAATGAAATAAATTAAGCGGACGATTTTTCATTCCTATCAAATTAATCAATATGTCAATGGAATGTTTAACCTTCAATGAGAAAGGGAGGAATTATGTCAAATAAATAATTATATTTTTTTGTTTTGTTACAACTTTATTACTAGCTTCCTCCTTCCTGATGTCGATGTGGAGATACAATCTCCTGCCCATTTCACACTCCCCCTGAGTGTGTGATTCAATCATTCCTGTGGACATGCATGCATGTTTTCAGCAGGAGATTCACCAAATAAACTGACCACTCATACCGTTGCTGAATAACCTTTGGCCGCCCTTCTCCACCTTCACCTTTAGTTCAATTACAACTCTATTACTTCCGTTAACCTTTCAGACGCTTCACCACCACCTGCAGTCCAGGAGCTGTTTTATAAACAACAACTACATTCTTGGTGAGAAATAAAGAAGTTTTGTTTTAAATATTAATAAATAATGGAGCTCTAGCATTCAAACAAACAAACAAAATTTGAATAATCAAAGCTGTATCTGATTTACTTAGCTTTATATCTCTTTTTATTGTATTAACTGTGAATGAAGACATTGGCGCATAATTTCCGAATTGTGGTTGATTCGGTGAGGGGAGCCGGGTACGCACCACGCCCAAAGCGGGCAGGATGAACATCAGGTAACCAAAACCTCCCCCCACATCTAGCCATTCGGTTTCGCTTGGCCGTTGAACTCACAACTTAAAAAATAACTAGAGACATCCGACTGCACCCACGTTACCCACGACAAAATACCCCAGTCAAAAACGATTTAAGTCAAAGGAGGATGCAGAGGATACGACAAACCTCACGACCGCTCGGTAGGCCCGCGAAGTGCGTGGCCAGGAGGTCTCCCCCGGAGGAGGAGCAACTTGAGACAAGTATACAAGATGGCGGCAACGCCGTATCCCCTGGCAGCATGGTGCACCGGCAGCCGGCGGCCGCCCCTGTCCGGAAGCCAACTGCCTGGGGAAAGTGAAGCGAGAGACAAACATGTCGACAACGCCGAAAAGACAGGAGGACATGATGACAAAAATGCAGCAGACAATGGAGGCCATGGAGACACACTGGCAATGGATGGAGCAGCACATCCTCCAGCAGGAGCAGGCGCTCACGGAGGCGACCGCGGGCAGTATGGCCCCGGCCGCCCCCACCCCCCCCCCCCCAACTGACGACCAACAGGCGCGGCCCCAGAGGTGGCCGACACTGACCCCAGCTTGGATCGCCGACACCGCCCCCACGCGCGGACGGCCACCCCGTACTCCCCGGCTTACCTCCCCGGCGACCTAGACGGCGACTTCGGGGAGGCGGACATGTCGTCAGGCCCAGACGTCATGACGCGTGTGACGCCATGACGCATGCTGGTTCCCGGCCCGGCCTAGCGGTGGGCGCATCCCGGCGGTGACCGGTTGTGGGGAAACCCCCTAATTTGCATATCCGCCCTGCTGGTCCCCGGGCGGCCCGCCCCCATGGCCCGGCACACGACGTGTGCCCCGGAGGTGGCTGGCCATGGAGAAATCCCTAATTTGCTGGTCCCAGGGCGGTCCGTCCCCCGGCGTGCCACGCGCCGGAATGAACTCGCTGTGCGGCCCGTGATGTCGTGGCCGCCCCCGGGACAAAAACAATAACATCAACACGGCCGGCCTGTGGTCGGGGCATGACCACCTCCCCCGATCAACCCGACTTGTACATGACATTCGTTACCTGGCTCCGGCCGGACGGGGCATCGACCCCCTCCCGCTCCTGGCATTCGAAACAGGCCGCAGCTCCGCAGCCGCTGGGCCTCTCTGAGCCAGTCACCGATGTCATCGACGGCCTACTACAACAGACACTCCCAGTGGAACGGCGGTGCAACCCAATGCCCCAGGAGTATAGGCAGACGTTGGACGACATATGGCCGGTGATATCCGGCTCAGCCTAGCAGCAGTACTCCGGCTACGCAGCAGCCTATGGCGCTGTCTGAGCCGCAGCCATCCCAAACTTTTTGGCCACCGGCGTTCCTCTTCCCTCCGGATTGAACATTGCAAGCTGGAGGAAGGCGCTGGCCGACCACCCCAACACCACCCTGGTCGACCAGCTGGAGTTTGGATTCCCGGCCAATTACTCCGCGTCGAGGCCTCCCACCCTACCTTATGTAATGTAATGACCCACGTGGACATGGCGAGTAGGTGTTTCTAACTGTCTTTATTTACAAGCCCTTCCTTTCACGTCACGTGATGATGCTGATAGGTCACATCGTGACATGACACAGTTACATGTATTACATCCTCCTTTCATTGCAATAATAAATATTTAATAAGTACATTTTTGGGGTTTTCTTTTCTTGTCTTAACAATTGTCTTGACACACTTACGTCTATTACACTTACATATATTACATCCTCCTTTTACTGTATTAATAAATACTTGATCAGTACATTTGTTTGTTTTATTATTATCTTCCTATTCTTGAATAAGGCAACTTGTTGCGTTAACATATATTAAGATTGTGACCTTGTTATTCACTTCTTTTACTTTGTCACTGTAATTCCTCTTCATAAAAGACTTATTTCTATTCATTTGTTTATACATATTTCTATGCATGAATTTGTGTTGCTGTATTGCAATCGAATAATATTGTAAATTACATGTCTGTATTACTATAGGTATATACATATAATTACATTAAAACCTTAACTATGTATATAATAATTAAAATACAACAGTTACCATAGTTTATATGACAATATATTCAATATATATATATATAGAACCTTGTATGTTATACCTATATATTTTTGTATTATGGTATTCTTTGCTGTACTATGTGTGAAAGTACGACGTCTGAACAATTTGACTTCTGGATACTGAATGGTTTATTCACGGCCTAGGGCTCGCTTGACCCGCCGACTAAACTTTCCATGACGTCATCTCATTAGCATATTCCTTTGTTTCAAACTCTGCATCTCGTTAACATATATTAGCCACACACCCATACGTCTATTACGCATATATATCACATCCCCCCTCAAAGTATTTCTGAAACATAAAATGTTTCAAAATAACCATGCAAAATAACAGTCAAACAAAGACACAATATCATATATGCATACTTAACTGAAACACAAGTCCTTGCAAATGTCCAAGTGCCCTAAGGCACTGAAGTCCTTCAAATGTCCGGCCGTAACGCCTCAAGTCATCACTGTCCATTACATATCAAATAACAACGATACATCTGAAAATACAACTTAATCCTACATGCACATGTTATGCGTGTACACACCCAATCCACACTGAACTACTACAGGTCTAACCTGCTTGCCAGCCTAATCAGCCAACCTGACCTACTTAGATTATCCGCACTGTTTACATTCGGCAATGATGCTGACCTAGTCTGCATCTGCCCGACCAGTTTGGGCCGCCCCCCCCACAGGCATCCTGATAATCTGCACCCGGTTCCGATGCAACATATTACCTCACTCGTTCAAAATGTGATATTCTCTCCCAGACAGACCAGCCCGTCCCAAAATAACCCCTTTTTTCCATTCCCCAGCATGATTCTTGTACTTTATCTTATCTCCGACTTTCATAGGTTTGTGCGGCTTCCCACACTTCCGGCCATGAAACGCTTTCTGACTCTGCTGCTGTTTCGCCGTCTGAACTTTCTTTGGATTTTGGGTTTCGGGCACCAAAATTTCCTCTGCCATCGGCAACCTGCCCCTCAACCTTCTGCCCATGAGCAACTGAGCCGGAGATGCATTCAGGACGGGCAACGGAGTATTGCGATAATTCAGCAAAGCTAACTGAAAATCAGACCCAGTCTTCTCGCACTTCTTTAACATATCCTTTACTGTTTGCACAAACTGTCCTACCTGCCCATTGCTACGGGGATACTGTGGACTGGAATATACGGCCTTAAACCCATAGTGCTGCGTAAACTCCCGATACTCATGGCTCTTAAACTGTGGACCATTGTCTGAAACGACCTGACTCGGAATACTGTGCCTTGCAAAATTATTCTTCAGCTCGCCAATGACAGTGACAGACGACGTATCGCCCAACAGCGTCACCTCCGGATACTTCGTATAGTAATCTACAGTTATCAGGTAATTCTTATGGTTTAACTCAAACAAATCTGCACCGACTTTTTCATATGGCTTACAGGCGATCGGGTGATTTATCAACGGCTCGTGATGCAAATTTTTCCGGTTGTTTTGGCAAGTGTCACACCGACTGACCTTATCCTCAATTTGCTTATCCATATTCGGCCAAAATATACAGTCCCGCGCCAACTGCTTGGACTTAGTCACACCCAACTGTGTCTCATGTAATGCCTCAATCATTTCACCACAGAGACCCGGAGGAACCACCACCCGACCGCCTTTCATGACAAGATTATTTTCTATCGTTAACTTGTGTTTGTGTGGGATGTATTGTCTCAGACATGGTGGTGTCTGTATGTGTGTAGTGTCCCACCCATCTTCAATGTGTGATATCAACATGGACATGGATACATCCTTCTCATCTTCTTTGACAATCTTACTCAACAAACTTGACGATTGCATGTCCACTGCGGCAACGCAGAATGTGTCATCGTACAGGCTATCATGACCTTCTTTGGCGCTATGCGCCCTGGACAACCTGTCTGCAAAAAACATCAAAGAACCCTTCACATGACATAGCTTAATATTGTAATTCTGCAATCGCATTCGCATTCTCTGCATCTTGGCCGAAAGTTTATGAATTGGCTTCTGCATTATCGCCACTAACGGCTTGTGGTCTGTTTGAATTTGAACTTCTTTGCCAAAGATATAGTCATGAAACCTCTGACATCCGAAACATATGGGGAGCATTTCTTTTTCGATAGTGGCATAGCCACACTGCGCTGAGTTAAGCGCACAAGATGCGAGTGCGATTGGCTTGTCATCTTGCATCAACACGGCACCTAACCCTGACTGACAAGCATCCACTTGGATAACAATGGATTTCCTAACATTGTAATACGACAACACAGGAGCAGTTCTCAACTTTTCCTTCAACTTATCAAACGCACCCTGCTGTTCACTCTGCCAGTGCCACGCCACATCCTTAGCCAGGAGCGTGTGCAGTGGTTTGGCTATCTCGGACATGTTGGGTATAAACTTGTGTACATATCCAACCATGCCCAGGAATCTTTGGACGCCTTGTTTGTCACGCGGCTCTGGCATGTCAACTATTGCTTGTATTCTGTCTGGATCAGGCTTCACACCCTGCTGGGTAAGTTGATGACCTACATATTTCACTGTAGTCTTACATAACAAAGATTTTGTGTCGTTTAATTTCAGGTTAACGGACCTAGCTCGGTCTAACACAGCTCAGAGCCGCTCGTTGTGCTCCTCAACCGTTGACCCATATCCCAAAATGTCGTCCGTGACTATCCTGATACCGGGTATTTCGCCCATGACACGGTGCATTTCCTGAATAAAAATGTCACCGGCTGTTTTGATGCCAAAAGGCAAGCGGGTGTACCTGTAGCGGCCCCACGGAGTATTGAACGTGCACACACATGAACTTTCTTCATCTAACTCTATCTGCCAATAACCTGTCTTGTGATAATGAGACTGCATTTACCTACACAATATATCCGAAATGCCTCCGTGAGTGGCACAATCTTATCTTGATCAGCGAGAGCGATATCCATATTGGCAAAAACTTTTTGCGCCTCCTCGCCACCAACGTGAAGAACGATGCAGCATTGCACTCGTTCTGTCTTCAATACGACACCTGCAGCAGTAGCGTATATATGTTGTATGCTCTGATCCATGTTTTCCAGTTCGATCTCGCGTTGTGGCTGAGGACAAGCTGACCAGGCGGCTGCAATCCCGGCAATGTATTAGCGGGTGGCATTCTTCCTCATCTGACACCATGTGAAAGTATGACGTCTGAACACTTTGACTTCTGGATACTGAATAGTTTATTCACGGCCTAGGGCTCGCTTGACCTGCCGGCTAAACTTTCCATGACGTCACCTCATTAGCATATTCCTTTGTCTCAAACTCTGCATCTCGTTAACATATATTAGCCACACACCTATACGTCTATTACGCATATATCACACTATGCATCCAAACCTTGTTATGAATGGTTGGTTAGTTGGGTGTGTTGATATGCTTTGTGCCTTTACTGCTCTTTTTATTATATGTTTTCGGTTTCTGTTTAATGTGTTCTTGTTTTCGTTTATTATTGAGTCATTTCTGGGCCTGATGTTGCTTGTCTCTGTTATTTTCCGTTCGTGCAATTGTCAATGTGGTCTTTGTAATAAATATTGTCTCCTTTATTTAATTTCTTTTGTTCTGGTCCTGCCCTTTTGTTGAAGTAATTTGCCTGTGCTCTTTGCGCACTGGATATATTATTTTGTTGACTTGTAATCAAATTAGGCTTCAGTTTATCTGGCTGGATTGGTATTCTGGATCTGAGTCTTAGGGACATTAATAACTGGTCTGGGCTGACTAACATGTTGTTGAAAGGTTTGTTTATGTAATTTAATAATGCTATTTGTACGTCTTTACCGTCTGTTAGCGATTTGTTTATCATTAATTTGATTGTTTGTACACATCTCTCAGCTTGTCCATTACTTTGTGGGTGCATTGGTGATGAGTATGCAGGTGTAAATCCATAGCTCATTGCAAATTTCTTATATTCATCTGAAGAGAATTGGGGACCATTATCCAAAACAACTATTTTTGGTAGACCGTGTCTACAGAAGATTCTTTTTAATGCGTTTATTGTTTCTTTTCTACTTGTGGAGCTCAGCTTATGAATTTCAGGATATTTAGAAAAATAGTCCACTACTAGTAAGAAATGCTGTCCTGCTTTGTGGAAAAGGTCAATCCCTACTTTGTAGAAGGGAATTTCAATAATATCGTGGTGTACTAATGGTTCTTTATGTATTTGCTTTCTGAATTCTTGGCATGTTTGACATCTTGAAATTAAATCGTCAATTTGGCCAATTAGGCCTGGCCAAAAAAAAGTCCCTTGCAAGCTGTTTAGTTTTCACTATTCCTATGTGTGTTTCATGCACCCTGCCTAGCATTTCATTTTGTAGCTTTAATGGTATTATTTTTCTGTTGTCTTTCATGACCAATCCGTCCTGTGTTGTTATTTCCGCTTTGAAGGTATAAAATGGCCTAATGTCTTGACTCAACCCTTTGTTGCCATCTGGCCACCCTTGCTTTGTTAGTTTGGTTAATTCGATTAATGTTTTGTCCCTTACTGTTTCTTCTTCAATTTATTGCAATATGCTTGTTGACATGCTAACGGCTGCTACCGTTATGCCACTGTCGAATAGGTCGGTAGGTGTTGTCTTGGCTGTGTGAGCCCTTGATAGAGTGTCTGCAAAGAACATATTAACACCTGTAATGTGGATTACCTCCAAGTCATAGATTTGTAGTCTCATCCGCATGCATTGTATGGGTGCTGAGAGTTGATGTATCGATTTTTACATAATTGATACTTGTGGTTTGTGGTTTGTTTCTATTATGATGTGCCTTCCGAAAAGGTATTCGTGGAACGTTTTGCATCCAAAGCAGGTCTGTTCTCTTGGAATAGTGTGTCATCTAATCCAGATTTTGAAGCGTCTACTTGCAGAACTATTTGTTTGTTTGTGTCATAGTATTGTAATATCGGTGCATGCAATAGTAGTTTTTTTTAGTTTATTGAATGCATCATTTTGGTCTTTATCCCAATGCCATGCGATTTCTTTTTTTAATAATCTTAATGGTTTCGTTATTTCTGCCAAATCTGGAAATCGCATGTATGCATCCTTGCATGGTGGGTATCTGTTTTCTGTTGAACTCATAGTACTCAGTCGACAGTTTCCAGATGAACTCTTTGAATTCTAGTCATCTGTTTTTGTTGAACTCATCCAGTCAAAAAGGTCAAATAAGTTCAACAGAAAACAGATGCCCACAATGCAAGCATGCGTACATGCGATGTCGATGTCTGGAAAAGGTCAAATCAGTATTCCCTATGAGTTCAACCAAAAACAGATGCCCACTATGCAAACATGCGAAGATCAACAAAAGGTTGAAAATCCAAACGATGACGTCACCAAACCAGTCAAACAAGTACAAAAAGGGCAAGTAAGGTCAATGTCCCTCCTCGAAAAGGTCAAGTAAGGTCATTGTCCCGCATCGGACCTCTGACGCGGGACGATTACGTAAGATGGACCTATGTCGGTCCTCTCTATACTACTCATATCAGACAGTAACTGTATCAAAAACAATATCAACAATTAACTGTATCGAACACAATATCATACAAGAACTGTATCAAAACATGATGTGCGAAAATGAAGAAGGCAAGGCGGGCGTGGGAAAAAACAGAGGCATTTATTGAGGCGCCTCTGGCAACAGAGGGGGTAAACAAGGCACAGTAGAGGCTCACGAGGAGCAGGTAGAAGGTACATGGAAGGTAAGGCTCATGAGGAGCAGAGAAACGAACAAGAGAGTCTATAACACGGGCTCATACGGAGCAGAGGTAAAAGTTCATGTGAGGGGAGGGGGCGCCGAGGAGCCCTCCACCAAAGCGGAGGAGAGGGCTCGAGGCGTGCCCGACGGGGGGGGCGAGGCGGGGCACATGTGCGCGCACCGCCTCAGAGGTCAGGTTCCCTGTGTGGGCGGCGAGTGTCCGGGGCCTACGTCGTCGGGGAGTGGGCGGCCAAATAGCGAGGAGGCCCGCTACTTGGAGAGATCCGGTGAGGAGGTCCGGCGAGGGTCGAGCAAGGGGGCAGCGAAGTCCTCAGGGCTGGGTGGGGTCGGGGTCGGGTCGGGAGGGTTGACGAAGGCGGTGTCGTGAAGGTCGGCGGCTGTGCTATCGGAAGAGGGTTCCTCGTGAGGCTGGGCTGGGCTGTGGTCTGAGGCGTGAGGTGCGAGGTGATGATCCCCGGCTCTGACTGGGTGGCGCTTCGATTGGTGGTCGCTGGGGGGTTGTCGGTGGAGGTCGCGGGGCTGTCGGCAGTGGTGAGGGTGAGGCGCCGGGGAGGGCCCCCCGGGCCGGTCGGGGGGAGGCCGGCGGATCAAAAATCCGCCGAGGCGGCGGGGGTCTGGCGCTCACGGGATTGTTTGGTTATGCAGCCGGCCTCGCTGTGCATGGTGAGTATGCACCGCACGTTGGCGCAGTAGGCGCACACGTGCCGGTGCCTGTCCCCCGCCTCGCCGTGGGCCTCCCCGACGGGGGCCCGATCGCACGAGGCAGGGTCGCGGTTCCAGGCGGGGCAGGGGGCCCCGTGGGTCTGCCTATCGTATGCGATGCGGGTGTCGACTTGGGCTCGGGGCAGGTGTGCGCCTCGGGGAGGGTCGTCACCTCGGGGGACCGCTGTTGCCGGGGCGGCCTGAGGGGCGGGCAGGGTGAGGGTCTCCACCCTCAGGAGGTCGAGGGCGACCGCGTCGTGCCACCCCTGGGGGAGCCTCCCGCCGGCTATCCAAGAGAACACCGTCTCGGAGTAGCGCCGGACGGTCGGCCAGGGGTAGACGAGGTTGTCCCTCAGTACGGTGAGGTGATGGTGGTGTAGGCCCTGGACGGAGTGGGCTGGGAAGTTGGGGTGGTCGATGAGGGTGAGAAGGGCGAGGCTGTACTCGTCTTTCGTTGCCTCGCCCCTCTTCACCGGCTTCCTCTCGGGCCCCCTCTCCACCAGGTCTGAGGGGAAGATGTAGTCCCTCGGAATGCCTTGGCGCCTCACGGAGTGCCGCGCCTCGGTGGAGGCCAGTATTTCCCTACGGCGTCGGCTGCGGAGGCTGGGGTGTGCTGGGTCGGCTCTTCGTAGTAGGCAGGCGGGGGGGCAGGGGCGGCTCGGCTGGCGAGGTGATGGTAGCGCTTGTAGATGGGGTGTGCTGCCCCCTGCAAGGTCGCCTGAGGGGGCGGTGGGGGCCGGGCCCCGGCCGGGGCGCGCGCCCGAGGTGCCGGGGCGGGCCCGGTGGTGTAGGCGGCCTGGCGTCTGGGTGCAGGTGAGAGCGTCTCCGGCGGGGGCCGGGCCTCCCCGGCCTCCAGGGCGTCCATATGGGCCTCCATGCGGGCGGCGGTCTGGCGCTGCTCGGTCTGTAGACGCTGGAGGGCCTCCAAGATCGCAGACGTCTCGGCGCCCGAGGTGCGGTCCGAGGGCGCCGAGGGGGACGCCGGGGCTGAGGAGGTTGAATCGTCCCGTCGCGAGGACGGTCCCGGGGTGGCCAGGGCGGTCGTCCGGGAGCCCTTGCGGCCCTTTCCTTTTCCTTGTCCTGGCATGATGGCGGCCTGAGGCGTTGCAGTGGTCCGAGGTGGAGTCGGCGTGGTGGAGAGCCAAACAGGAAAAAGGGCAGCGTGGAGGAGGGCTGGAAGGCGAGTGACTGAGAGAGGCCGGCGGGCGGCCTTATAAGGGAGGGCAGGAGGGCGGTGACAGGTGAGGTGCGAAAGCAAGGCCGGGGGGAGGGAGAGGAAGAAAGCTGAGAGGCGGGCGTCGCGCGAGGTGAGAATGCTGCGCGACGACCGGGGAGGCGGGGGGAGGGTCTCTTCCTCTCCACACATCAAGCGCAATGCTTCGCATTACGACCAATGTCAGACAGTGACTGTATCAAACACAATATCGGACAGTGACTGTATCAAACACAATATCAGACAGTGACTGTATCAAACACGATATCAGACAGTGACTGTATCAAGCCCAATATCATAGAGTGACTGGCTCAAACACAATATCAGACATTAACTGTATCAAACACGATATCAGATAACTGTATCAAACACAATATCAGATAACTGTATCAAACACAATATCAGGCAGTAAATATCAAACCCGATATCAAATAACTGTATCAAACACGATATCAGATAACTGTATCGAACACAATATCAGACTAACTATCAAACACGATATCAGATAACTGTATCAAACACAATATCAGATAACTGTATCAAACACAATATCAGAGAGTAAATATCAAACACGATATCAAATCACTGTATCAAACACGATATCAGATAACTGTATCAAACACAATATCAGACAGTACCTATCAAACACGATATCAAATAACTGTATCAAACACGATATCAGATAACTGTATTGAACACAATATCAGATAACTGTATCAAACCCCCACATCGGGCAACACGTTCAAACTATTCACAATTGTCAGGCATATCAGGCAAACATTTTTCCCGGAGTGTTTGCATTTCGTCTGATGGCACCGTTTGAGACGATCGATTCCGTGTTTACATCAATTTGCTCAAGTGCCGCAAATTTAGTGTGTGCTATTGGTGATAGTTTACCAAAGACCCTATAATACTAAGATGGCTCACTCCCCATCTCTCCCATGGTAATGTAAATTTTGCAGTGCCACCTTGTGGTGGGTTTGATCAGCCCGGCTGCTGGTTGGTGTTTCACATGTAAACACATACAAATATATTATACATGAGATAGGTAAGTATGAATACACATCAATATGAAATTGCTATGAACAAATGCATATCATCATCATCATCATCATCGCCATCATCACACATCTTTCACATTCATATATACATTTATACATATAATATAGCAACTGTTTAACCAAGAGAACAGCCAGTGCACCAAGTGGTGGGTTTGATCATTTTGATTACACAGTACAGGGTGAGTGAGCCATCTTAGTGTTATAGGGTCTTTGAGTTTACTCAGTGTTCGGTCATGAAGTGCAAAATGTTTCACGGGAGTTGATGTCGGTTCTAAATATAACCATCCCAGCTTTCCCAACCTGAACACATTCATATTTCATCATCAGCACCCACTCTGCGAGTTCTACATCTGTTTGGGGTTTTACATTCTAGATATATCTGACGTCACATACGGATCGATTCGACCAGCCAGATGGCCGAATGAGTTGAGCGTCCGTGTCCCGTTTTGGTAGATCGTGGATCGAACCCTGGTTGGGTCAAACCAATGACTTAAAAACTTATACTTGTCGCTTCCTAGCCAGGCACTCAGCATTATTAGGATAGGGCAAGGACTGGTTAGCTCAGCGTCAGGGTAATTTGATTGAGTGGGATATCAAGTCATGGTAGTTGCAGCCTTGTCTCCCAGTGAGGCAGCACTATAATGTCTCCATGAGTGAACAGTGTCACCAAGTCGGTACCCATCCTGATATGACCTCAGATGTTTCCAGGACTTAAAACTCCAACAACCAACCAACTGAGAATGGGTTCCGACTTGTGTCACTGTGCACCACACATCCCACGTGGTTCGCACAATCTTGAAAAAGGCCTTACATTTGAAGGTGTCTCTGGAAAAGGCCTTAAATTTGAAAACACCCTGAAAAGGCCTTGAACATTGACCAAATGTGCCAAAAGACCCATCAATTTTCAGATTTATCGAAGTGCGATTCGTTTTCGTTACCAGCCTCATCGACAAAACATCGACCAATGGCAGAGTTGCGATACGTCAGTTCTGGGCATTAGCATAATATATTCCAGTTCATGTCGTCAAAGCTACTACTATACTTCTGTTGCTCTATAAAAAATAGCATACAGAAAGTTGGTGAAGTAAGACCATAAAGAGTTGACATGTATATAATCATTATAATGCCATGTTTCTTCGGCCTTAACAAATTAATTTCTTACCTGAAAAGGCCCTAAAAAGGACTTAAATTTGTTTGCCGAATAGCTGCCAGCTTTATAGTGCTGCCAACTGCGGTACCCTACTCTGCCACTGACAACGTTGATGTGGTATCGGGCATTTCGTTACGATAGTGATAGCCACTCTTTGCCCTGCAGGACTTTTGATAGTGTTGGCAAAAATCGCGAACAAACAAAACGTCCGTTGTCGATGGGTGTATGCCCGGTGTAGGACGTTAAAAACACTACGCCGTTCAAAACACTACGGTAGTGTTTTGAACCTACGTTCAAAACACGACGGTAGTGTTTTGAACTTAGGTTCAAAACACTACTGTTAAGTTCAAAACACTACCACTACGTACGTTCAAAACACTACCCAAGTTCAAAACATTAGCTGACCCTGCTGCGGCGTTTGAAGCACGTATTAGTAGTATACGCTGATAGTGCTGCGGCGTTTGAAGAGTGTATTAGTACTATACGCTGATAGCGCTGCGGCGTGTGCACCATGTATTAGTATACGCTGATAGTGCTGCAGCGTTTGAAGCACGTATTAGTAGTATACGCTGATAGTGCTGCGGCGTTTGAAGCACGTATTAGTACTATACGCTGATAGCGCTGCGGCGTGTGCACCACGAACGTCAAACGTCATCCCTCACTCCCTCCCTGTGTGTGTGTCTATGTGTGTGTGTGTCTGTGTGTGTGTCTCTGTGTCTCCGTGTGTGTGTCTGTCTCTGTGTATGTGTGTTTCTGTGTGTGTGTCTCTGTGTGTGTGTCTCTGTGTCTGTATCTGTGTCTATGTGTGTGTCTCTCTGTCTCTGTGTGTGTCTCTGTGTCTGTGTCTGTGTGTGTGTCTCTGTGTATGTGTGTGTGTCTCCATGTCTCTGTGTGTGTCTCTTTGTCTGTGTGTGTGTCTCTGTGTGTGTGTCTCTGTGTCTGTGTGTGTGTCTGTGTGTGTGTCACTGTGTCTTTGTGTCTCTGTCTGTGTGTCTGTGTCTCTGTGTGTGTCTCTGTGTCTTTGTTTGTGTCTGTGTCTCTGTGTCTGTGTGTGTGTCACTGTGTCTTTGTGTCTCTGTCTGTGTGTGTGTGTCTCTGTGTCTATATGTGTGTCTGTGTGTGTGTCTCTGTGTGTCTGTGTCTCTGTGTCTGTGTCTCTGTGTCTGTGTGTGTGTTTCTGTGTGTGCCTCTGTGTCTGTGAGAAGAGCAGATGGGATGGCCGAATGAGTTGAGCAACCCTCTCCTGCTTTGGGAGATTGGGGGATCCGAACCCATGGGTTTGTGGGTTCGAACCTTGGTCGAGTCAAACCAGTGACATAAAAAGTTATACTTGTCACTTCCTAGCCAGCCGCTCGCCATTATTAGGATAGGGCAAGGACTGATTGGCTCAGTGTCAGGATAATGTTACTGAGTGGGATATCAGGTCATGGTTCTGACAGCGTGGTCTCTCAGTTGGGCAGCACTATAAAGTCCCATGAGTGCGCACTGTCACAAGTCGATACCCATCCTGATATGACCTTAGATGATGCTAGGACGTTAAACAACATCCAGCAACCGGCTGACCCACATTACTACATACTGCTCCACCCTAAGAAAATAGAGTAGTGTTTTGAACTTAAAGGTAGTGTTTTGAACTTAAGGATAGTGTTTTGAGTGTGGCCACAGTAGTGTTTTGAACCTACCTTCAACTAGGTTGAAAACACTACCGTAGTATTTTGAACCTAGGTTGAAAACACTACCGTAGTGTTTTTGTGGGGTAATGTTTTGAACTTACTACACCGGCATTACAAGTGAGTCACTGGTGCTGAGTGCGGTAAGGTTCCACTCATCCCTGGATTGAGAAGCAAACTTGTGTCATGTCTGTCACACCTCCCCTCCAAGCCTTACTCCCAGTCTGGTTTTTGTTGGGGTTTTACGTCCTGGACGCATCTAATGTCATATCAGGACAGGTACCGACTTATGACAGTGCGCACTAATGGCGACGTTATAGTGCTGCCCCATTCGGAGACCAGGCCACCAGCACCATGACCCGATATCCCACTCAGTCACATTGGTCGTAATGCGAAGCATTACGTTTGATGCGAGGAAAGGAAGAGTCCCTCCTCTCCCGCCCTGTCGCGCAGCATTCGCGCCTCGGCCCGCCCGCCTCCTTCAGCCATTCGCCTCCAGTCTCCTCCACGCCGCCCTTCTTCTCCACCCACCCACCCAACTATCTCCTTCCAGCTCCGTCTCCCTCAGGTGGAGGGCTCTTCGGCGCACCCCCTCAGGACTCCCTCCTCGGGCCTTTCCCTCGGACACCCCATCTTACTTACTCTTGATTTCTCTGTTTTGATATGTACTTCAGTGATACCCACCCTGTATATCTTGCTACTGTTTTGATATTGTGCTGTATATTGCTGTCATATTATTGCCCGAGGCGTCTCAATAAACGCCTCAGTTTCCCACTCCGTCTTCTGTCTTCCTTTCCGCGCATCATCCTGACACTGAACCAACCAGCCCTTGCCCTATCCTAATAATGCCAAGTGCCTGGTTAGGAAGCAACAAGTATAACTTTTTAAATCATCGGTTTGACTCGACTAGGGTTTGAACCCGTGGTTTCGAATCCAACGAACTACCAAAACGGGAGCGCTCTACTCATTCGGCCATCCCGTCTTGTCTCCTGGTAATCACACTTCTGCCACCTTGCTGCGCGCAAATTTCATGGGCACTACGACGCCTTTGAACATGGACTTGAACCCACACTCTTTCACTTGTCAGTTGCATTTTACATCTTACATCGGTGGCCGAATCAGTAGAGCGAAGGATCCCCGTTCGGAAGGTCGGAGGTTCGAATCCCGGTTGAGTCAAACCAGTGACTTACAAAACTGATGCTTGTCGCTACCTACCCTGATGCTCGGCATTACTAGGATAGGGCAAGACCTGGTTAACTCAATATCAGGATAATGTGACTGAGTAGCAGAGAGCGTGTATATAAACAGATGAGAGGGACAACTCCCATACTAGAGCATGTAACATCTGCCGACTGTGGCGCTCCAAGTGGTGGTTGTTGAACAGCTTAAGCATATGGGCAAACCTCAAGGCATTTTCAATGGCAGTGAGCAATCTTCATACAGAAAACGTTAAATATCTCTAAAACTACAAAACCTAGAAATAAACTGATTGGAATACACATAGAAAACATGTTTACCAACAAGATTATATTAAATTGATATGGTTAGGCTTCTGGATTTCTATTAATTTTGAATAAAACTGACGTTTTTCACTACGCTTACGGCAAACTCAAGGCATTGTCAATGGCCTTGAGCAGTCTTCGTACAGAAAAAGTGAAATATCTCTAAAACTACACCACATAGAAACAAACCGCTTGGAAGACATATAGAAAACATGTTTACCAAAAGGATTATATTAAATTGATAAGGTTAGGCTTCTGGATTTCTATTAATTTTGAATAAAAACAAATGTTTTGCATTGAGCGTACCGGCAAACTCAAGGCTTGTTCAACACTAACCGCCAGGAACGCCACTGTAGCCTGTGTTACCGTTTTTCGCGCGAGTTGTCCCTCTCATCTGTTTATATACACGCTCTCTGTGAGTAGTGAGATATAAGGTCATGGTGCCAGTGCCTTGGTCTAAGTGGGGAAGTAGAATCTACTATCAAGTCGCCATGAGTGCACACTGTCACAAGTCGGTACCCGTCCTGATATGCTTCATTTTATTTATTATTTAAAAAGTTATTAGTTGCACTTGACAATGGTTGATGTGGGAATCGAACCCAGAACCTTGCACTCTGGAATGGGAGGTCTTCACCCGGCCTCTACTGCTTAGTGCACGTGTGAGTTAATGTTTGTGTTGCTTTGATCGTTATTATACAAATGAACCTGTCATCAGCGACTTCTACGATCGGCGGACACCTGCCGTGTGCGAACGATTTATGGTGTATCAATGCACAAATTAGTATTGTGTCTTTACTGTCTCCCCAATGACTGGACACCTGCTATATCGGGACAGCATTGGTCTGGGTGCAGAGTTGTCTCTTGAGGACATGCATTATTGCCGGTTACTTCACCTTTTATTATTTCAATAATTATTCATTAGCTTTATTAATGTAGGCCAACCTTTGTTTAAAAAGTGGGTATATTTGCCAAGTAAAGCTAGGATTCCATATACTGTATAACCCCGTTAAACCAAACTTGAAGGGACCCTAGAAATTTGTTTGGATTAACCGATCGTTTGGTTTAACTGAGCTTGGGCTTCGACTTTGACTTGGCTTTGGCAAAAACGTTAGTGCCTTATGAATGTAATATACAATGTATGTGGACACTTTGATTATTGTTTTTGATGTATATATTCAGTATAACCCCGCTAAACCAAGCTTGGTTAAACCAAACGATCGGTTAATCCAAACTTTTTTCGGCGGCCCGGCAAAATGCTATCATTTATCATATAAAAAAGTCAGATGACCTTATAACCACATGAAAGTTAGGTTTAGCCGTACCAGAAGTGGACTGGGGCCTGACAATTTTCTTTGGATTAACTGATAATTTGGATTAACCAACTTTGGTTTAACCAACTTTTTTATATAATAAATGGTAGTATTTTGCTGGGCCACCATTTGTGACAGTGCGCACTATTAGGGACGCGATGAGGCTGTGTTGGAGACAATATGTCTCCGGCATAACCACTTGTACCCCACTTTCTAAAGTATGGACCATGATCTGGAAAATAATATTGAAAAGCTGCTGGATCATCGGTGCAACACCTAAAAAACAATAACATTCTTTTAACTTCCGTAACCGACATAGGCAACCTTCTAGCCAGCACATTTTCCCAGAACTCATCTGTGCAAAACTGCCTTCCGGCTTTGCACAGATGAACTTGCGTCTGGAGCAATATTCAATAAATTTCAAATATAATAACACTGAGCACTACAATAGTTTCTTCACAATGGATGAATTAAAGCACACTTTAAATAGGTCTCACAACACTGCAATAGGTCCAGATAAAATACACTACCAATTTTTAAAACACCTCCCACCACCAGCACTTGAACTGCTCCTGCACCTTTTTAATACGGGAGACAACCCAACCTCCTGGCAAGAGGCCATCATTATTCCCATCCCCAAACCGCGGAAAGACCATAAGCGAACCCAGGAACTACCGTCCCATAGCGCTTACAAGGTGCATTTGTAAAACTTTCGAATGAATGCTTAACGATTGCCTCATCTCGATCCTGGAGTTGGAGCACCATCTGACCAACTTTCAGTGTGGTTTCAGGCGTGGAGGAGTACCCTCGACCACTTGGTCCGATTGGAGTCATTCGTTCGAAGTGCCTTCATAAACAAAGAACATGTCGTCTCCGTATTGTGGGTGCCCAGTCATGTGGGTATCCCAGGAAATGAGAGCAGATCAAGGAGCCACTCGAGCCTTGACTGCTCCTTTGGAACACTGTCATATTCCCCACTCTGATCTGAAACCTACCATTCAAAAATACGTCTGGAACATATGGTAGATCGAATGGGATGAACACCCAAACAACAAACTCCATAGAATTACCCCCTCCGTGAACGGACTGCCGCAGAGTCACTGTATTATCGCCCAATTCGGTGTCGATATAATTTCCGCTTTTCCCCTTTCTGCTATCACTTTTATCCCTACTTATTATTGTAGGTGATAGATAACTCAGACTTACTTAACTGTGGTTGATAGCTATGTTACCCACGATTCCCTTAGATTGATCTAGCACCAGTTATCGCGCTGAGAAAGCCATCTGTACCCGATCTATTCGGCTATCTCCGCTACAGCTGATTGCGAGAGACTACATCGCCATTCCAGTGGCGTGGTGCATTGTGGGATGCATGGAAAAAAAAAAAACCGCGAGAAGCACATGGCACATGCTAATACAATGGTAGATGCAGCTATGAAACGTACTAGATTCAGCTCATGTTAGCTCTTGTTTGAAACATAGAAAACTGACTAAAAATATATATATAATAAATTAAGATATTAATCTTGTATCCAGCATTTCATTTACATCAATATAATTAGCACATCTTATGTCATCTGCATTTAGATTTAGACAAATCTAGGCACTCAGATTAGTGTTAGAGCCATAGAGTCAGTTTTACTTATTTTATTCATGCTTTTATTGTTATCCTATTGTAGAATGGCTAAAACTCGAATCGGTGGTTGTGTAGGCAGGCTATAGTGAAATCAATACATACAAAGA
Organism: Branchipolynoe longqiensis; assembly: GCA_030323885.1. Taxonomy (NCBI): domain Eukaryota; kingdom Metazoa; phylum Annelida; class Polychaeta; order Phyllodocida; family Polynoidae; genus Branchipolynoe; species Branchipolynoe longqiensis. The sequence goes on from CM059189.1 coordinate 56,191,436, forward strand.
GAAAGGAAGAGTATTAAGTGTAAAGGAAGAGAGAGAGTTAAGCCCTCTGGTTTATTATTTATATGGTGCATGGGTTTATTGTAGAGTATTGCTCCACCCCTTTCCCCCAATGGGGCACAAACATTCTAGGCCCTACCCATAGGGATCCAGCATTCCTGGTCCCCATGGCTACCAGTGGTCTGCCCACCACCACCAAGCTGTGTGGCCCCCCTGGCCACCACCAACCTTGACCCTGAGTGTGGTGATCCTACCCAGCAGAGGGGGTAGGCCCTGAGTGCCCCTGTACACACAGCCCTGTCAGCACCACTATGTCTATTTACATCCCATGCAGGCACCACCACCACTTACATATATATACATACATGCGCTTGGTCATGTACCCCTGTTTAGTAATAGAACATGTGCATTCTCCCCGATGCCATAAACCGGAATATTTTGCACTATGGTCATAATGACATATGTAGAAATAGAAAATGAGTAGTGTTAATCAGATATTGGTTATATATTTCTTCGAAACAAGTTTTTGTTGACACATTTGACATTTTAATATTTAGAACAAGAATTACTTATGTCTAATCAATGGTGATGTAAACATCAGACTGTAAAGTGACTGAAATTGTATGTTTTTAGCTGAAAATGCTTAATTGTGGAGAGTTATATCTTAAGATATTCATTATATTATTATATTGCATCCATCCATCCATGTTTGTGCCAAATTGTTATGTATCTTTAATTAATTTTGAATAAAATGGAAGTTTTGCCATACGCGTATCGGCAAACTCTATGACTGTACGCCTTTGCTTTGCTGCCAACGCCGTTTTAAGCGCATGCACAGTCGGGAGGGTGATCTAGTCTATTCCTGGAAGCCAAGAGGGAACTTTTTTTTCTTTTTTTTTTGGTAAATATTTTATTCATCTGAATACTTATTTTGTCAGCGCCGGGGCACTGGTCTTCCAGCCGTTGGAGTGATCGCATTTGGTCTGTACATAGTGGAAGTGGAATGCGTTGCATTGCGTGCAGCGCAACCCACTTGATTGGGCACATTGTGAACTGGTCCCTTCTCTTGTGAACTGATCCTCATGAACTGGTCACTCGATCTGTTGGTCCATTTGAACTGGTTCTTAAGAACTTCTTTCCTGAATTGCTCCATGTGAAATGGTCCCTAGGAACTGTTCCTGTGAACTGGTTTCTAAGAACTGGTCCCTATGAATTGTTCCTGCAAACAGGTCCCTGGTCCCTGCTCCTGTGAACTGGTCCTCATGAACTGGTCCCACGACCTGGTCGGTCATTTGAACTGGTCCCTATGTAAAATTCTCCGATTAAGCATATACTGAATATCGAGATGGCTAAATATGAAACAGTACTCCCTTAATAATGCTCACACCGGGGGAGGGAAACAATGCCCCTTTAAGCAGAATCCCTCCGCCCTTATCTCGCCCAGCCACACTGTCACCACATGTCATGTAAGCAATAAAACTAAGCATCATGATCATTCTCTACCGACACTTCTGCTGGTGCTGGACTCGAATCGTGCGTTGGGTCATGTGTGTCTCTACTATGGGGTAAGCTCTGCTATATAATTCATAAGAATAGAAGATATCAAAAGGGGGACCCTCCAGATAGTATGCCTTATGCAGGATAGTATGCCTTATTCAGGATAGTATGCCTTATGCAGGACATTATGCCTTATGCAGGTTGGTATGCCTTATGCAGGATATTATGCCTTATGCAGGATAGTTTGCCTTATGCAGGTTGGTATGCCTTATGCAGGATATTATGCCTTATGCAGGATAGTATGCCTTATGAACCGCACACAATATATTTCGCTGTGAAAGTCTGAATGCTTTGAAGCACATGGTCGCCAACGTCGACCTATTTTCCAGGCAACAACAATTTACCCTAAGCATGTGTGGGCCTAATAACTAAACTGATATTTGCCGTTTTATACAAACAAAGAAGACATAATGAGTTTAATCTCACCATTAATCAACGATAACATCAATATACTCGGACACTCTCGCCTTGCATGAGCTTTGAACTTTTGATATATCTAAATTCAATTTGCAGGAATTGGAAGGAACGGCATGCCTCCTTCCTTGGTGGAAGCCTTGTGTGGACTACCTATAAATTGTGATACAAAAATAAAAGCACTTCTGATTGGCTGAACTGCCGATGTGTGGAAGCGCTGACCTTGAATGGTCAACATACTTGAACTCTGGCCAATGCTTGCGCCATGTTGCGAATGCAGCAACAAATGGAAAAGCATCTAAACGCATGGTGGTGCTTCCATATGTATTCCATGCCAATGAAAAATGGGGCAAGTGGATCGTTCCATGGACTGATCGGTGCGAATGCGAACATGAATGCAGCTCCATTTGCCATAGGGCAAACAGGAACTTTGACTTTCCTCCACAAATTTGTAGCAAGAAAGACCGAAAATCGCATGGATATTCATGCCACATTCGCATGCCGCATACCACGTATATGAAATCTTAGCTTTATGAAACCACATTTTGTCTGCGGTAGGAGTGGTTCTTGAAGAGAGGGACACCGGTAATTTATTTTTGTTCTTTTCGCTGGAAGCTGGCGCCCTCCTAGATTATGAAACATCGTGCTCAGCACTTACAGCTGCACAGTCCGATGAAAACATCAACAATTTTAGGATGAAAACAATCATCTAGATTTGATTCTACAGATCAAATTTAGATACTAGTGCACTTAAACAATTATCGCCACATAGAAGGGGGTACAATTAAATCGAACCCGTCATTGCAGAAGTCTATGGTGTCAGAGTGTTGGTATGCATGCCAAAATGAATTTTGCATGGTTTCACTTAACAAATCTCAAAAGTTAGCCATTTAAAATTTAAGTTACTTTAAACTAAATAAAGTAATGGGGCTGTCACACTACGACGCTTCTCACCGGCAACCCGTCAACGTGTGGTGATTTTGGGCGATAATTAGGGAAACGGCGACACACGCTGGGGACGCGTTATGCGCACGTCGGTACAATATCCTTGACTTTGAGGGTTGGCGCAGAACGCCGGCGCGCATTGCCGGTCGGCCAAGGTTTTAAGCATGTCAAAAAAAAACAACGACCGGCAGCGCGCGCAAACATATGGGTACGGACGTTAGGAGGACATTAGGCGGTCGTCGAGCTCCGTTGGACGCGCCGGAATAACGTTATGGGAATGCTAGGCAGACGGCGCGCATGCGGGCGGGTCGTCTCCACACGTTGCGCCAAATTGTTGCTTTCTTGTTTTACGTCCTACCAACATCTAAGGTAATATGAGCACGTCGCGCCAAACTTCTTTTTTTTTTTCCCCCAACGCGTTGACACCCATTGGCCGCGCGCTACTAACACGCTGCCCTGACGCCGATCTTTTTCCCCAAACCGCCGAAAAGTTGGACTTTTCTCGACGAATAGAAGTTATTTTGTGCGCTGGCGGCACGCCGGAGAGAAGCGTCATAGTGTGACAGCACCATAAGGTAGATTATAGCGATCAACCTAATATATGGACTATGGAACTTTAAGTGAATCTTGCACTGACTTTGAGGACTTACGGTGACTGCTCTCTGAGCAGGTCCTTGTGAAGTGTCCTTTGTTACATAAGCTGGTGTGTTAGTGTGGATGCCGCATCTCTTTAAACTACAATGCAGTGTTTTTAACATGAGTCGCTTTATGGCCCTGTCACACTACGACGTAACGACGTCGACGTAGGGAGAACGTGAAGAACGTTGAACTTCTCGGCGTAGTATGCAAATTTGGGCAGAAGTTGAACGTGGATGCAGCGTAGTGGACGAGAGCGTAACGTCGGTAAAGCGTAGTGATACCGTCATTCAACGAGAGAGGTCAACGTAATGAAGCTCACGGAACGTTATGAACGTTATTCCATCGCCAGAAGAACGTTACATGACGTTAGCTATGACATGAGACTTGAACGTACGTTGAATGCACGTTCTCCTGATGTTCTCCTGACGTTCTCCTGACGTTCCCATTACGCCCCGTGGGCATTTGCACTCGGTTTAATGGGGGTCAACGTAGTGGAACGTAGTTGAACGTAGTGAGGGGCGTTGGAATAACGTCCGTTTAACGTCATTGACGTTCGCTGAACGTGAACAGAACGTACGGTGAACGTAAACCCTTACGTTCGTTCTACGTCGAAACTTTTGAACATGTCCAAAACCTCGACGTAACTCGACGTAACACGACGTAATGTGACGTAGCTCGACGTCACTCTAACGTCATTATGACGTCATCATAACGTAATCCAACGTCCATCAACGTAATGACGAAATATCACCACGTTAGGCTCACGTTTGCTCATTACGTTGTAGTGTGACAGGGGTATAATATGAAGATCTATATGTAGGCCTGCCCCTGGGAATCCCTGCGAACCTCCACCATGAATCAATCACTCTGCCCCTGTGTCAGCATCTATGTTAAACAGGTAGGGACCACGACTAGGAATTCAAAGCGTCTTGGTTTCTCAAGGCGTATTGAAAAACCAAGACAGTTTTCATGAAGAAACAAATAAGGGTGAGCTGTCACAGTCTGCAACTACTTTAATATTGAGGATGGAACCTAACAACATATATCATTAGAATGTGTGTAAGTAGCTGTTCACAGTTTCGTTGAAGATAATGCTCCTGTGTATAGTATCTTCATAATATTTAATTAAAACTACATTAAAATAAAGAGACAATTGTATTTTGCCTATAACATTGTGCTGCTTGTATTCTGGAATTTGTTATTTTTACAGGTTAACCACCATGTTCTATTTAAAAAAATACTTTTCTTAGAATCAAAATCCTGGACATAGTTAATGAAAAATAACCAAAAATATGAACAAATCATGATGTGTGGCATCATATAAGCCAATACTCTAATAATATACACACAGGCAGATGGGTTGTTGTTTTAGCAGTCTTCACAAGGATGGCCACTAGAAGTGGGTGGAGAGTGGGATTTTCTCTGTGTCTTATATCCACCACACAGTATATGTGTATGTGCATATACACACAGCCATATATATATATATATGTATATATATGCACACACACATATATATGCATATATATATGCTTAATTATAGACATATACACGCATATATGTGCATATATACGGTTATATATGTGCATATACGTGTATATACACCTGCATATATATACACGTAGACGTGTGTATATATGCGCATATTATCCACATTTATTGGCATATAAATATATATCCATATATAACTGTATGTTTCTAAGCATATATATGCATAATTATATACATATACTCACATATATGTGGATATATGTGTGTATATACGCATATATGCACATATATAGTCTTCAGATACGTTTATAGACACATATATATGCCTATACATGTTTATATATATGTAGAGACGTGTCATCATCATCATCATCATGCTGTCGGTCACGATGCGACAAAGACTGCTTTCATTACTTGACTGCCTCTCTCCATTTAGCTCTCTGCTGTGAGAGTTGCGTCCATGAGTCGGTCTTAATGTCTCTCACAGTCTCAGCTTCAGGTTTCTCTTGATGGTATCCTTGAACCGGAGACGAGGGCGCCCTCTCTTTCTGTAGCCAAAAGACAGCTGAGAATAGAGGATCTGCTTTGGTAGCTTGTCTGATGACATCCTCATGAGTTGTCCAGTCCACCGGAGATTCTTTTTGATCAGAAGATCTTCCATAGAGGGAAGCCCCATTCGTTCAAGTATTTCCTTATTTGCCACTTTGTCCTTCCAGGTTAGCCTCATGATTGAACGCAGATGTCGCATAATGAAGGCATGCATCTTTTTAACCTGTCTGTACACTGTCCAGGCCTCGGCTCCGTATAGTAGGGTGGATAGCACGATTGTACGGTAGATCTTACCTTTGACCCGAATGGACACATGGTGGTTGTTCCAGAGTCTCTGGCGTAGTCGGCCGAAAGATGCGCTAGCATTGGCCATCCTCCTCTGTATTTCAGCATCAATGCGTCCATCACTTGATATAGTGCTTCCGAGATAGGTGAATTCCGGAACAGAGTTCAGCTTGTTTCCGTCAACCATGATCTCCTCCTCTCGGGTTCTTGTAGAGTTGGGTTGGTACAGCACCTCCGTCTTCTTGATGTTAATCTTCAGGCCAAACTTCTTGGCCAAACGATTCCGAGACTTCCCCTCCAGCACTAACGTTCGCCATCATTCCTGTATGTAGAGCCTCGATCATAGTTGTGAACTTCTCTGGGCATCCGTACTTCCTCAGTAGCTGCCATAGCCCGGTCCTCCCGACTGTATCAAATGGTGTTAGTGAAATCGACAAATACCATGTACAGTGGTCGATCCTGCTCAATGCACTTTTCTTATAGCTGTCGGAGACAAAATATCATATCCACGGTGCTCCGGTTACCTCTGAAGCCACACTGTGACTCCGGAAGTACATCAGGTGTTATGTGAATAGAGAGTCTGTTGAGTAGGATCCTGGCAAAGATCTTGCCTGCTATGGAAAGAAGAGATATTCCTCTATAGTTCCCACAGTTTGTTCGATCACCTTTCTTGTAGATGGTTACAATACGTGTATATATGCATATATATATATATGCATATATATGTATATATATATATGTGTAGATACGTGTATATATGTGTATATATGCGCATATGTCCACATATATTTGCATATAAGTATATATGCACATAGCTGCAGATATGTGACACAATATGTATGACTAAATCATGATATAAATATATATATACATATATGTACACAGATATGCAGTTTATTAGACACCACCTTGCTGGATAAATTGCATGTAATTATTATTCATTTAGATTAAACATTATATATAAGATGTTAGAATTGTCAGTGCCATAGACAATTAAAAAAAACTATAACATAATTGTGTAATCATTTCTGGTTATTATAGAAATAACACACTGCCCCCAGCCCTATACCCCCCCCCCCTCCTCACCAAACTCACTTCCACAACACACCCTTTCACTATGTTGCCCACAAGTGAGGGCGGGGACGGAGGCTCCCAGTATGTACTGGTACTGGTAGTACCCCTAACCTCAAACTTAGAAACAAGGTTTGGCAGCAGTCATGCCTCAATGACCATGACCCACATCCACCCTAAGTTTTTCAGTTAGACAGTTGTGTTGGTGTAACCCTGCCAGCCATATAGGCCATGGTAGGGGTTACCCCACAGTTAACAACTGTCTGATCATCTCTATGCAATACTTTGACACCCGGTCGAGTCAAACCAATGACTTACAAAATTGATACTTGTTGCTTCCTAGCTTGGTGCTCTGCATTAATAGGATAGGACAAGAACTGGTTAGCTTAGTGTCAGGATAATGTGACTGAATGGGATATCGGGTCATGGTGCCATCGTCCTGATCTCCCATTGGAGTAGCACTATAAAGTCGCCATGAGTGCGCTCTATCACAAGTCGCTATCCATCCTGATATGACCGTAGATGTTGCCTGGACATAACATGTCAACAACCAACCAATCTTTCTTCAGTTCTATGGGAGCATTTACATCAGCTTCTATGTGAACATATAATGTGAACTACTCATCTCAATTACGACACCATCATAGTTCATACGTCAGCATATGCATTCCCCGCTCACTATCAGAGCCAGGCGCGGTGGCCGAATCGGTAGAGCACAGGCCTCGTGTGCGGAAGATCGCTAGTTCGCGAGTTCGGTTCCCGGTCGAGTCAAACCAATGACTTAAAAATTGATACTTGTCGCTTCCTAGCCTGGGGCCGTATTCATGAGCTCGGGGTAGCGCTACCCTGAGGCTCTAACCGGGGGGTACGCTACCCCCCCGGCTAAGGGTGGAAAATCCGTATTCATGTGCTTGGGGTAGCGCTACCCTGGGGCTCTAACCGGAGGGTACCCTACCCCAATTTCGAAGCAGGGGTAAGCCACTACCCCGAGGGGTAGTGAGCGTGTGTGGCTTTGAAACTATTCAATGTGATCATATTTGATAGATTTACATACACAATAAGTGAAATTTGGTCAAATTAACCCTAAATCCGAAGCGAAATTAACGCTGCTGCCGCAAAGGCAGCAATATTAATATTTTCGAATCGACGAATCTAAAGTACACAAATCGCCGCCGCCGCAGCGATTGCAGGGAATTCCCAAATCTATAAATAATCGAACGGGTAGCTATCCGCGGCGGCTTGGGCATTGGTGAATACGACTTGACCCATTTCTCCAACCTGCGGATAGCTACCCAACGACTAAGCCTACCCTCCGGCTAAGCGTACCCCGAGCTCATGAATACGGGCCCAGGTGCTCGGCATTATTCGGATAGGGCAGGGGCAGGTTAGCTCGGTGTCAGGATAATGTGACTGAGTGGGATATCGGGTCATGGTGCCGGTGGCCTGATTTCCCAGGGGGGCAGCACTATAAAATCGCCATGAGTGCATACTGTCACAAGTCGGTACCCGTCCTGATATGACCTTAGATGTTGCTAGGATGTAAAACAACAACAAAGAAACACTATCAGAGCCTGGATTTGAATCTCACTATGACCTTCTATCTGACAGTCAACCTGATCCTGCATCTGACCTTCTATGTGTACCTCACCTTTCTCTGGGATACTTCATATACCCATATAGATAGACCTCTACTGGGCTCGATGTTTGATCTTGTGTATATATAGCCTCATACATCACCTCGTCTCCCCGTCCTTCCTATTCTCTAGCTCACCACCTGGGTGATCTTGGATATTTCTGCCACAGTAGGGTTGGTGGTTGTGACGTTTTTAGTGTCCACGGCCCCACCACCCACTCCATCGGTGATCAAAGTGGGAAACGACATTGTGGGCGCGGGGTTCGAGGCTGTCACACCCAGTGTATCCAGGACCACACGGGGCTCTCTGTGTGGGTGCAGTGACCGGGACCTCAAGGGGCTCTCGGTGTGGGTGTTTTTTAGTGGGTTGTGTGGGTTTTTTTATGTGTGTTTTGTTGTTGTTGTTTTTGTGGTCGGGACCTCACGGAGCTCTTGGCCTGGGGATGTGTTGTGCTGAGCCCTGGCGGTGTGTGAGGCAGGGGGCAAGGACTGGTTGGCTCAGTGGCAGGATAATGTAACTGAGTGGGATATCGGGTCATGGTACTGGTGGCCTGGTTTCCCAGTCGGGCAGCACTATAAAGTTGCCATGAATGCGCACGCTCCCAAGTCAGTACTCGTCCTGATATGACCTTAGATGTTGCCAGGACGTAAACCCCAACAACCAACCAACTAATCAAATCAAGCTAATCACCGCCAGCGCTGGTCGGAGAGGCGCTGTCGTTGTGTGGACAGAAGATTCACACCGTCACGTGACAAAGGCAGCCACACTCATACAGGAGTTCGGACCGAAAGGTCGCCGCATACTGCGTGATAACCGTGACCTGAACTCTGGGTGATGCTACCTCAGAACAATAACTAAAAAAGAAAAAAGAAAACAAATAAAAATAATGACTCTTCTTTAATAAAATATATAAATACAAATAGGGCTGTGCATGACGACCCTGTCCGACTCTGCTCCTGCCTCTGGGAGTGTGGCCTATGTCTGACAGCTGACATAATGTCACCCAGGATTGTCTGTACACTGCTCCGGGAGGTGAATATGAAACCAGACACCACGGCTGGTGTATATATTATACACATATATGTGTACCTATATATATATATGAGTCAGGCTCACGAAAATAGGCCAATTGGGGAAAGTTGTCGTCGTCGAGCATTGGATGTCGGCGTCGAATGGCATAATTATAGTTTAGCATTGATAGAGGTGTTGGAAAGTCCTTAAATTTATTCTGAATATAAAGGTAGAGAAAATACAACAACCTGATTTGTTTCTAGGATAATTTAATATGAAACAAAGAAATGCAGTACACTTTAAGAATTGCAAAGCCTACATCTTAAATTGACCACCAATTGGCCAATTTTCGTGAGGCTGACTCATATATATCCCTATATATAGGTGTATATATATATGCTCTATAAGAATTATACGAGTATAATAACCCGGAATTCCACACTCACTCCTCACACCCACCAGTAATCGGGTGGTGGAGCCTCGGGCTAGTGATCTACTACTCCAACTTACTCAACCTCAGCTCCGACGGTGGTGCTACTGCTCGCCTTGCTCAATATCCTGACTCACTTATCGCCAAACCATATATATATATATATATATATATATATATATATATATATATATATATATATGGTGAGGTGGTGAATCGGAAATATTGCACCTGGAGCCAGAATAAAATCCACACATCTTGCAATCCGGACCAGTGTGCTAACCATTACACCGCCTAGGCTCCCTGTGTACGCAGCTCGTTGCCTGAGAGGTCAGAGCAGACTACTACATATAGGTGATGTATAAGCATTATACAAGTATAATTACTCGGAAGCTTTCACACCTTATTATATTCTAAGTCATCTACTATACTGATCTGTTATTAAATTGTTCATCTATTATTGAACCATGCCGATTGTGTCGCCCTCTGCCTTCAAACGCTTTGACCAAATGGAACATCGTAGGCCTACCCAGTGTAGGATTCGAACCCACACTTCTGCCATTACGGCTCAATTGTCCTCATTAAACTCATCTAGGTGCGCTGACACGATCACCTGACCTGCTGTTTATTTAGTTGGCTCCTTTCCTGTGAAGTAAATATAGCTTACTACGCAATTAATAATCTAATGTTGTTAGGATTTAAAACCCCAATAATCTACCAACCCTACCAACATTTAAGCGTTCAACAGTGGAGTCGAACTAGCTTATCTCAGAACTAGCTTATCTCGGGGTTTGCTGTTGCGAGGATAGGAGTGCGCCTAGTTTCGTATGCAAGAGCGTAAATTGCATTGGGAAGAGATATCCGATTGGGCTATTTTTAGATTGGGGATTTCCTTTTTCGGGTTCCAGTTCCCCCTGTGGACGCTAGGTGGCATAGTGAGAAAAACGGGTAGGGGACCAGGCTAGGATTTCCTTTACATTCTACAATACAAATTATCCTTGGAGAGTGGGCCACTGTCCTTCTGATAACTGTATTATCGTTATTGCTTTACTGTTTGTTTGGGTTTTATATCCTAGCAACATCTAACGTCATATAAGAACAGGATTTTGACTGATCATTTACTATCATATATATAGGCCTATATATATGATGTATAACCCATTCTACTAGTATGAATGCAAGGGTAACATTTACTGTATATATCTATTCCTCCTTGGTGCATTGGTGGTGTCCCCCCCCCCCCCCAGCTGTCGGGGTAATTATCACCGCTTCCTGCATTCAAACCCAGGTAGACACTCCTCCCGCACAGGGCTCCTTCTTATCAGATAAGGCCAGGAGTGAAACCATGGAGGACACAGTCAGAATCCTCATTCCAATTCCCAGCAAAGAATTAGCCGACCCCTCAAACATGCACGTTAATGGGGAAGCGGCGTGGGGGGGTGGGGGTAAAGAGGTTGTGGGTGGGGGTCGGTGGAGGGACTGCCTGGTCCTGACCAGTGTTAGGGATTAAGCCGGATTGAGACGACCGCTGATGGATAGGACAGACTAGCAGAGTGAGCAGATACCATCTCACGGAGCAGCTCAGATAGACATCAGATACCATCTCACGAAGCAGCTCATCATTTAGAGCTGCTCAAGTAGAGCCTGGCAGCTTACTGAGAGCAGGTCACGGATAGGATAATACGTTACTTAGAGGAATGCTAGTGGAGCACCTTACATAGAGCAAGTCACATACAGTGTAGTATCTTACATAGAGCATATTACTTAGAACATCTTACTTAGAGCATCTTAATTAGAGCATCTTACTTAGAACAACTTACTTAGGGTATATTGCATAGAGTGACTTACTTAGAGCATCTTACATAGAGCAACTTACTTAGACCAACTTACGTAGATCATCTTACATAGAGCATCTTATGTAGAGCAACTCACTTAGAGCAACTTACCTAGAGCATCTTACTTAGATCATCTTACTTACATCAACTTATTTATACTTATGACATCTTTCTTCAGTTCCTAGAGCAACATACTTAGAGCATCTTACTTAGCGCATATTAGAGCAACTTAGTTAGAATATCTTCCTTAGAGAACCTTACTTAGAGTAACTTACTTAGAGCATCTTACTTAGAGCAGATCACACACAGTATGGTAACTTACTTAGAGCAACTCAGAGCAAATCATCTAACTTAGAGGAAGTTACATACATTGTAGTAACCTATTTAGAGGAAGTCGGGTAGAGCCCATTGAATCATACGTAAAGCAGTTCAGGTAGTTTCCCAGGTAAAATATAGTATCCTACTGAGAGTATGTCACATAGAGCATAGTAACTTACTTCCAGGAACTCAGGTTGGATATAATAACTTACTTATATCAAGTTCCATGCAGCATAGTCACTTACTTACAGGAACTCAGGTTGGATATAATAACTTACTTAGAGCAAGTTCCATACAGCATAGTAACTTACTTACAGGAACTCAGGTTGGATATAATAACTTACTTATATCAAGTTCCATGCAGCATAGTAACTTACTTACATGAACTCAGGTTGGATATAATAACTTACTTAGATCAAGTTCCATGCAGCATAGTAACTTACTTACAGGAACTCAGGTTGGATATAATAACTAACTTAGAGCAAGTTCCATACATCATAGTAACTTACAGACAAAGAGAAAGGAAGAGTATAAAGGATAAAGAAGAAGAGAGAGTCAAGCCCTCTGGTTTATTATTTATATGATTACGTGGGTTCAGTGTAGAGTATCCCCAATGGGAAACAAGCCTTCATGGCCCTACCACAAGGGATCCAGCATTCCTGGTCCACATGGATACCAGTGGTCTGCCCACCACCACAAGCTGTATGGCCCCAATGTTGGTCCTATCCCTGCAGAGGGGTAGGCCCTGAGTGCACTCACATCCAGACCTGCCAGCACCACTATGTCTATTTACATCCCACTCAGGCACCACCAACCCATACATGCGCCTGGTCACGTACACCGATCAATAATAGAATATTTGCATTGCCCCATATGCCGAATATCGGAATATTTTAAACGTTGATGTAATTTAGTATGGCAAATTGTCTATTCAACAGGTATTGTACACCTTATTCTATATACCTTTTGTGTAAATAACCCTGAATTGAAAAATGGCTGGAAGACCAGTGCTTCGGCACTGACAAAAGACTTATTCAGTAGAATAAACATATTTACCACAAAAAAAAACAAAAAAAAACTCCAAGCATATATCAAGTTTGTATGGGGTGGGGGTGCTGTGAGAGTGTAGAGGCCGAGAGGGTGGTTTAACACCCCCCCCCCACCCCACCCACCCCTCACCCCTCACATCCCACACATTGCTGGTGGGATGTGTGTGTGTGAGGGAGGAGGGAGTGATGACCTAGTTTAGGGTTGGTCTGAAACACTTACCACTGCCTCCTGACCACAGCTACGTTACTCCCGGTTTGACACACCACAACTATTCCCTGGTCATGGTAACCTGAGTCCCTATTGGAGGAACCGGGAATGCTGCTTCCCTATTGGTTGAATGAATGGCATGATCCTATACCAAGAATCCATGTACTATATATAATAAACCAGAGGGGCTTGGACTCTCTCTTACACTCTTACCTTTGCTTCACTTTCTCTCTTTCTCTCCGTCTGTATTGTTTTTCACTTTAGCCTACCTACATAGCCCCGTCCTGATATGACCTTAGATGTTGCTAGGACGTAAAACAACAACAACAACAACAAAAAACCTACATAGCCACAGACTCGAAGACCCACCCTACAACAGTCTGGACGCGCCTCTCCACACGCAACTGGGAAACACTGCTCCCCCTCCTAAACTCGGTCTACACACAAGCAACCACAGCGCAATCGTGGAAGGACACGCTCATTGTTCCCATTCCCAAAAAAGACCCAGGCGAGTTCACGCCAATCTCACTATGAAATCCTGTATTTGCTGTCCATATGCAGTACTAAAGTAGTGCTTATGGACAGGTAGAACGCCGTCGATTTCACTTTTAATTCTTATTAAACTAGCTATTTTATTATATTTTTCAACTCAAAGGTAGTGGGGAAATATGAAGACATATACAAAGAATAAATGTTGCTTCTTAAATTGTGAAATTAGGCTCTCATTTTATTAACCCGCTTTTTCGACCGTTTTTATATAAGGCTGGTATTCACCTGTGTACTACGAGTACCGGGTGAATCCTTTATCTAATATGAAGCCTGATCATAATAATTAAAAGGCATTGAATTCCAGAATAGAGCACACAAGTATTTCATGTTGGTTTTGTTCTTACTTGTACCAGAGTTTATGGTGGTTCAAACCTTATTATGGTCAGTCCTAATTACTACAGGTATGTCTGTCCAATGCTCCCTCGGTTATTGGAGTTTTACATCCTGGCAACATCTAAGGTCATATCAGGATGGGTACCGACTTGTGACAGTGCACACTCATGGCAACTTTATAGTGTCTGCCCCACAGGGAAATCAGGCCACCGGCACCATGACCATTCAGTCACATTATCCTGACACTGAGCTAACCAGTACTGACCTTATCCTATTAATGCCGAGAACTAACTTGGAAGCGACAAGTATCAATTTTTTAAGTCATTGGTTTTACTCAACTGGGAATTAAATTCCCGACCTTCCACACAGGAGGCCTGCGCTCTAGCGGTTTGGCCACCACACCCGGTCCCCTCGATCTAATTATCCCACAAAGCACTGTCCACGACTTTAATAAAAAATATTCATATTGTCTACAGGTCTGGAAACTAGAAATCAGGATTTGACTCAATAAAGTGATGGTCTAGTCAAGCTACATTATAAGTACCTCTAGAATGTCTGATGGCCTCGCTATTTAGTCTGACTCAGGCAGATGGCGCCAAAACCAGCCTGCGATGCAAGACTGCACATAGAAAGTACAGGAACATTGCTAGGAATAATCCAGACCTTTTCATTAAACTGCTGTACGAAGATCATCACCCATGAGAGACCATTTAAAATTCCTTGTTTAATCTTATTTTAGAATAACATTTTTCTTTTATTTACTGAAGCAATTATTTGTTTGCTTGTTTAACGACCCCCAGCACAAAAGGTATGCATCGGCTATTGGAGGGCTGAAGCAATTAGGTCATAAATCTTACAGTGAAAAGCTCTGTCACCTTATATTACCTAACAACAATATAGGACTAAGCCACCTAAGGCTTCTTATTCTGTTTTGTAGCTTTATTTTGATTTAAGAAGCAATGTCATCGATAACTTAATTTCAATAATTCATCTCCTGACAGAATGTAATTCTATTAGTACACAATCTATATCGATGCCTAACAAATGTATAAGCCTGTGTGGAGCCACTACTTTCTTATTGTCTTCTGCTTTTGGCGTAAGTCTATTAAATGCTAAATAGGAAGGATGGTGATATAACGCTCTCCGCTTCTCTATGACCGATAGATTAGATTAGATTAGAGTGGTTGAGCTGTATGCTCAGGCCAAGTCAGAGACTCTACAACCAGAGCCAACTACATGTGGTGAGTGTGATAGACGTCTGAACTGCTCTGTTCAGTTTTGTCATGTGCGGCAATGAATTTGAATCTAAAATTGATACTTGTCGCTTCCTAGCCAGGCGCTGGGCATAAATAGGATAGGGCAAGGACTGGTTGGCTCAGTGTCAGGATAATGTGACTGAGTGGGATATCAGGTCATGATGCCAGTGGCGTTGTTTCCCAGTGGGATAGCACTATAAAGTCACCATGAGTGTGCACTGTCACAAGTCGGTACTCATCCTGATATGACCTTAGATGTTGCTAGGACGTAAAACAACAACAAACCAACCAAACTGGCAGGTGTTAGTTGGGTGTATCCTGGAATCTGAGGTTCATCTGGTATTGTGGTTAGCACCTTCTCAAGCTGCCTTTTGAACAATTATAACACAAAAGAGCTGTAAATAATTTATACAAGCATTATAAAGCCCTCATTTCAAATAGAAAGGATCACAAAATCACTTAATTTGGTGAAGATGAACAGGCTACTGCTTAGCCTCATGTAGTCTATTGTCACATCTGAAAAACCTTTTCCCCTGAAAAATAAAATCTAACACTACCTACATCTGCAGTCAGTATGAGTGTTGACAGCCATGTAGGTATCGCTAATATATATTGTAGATAAATAACCCCCAGGATGAGTAACTCAGTGACATTCTCAATCGAATTATAACTGAGTTTAATGATACATTTATTTGTATGGATATTAACCTGCAAATGTGATGGGCTTGAGCAGTCTAAAATAGTCTGTAAGTCATCATGCCCCTTAGGAACGCAGACAAGTGGACGGATACAATGGCATGGCTCATCCACGAGTGTTAGTGGATCATGGTCTAACTTTTTTTTTTTTTTGGTAAACATTTTATTCATCTGAATACATATTTTGTTAGCGCCGGGGCACTGGTCTTCCAGCTCATATAAACCTTTTTCACATATCATCATTTCCTTGTTATTTTCTTCTTTTTTGTAAAGTGGGCGGTAAAGATGCTTATTCTGCTGAATAGCTTCTTTTGTAACTGCCGAAGCACTGGTCTTCCAACCATTTTTTAATTCAGGATTATTTAAATATAAATGAGCTTCTGTGTAATAAAGTGTGATATGGTAATGGCTGTTAAATAAACATTTTGCAGTATATAGTACAATGAATTTCTGATCGTTAGACACAAGTGCCACCGCACTTGTCATGTGACACCATTAATATTGAAAGGATCGATTCGAGTATTTTCATAGAATTTAGAAATGTGGGCCAAAGATATATTCTATATTCATTTAGGATCATAGGCACAGTTGTAATAAGTTTGAATTTAGGACATGGTCGGTTGGAAGTATGCCAGGAGAATATCACTGTCAGTACGATCGGAATATTCTAATGTTACTCATATTTACAAAATTGTGCAGTTGTCTTTATAATCACTCGAAAACCAAACAGATCCCCATCAACAAACACTCCCAGACTGGTTCAATAATATTAATACATCTGCAAAAGCATTCCTCAGATTCTCTATATGGATTGATCTGTTCGTTTGACCTGCAACTAGTATCGTAACGACAAGTAGATGTACTTGCTTTGCAATTTATTAATATTGAGATGACTGCCCACGCCAACTTGAGGACAAAATAAATCAAATTCAGACCAACAAAATGCCATTTCAGATTGGCTGAAAGGGTGCTGAACACATGTCATGACTCTCAGCCAAAATCAGGATAACAAAGTTCATGACTTAACCTACAGAGTAACTTACAGATCCTGTTCTGGCCCTATTGGGCTTCTAATGCCAGCTTGTTATGGTGAAAAAAAAACTATTCTTTTTCCCACGTATGGAGGTGGACGGAGCCCTGAAGTCATATAATAATAGTGGGTGTCCTCTCCAATGTCTATCCAGCCTTCTCTCAAATATACATATCGTACATACATATACATGTAACTTATATTGCCTATGGTTAGAAGACCAGAGTGTCAACGCTGAAATCGTGTATATTCCGATGAATAAATTGTTTATAAAAGAAATCACTTAAATGATATTTTAAATTGTTTAAATAATAATGGGTGATAAAAAAGGAAACACCAGTTTGACTGTGCTTGAGATTTGATTGTTTTTTCAGCAGAGCATATTACTACATTGTCATTCACCCCCTATTTCACACCCCTATGTACTGTGAATGGCAGCAGAGGGAGAGGGAGACCAACAACATCATGGTTTACAAATATTTCACAGTGGACAGGCTTGAATTATTCACAGTCTATCAGAACAGCACACCATCGGGACAAGTGGAGAACCATTGCATCCAACCCTTGAGAAGAGGATGGAACTATTGATTGATTGATGTACGTATCTGCAGGTACTATGGGGTGAATCTTTTATCTAAGAGCAAGTCAGGAGAACGGTGGGTAAGGGGACCAGGAGGACTGCTTAGTTCATCTAGGCCGTAATCGACTAAACACCCGAATCACTTGTTTGCTCATGCGCAGATCCTGCAACCTCGAGTTACATAAACGAATGCGCTCGGGGTGAAAAAATGGTGACTTAATCTAAAACCTTTTTTTTTAAATATCCAATATATCTACAGCAAAATAGGATTCAAAGTATTTAAGATTGCATAATTTAGTTATATGTCCATTTTAATCTGGATGGTCTTTTACATTTGAAAAAAAAGCAGCTTTGCAGTACATGAGAGCTGAGAGCTACGAGCTTTGTATAGGCTACCACAAGCCTGCATCAAAGAAGCGAATAATAATAATAATGACACACACAGGTACCAGGACAAATGCTCCTAACACCCCCAGCCAAGACGTGGCGCACTGGGGTAGGGTAGTTTTGCGCATGGCCCATGTATTTTGAGGCTCGCCTCGGGGTGTTCTATTTGAAGTCCTGACGACTCGGATCACCCGAGTGGTCAGGAGCGTTATAATCGAATACGGCCCTAGTTGCCACCAGCGTGCGGTGAAACTGAAGTTACCCAGGACATTCAAAGACCCTATAATACTAAGACGGCTCACTCGGCCTGTATTGTGTAATCAAAATGATCAAACCCACCACTTGGCGCGCTGGCTGTTCTCTTGGTTAAAAAGATGCTATATTATATGTATAAATGTATATATGAATGTGAAAGATGTGTGATGATGGCGATGATGATGCTGATGATGATGTGTGTTTGTTCATAGCAATTTCATATTGATGTGTATTCACACTTACCTATCTCATGTATAATATAATTGTATGTGTTTACATGTGAAACACCAACCAGCAGCCGGGCTGATCAAACCCACCACAAGGTGGCACTGCAAAATTCACATTACCATTGGAGAGATAGCGAGTGAGCCGTATTAGTATTATAGGGTCTTTGGGACAGTGCTGCCCTGTCTATCTCTCATCATCAAGCACAATTAGAAATGATGACCCGATTATGTGTTGGCTTCGGAGATATCTGTAATTAAATCATGCAGCCAATAAGAAGAGAAGAAGATGAATTGAAAATAAAATATTTATTGGAGAACATAACCTTCAGGCAGGTCGGGCATCATATCGTGGAGAACATGATGGGTATTGTGTATCGTGGTATCGTGGAGAGCATGATCGGTATCGTGTATCGTGGTATCATGAACAACAAATAGGAAATATCAATCAGGAGGTAAGACTAACAAGGCAATGTAGGATAATAGGGGATAATGTGCAATATCGGTCAAGCATCAAATCATGAGGATAACAGGTAGTCAATAGGCAGTCAAATCATATCGGTACATCAAGTAAGTAAATCATCATTAGCGGATGAACAAGTTAGTGAGAATAACTAAGGAGGAATAGATAAGGCAAGCGAGAGAGGAAAAAAATCAGCCCTCAACCCCATAAGAAGAGGGAGAGAGGGTGGGGAAAATCTACTGAAGCAGTAGGCTGCGAGCGGGAAAGTGAAGAGAGGAGGAGCATAGAGAAAGAGTAAACTAAAGTAGTGCATTCGAGAAAAAGTAGTGCGAGTGGCCGCGTTCGTAAATTATCTATGTTGACCCGCCAACATACACAATCATTATCGCAGTGGATGAAAGTGACCATGAAGTCGCAACACTGAAAATAAAGCTGTAATCACTGAATAAAATATCAATTACCCCTAAGAATAAATGTGTCCTTTACAGTTGTATAGTGCGATCGCTTTGAGTTTTTCTCATGTATTTTCTTAAATGGTTGATCATTGTAATCTACCTTAAAGGTTGAAGGACCGCCTGGTTTAAATAGTCAATTTTGGAGTTATTTGAAGTGCAAACATGCAACTTAGATTTTGGCATGCACATCAAAACTCCGGTAATATATGTCTCAGCAGTAACAGATTTTATTGTATTGACTTGGTATTTCCTGCTATGCAACTGTAGTAGTCTGTACATGAGCTCCACTCCTATGTGGTGGCTGCATGGACTACGCCGTTGACTGTTGGAGTTATATCACATCAAATGGGGACTGCCATCTACTTTGAGCACCTAGCGTACTCTATGAGAGGTGACATGGTGTAAAAATATACGGATTTTCGGTTCAGATTTATATATTGGCAAAGAGCATTACTATTCTCGGGCGACGGAGTGGGGACCAGGATTATGTAACAGAGAAGCAATGGGTGGCCCACTCGCTGTGTGACATAAGAGCCTATGTGGAAAATGTGATAACAGATAGCGACCGAGATTGTGATGTGATGTTCATATGTAAGAGCCAGTTAACGAGTAGTGAAATTTCCCTCCATGCACCAGAAAGAGTGCAAGTGGAGGGGAAGGACATTTTTAATATATGTCTATTGTAACTGTCTGCAACTACCTGTTACCATGGGACCGATGGGCAAGCACAACCAGCCATCCTGCATACATTATGGACACCACCTGCAGCTGGCGGTTGAGTAACAGCTGGCCCTTATTAGGGCGTCGCCACCCAGGCTGTAGAGGGTGTCTGATTGGCTGGCTGTGGGAGCATAGTCACCTGCATTCCTTATATCTGACACGCAGACCCCACTCTGGGCACTCAACTTGTCCAGGACTCCAGACACTTCAGACGGAAAATGAGTAGGCGTACCGCATACCACATACCCCATACCACATACTGCATACCGCATACCCCATACTATTCCATACTGCATACTGCATACCCCATACCACATACTGCATACCCCATACTGCATACCCCATACTGTATACCGCATACCACATACCACATACCGCATACCCCATATCGCATACCCCATACCGCATACCCCCATACCGCATAGCTGGAATCTTAGCTTAATACACAGAATCAGCGTTACAGAAGACGGTGGCCTATTAAGCCCATGTTTAGACATTTTAATCAATTTGTTGTCAGAACATCAGGCAATGCGAGTCAGCTTCAGACAGAAAATGAGTAGGCGTGAGAACCAAAGAGGGAGGAAGTAAAATAAAACAAAACACAAACCAGCAAAACAAACTGCACTTCCGGTTTTGGAATGACGTCATCGCGTATCAACGAACCAAGAAATTCCATTTCAAACTCCATTTCATCTCATTTAAAAAAAAAGAAAAATGAAATGCTATGCATGGATAAAGCCATTATTGGGGGTGAGGGGGACCTCAGGTTTCCAGCAAAACATGGAAATGAAAATTGCATCAGTATATAGTCCTATGGGGTACCTAGTTGTGATAATGTGCGCGCGCGGTCGCTTTATAGTGCTGCCACGCTGGGATATCATACCCCTAACACTATAACATGGTATCCGACTCGCATTATCCTGATTTGGAGAGAACAAGTCATTATCCTTTTCTACTGATGTACGGGTGTTGGTAGAGCAGCAAGGTAACAGTGGGATTGCTAATTTATTTATCTAAAATAATATGACAGAAACTCAAAAACATAGCAATATGCAACTTTAAAAACATTCAAATGTGAGAATCCAGTTATAGCACAACCGTGGGTAAAACAAGTTCACCAACAATACACGATACAGCTTATGACCTTAGATGTTGCTAGGCCGTAAACAACAACAAACAAACAAAGGCGTATCTAGTATTCTGGTCATGGTACCAGAACCATGTGAGTGTTGGAAGTATACAACTCTTAAAGATACCTTGTATCGAGCGGGACTCAACCCTATGTCTCTGCCATTGCAAACCAGTCCCCAATTCGCTGGACTACCTAGGCTCCCTCCTTCAATCAGTCTATTCACATTTACATAAGTATTCGTTGCCTGTTGCTATCCTCTCTTTGTCTTTGTGGTAGATATCTAAAGATCTATGCTGATGCCTTTTTAAAGATTAATGACCATAACAAACATGAGAATGCTGACAACCGCGTTTCTTTAAATTGTTTTGGGAGGGGGGGGGGGGGGTCGGTGTTCCGTCACTATCTATATAACAGCCGGCCTGCATTGAAAACAAGCCTGAATACCCGGGCGTATATGCTATGAACAGTATAAATACAGCCTCAATACAATTTTTTTTAAAATAATTTTTAAATCGAATAAGTGTGTTTATTTGTCTATGTATTCGCACAAAAGACCTGCTACCTTACAATGATCCTAATCTGATTGTGATAGTTATTTTTTATAACTTTTATTGTTGACTCCAAATTCAATTTTTTACTCATTAAAATTCGGCTTGACAGAATTATTCTAAGTCCTTAGTTATATGGGTTGAACGCCCAAGTAACCCTCCGCAGGAGCAAGCTTTAAAGTCTACGCAGAGCGTGGTTTTTAAAGCTGCGTAGTCCGATGAAGCATCAAATTTTCAAAATCAAAGCAAATATCTAAATTTGATTCTACATGTCTAACTTAAATACTGATGTACTTATAAAGTATTTGTTGCCACATAGAAGAGAACTCTGTGTCGATTTAATAGAACCTGTTACTGCATTGTAAGAATGTGCATTGTGAGAATCTCCGGTGGACTGGACACCTCATGAGGATGTCATCAGACAGGCTACCAAAGCAGATCCTCTATTCTCAACTGTCTTCTGGTTACAGAAAGAGAGGGCGCCCTCGTCTCTGGTTCAAGGATACCATCAAGAGGAAGCTGAAGCTGAGAGACATTAAGACCGACTCATGGATGCAACTCTCACAGCAGAGAGCTAATTGGAGAGCGGCAGTCAAGTAATGAAAGCAGTCTTTGTCGCATCGCGACCGACAGCATGATGATGATGATGATGATGACTACAGAAGCCTATGCTATCAGAGTTTTGATGTGCTTGCCAACATTATTTTCACATGTTTGAATTTCAAATATCTCAAAAGGTAGCCATTTCAATTAAAAGTTACTTCAAACTAAAGTAAGGTAGATTATAATCATCAATTTAATATGTTTATCTCAGAAAAATGTCAGAAACTCAAAACCAGCGGGCTATGCAACCTCAAGCTTGTTTAAAATAAAACCAAGACTGTGTTCCCTCACTTCTGTTTGTAGCAGTACACCACCTGCCTGATGGATAGTAATACACTTTAAACGTCGAGTTTAGATCTTTCTATGATCGCCATCTTGTCTTTTTGCATTCTCTCCCATTTCACCAACTCTGTGCCAATATTAAATTTTGAATATAAATAAACACTGTCTATTGGAATGCATTGGAACCACCCTTTCCGTGCTTAGTTCCTACTGAAATTGTGTTTGCTGGAATTTACGCAAGGTTGTCATCCACTCCTACTCTGGGTAGAGGTAAATTATTTGCCTTGTATGGCCAGAGCTTGGTGAGTTGAGTGCTGGCTGGTACTATCCTAGTAATGCCATCCACCAGGCGACCAGACGGGATGGGCGAATGAGTTGAGCGGCAATCTCCCGTGTTGGTAGATCGTGGAATTCGAACCGATGAGTTTGAACCCTGGTCGACTCAAAGCAATGACTTACCAATTTATACTTGTCGCTTCATAGCCTGGCGCTCAGCATTAATAGGATAGGGCAAGGACTGGTTGGCTCAGTGTCAGGATAATTTGACTGAGTGGGATATCAGGTCATGGTGTTGGCAGCCTGGCCTCCCAATCGGGCAGCACTATAAAGTCGTCATGAGTGCACACTGCCACAATTGCGTATCCATCGTGATATGACCATAGATGTTGCCAGGACGTAAAACTCCAACAACCAACTAACGAATCCATGCACCAGGCAGAGAAAGACAATCACGAACCTGCGCACGTCTCCACTGAAAGGTGCATAGTCCGATGGTTATGAGTCATTTTCTGAGATAAATATATTCATTTGATCATTTTAATCTAACTTACCTTAGTTTGAGGTGACCTTTATTTAAAATGACTAACTTCGGAGATATTTGAAGTGCAAACATGTCAAATTAATGTTGGCAGCCCTGCCACAACTATAGGGTTCTGCAGTAACAGGTTTTTTTAATTAAATTAACTAAATATTTAATATTCAAACAAATGTTTAATGAGTATCTAAGTTAGATATGTCAAATCAAATCTGGATAGTTGTTTTGGTTTTAAAAAGTTGATGCTTCATCGGACTATGCAGCTTTGAAGTTTAAATAGGGCTGTCATTCACCACCACTCTGGGCAGGGGTGAATCTTGTACCTAGTATGGTCAGTGCTAGATAAAAGATTCACCCTGTAATTGTAGTACACAGATGAACGACAACATAGTCTAAATACGGGCGAAAATAGCTTTAGTATGGAACAGGAAGTAGAATGCCTGGTTCCAATATCAAATGGCTACTTATGGCTACTTATATTGGCACAGATTTGGTGAAATGGGAGAGAATGCAAAAAGACAATATGGCGGCGATAGAACGCCATCGATTTCACTTTTAAATTCTATTAAACTCTATGTTTTATTATATTTTTCAACTCAAAGGTTGCAGGGAAATATGAAGACATATAAAAAGAATAATTGTTATTTTATTTTTCAATTCAAAGGTAGCGGGGAAATATGAAGACATATAAAAAAATAATTGTTGCTTCTTACATTGTGAAATTAGGCTCTCATTTCATTTCCACGCTGTTTCGACCGCTTTTATATAGGGCTGGTATTCACCCGTGTACTGCGAGTACAGGGTGAATCCTTTATCTAGGTTAGTGCTTGATGAGGTAAGCGCCGCCTGACACTATCCTAGTAATGCCATGCACCAGGAAAGCACATGAAAACAAGCACCAAACCTTTGCACATTTCCAATTTTCCTTTTCAAGGGTTCGAATTCATGACGGTATCGATAACACCCACACGAAGCGGGCGCCCCACCCGCTAGTCCGCTGCGTCTCGTGTATATTTCAGGTCAAGATCGCTGCTGATCCGGACCCGCCTCTATCCGCGTTGACAGACGCTAATCCGAATTCACCTCCGCGTCTAGCATGGTTTCCGCTTCCGGTTTCAGTGGTGGGTAAAATATTCAAAAGCGCTGTACCTGACCATACTAGAGACCAGCACATCGGTGTAGAACACATGAGCTGCTGTGTAACTGTTCTATTAATAGGAATAAACAAAGTTTAGGACTGACCCCCCCCCCCCCACATCGTTTCTTTTTCTTTCATATAAAGTTCCCCTTGGTGTTTCCGCGGAATTGCTATTAACTGGTCCCAGTGCCTTCTCCCATGTTTTATAGTACTCAAAACAGAACGGGGAACCAGTTTGATTATTAGTTGTGTCATGCTAGTCACCAACGGACACACTCTATAAGCACAGGTTTGCCCAGAACTTTGTTTGTTGTTGTTTTACATCCTAGCAACATCTAAGGTCATATCAGGACGGCTTACCCAGAACTAGTCTCAGCGGAACTGAAGCCTATACCCGGCTGGTAGCTGGGTCCGGTTTCTGTTTTCTTGTGAATCTGATGGAGTGATAGGAATTGCTGATAATTCTGTTATTTTGCTTCTTCGTAGGCGTTGTTTATGTCCATATACATGTGTCAGCTATTAGCCTCCCTCCTGGGTGGGTTGGGGGGGGGTCGGTATTAAAGCTGCATAGTCCGATGAAATATCAAATTTTCAAAACCAAATCAATTATCTAGATTTGATTTTACATATCTAACTTAGATACTGATGCACTTATTAAGCATTTGTTTCTGCGTAGAAGGCAATACTGAGGCAATTTAACAGAACCTGTTACTGCAGAAGTCTATGGCGTCAGAGTTTTGGCAAGCCTGCCAAAACTAATTTCCCATGTTTGCCATCAAAAGATCTCAAAAGTTTACCATTTAAAATAAAAGTAACTTTGAACTAATGTAAAGTAGATACTAGTGATCAATCTGATATATTTAACTCAGAAAAAATACATAAATTCAAAACCAACGGACTGTGCAACTTTAATAAGGAAAACAAGACAGGGATTGGAGTTAGTCATATCCTCTGGCTGGGCCTACAGATCCACCGTTGCAGTTTCTTAAAGGTATATAGTCAGATGGTTTTGAGTTTCTGTCATTTTTACTGAGATAAATACATTAAGTTGATAGTTATAATCTACCTTACTTTAATTTGAAGTAAATTTGATTTTAAATGGTTAACTTTTCAGATATTTGAAGTTCAAACATATGAAATTAATTTCGGCAAGCATGCCAAAACTCTCAAGACCATGATGCGCGAAAAGGAAGAAGGCAAGGCGGGGGTGGAAATAGAGGCGTTTATTTACGCCTCAGACAGGCAGAGTATACAGAGGAATGAAAGAGAGGCTCGTGAAGAGCAGCAGTAAAGAGGCTCATAAGGAGCAACAATGTAATGTAAGTAGAACAATAAATGGAAGAAACATACAGATGCTCATGAGGAGCAACAGCAAGGAGGGCTCATGAGGAGCAGTGAGGAAATGTACATGATAAATAAAAGTTCAGTTCGAGTCAAATGTCAGTAGATGAGTGAGGGGGTGCCGAGGAGCCCTCCACCGCTGGAAGAAAAGAGTATAAGGAAGAAGATGGGTGGGTGGGTGGAGGAAAAAAACTAAAAAGGGAAGAGGCAGGAAGGCGTCAGGAGGGCGAGTGCCTGAGTGAGGCCGGCGGGCGACCTAATAAGGAAGAGGGGGGGGGGGGGGGGGGGGGGGGGGGGGCGACAGCAGGTGAGGTGTGAATGCTGCCGGCCCGGGGGAGGGGGAGAGGTGGCGAGCATCGGGCGTCGGGTGAGGCGCGAGTGCTGCGCGACACGGGGCCGGGGGGAGGTGGCGGCGCGCGGCGGCGTCGGGCGAGGTGAGAAGGCAGCGCGACAGCGCGGGGTGGGGGAGGGTCTCTTCCTCTCCTCGCATCAAACGTAATGCTACGCATTATGACCGATGCGCGAAAAGGAAGAAGGCAAGGCGGGGGTGGAAATAGAGGCGTTTATTTACGCCTCAGACAGGCAGAGTATACAGAGGAATGAAAGAGAGGCTTGTGAAGAGCAGCAGTAAAGAGGCTCATAAGGAGCAACAATGTAATGTAAGTAGAACAATAAATGGAAGAAACATACAGATGCTCATGAGGAGCAACAGCAAGGAGGGCTCATGAGGAGCATTGAGGAAATGTACATGATAAATAAAAGTTCAGTTCGAGTCAAATGTCAGTAGATGAGTGAGGGGGTGCCGAGGAGCCCTCCACCAAAAAAGGGGGAGAGGGCTCGCGGCGCGCCCGAGGGGGCGAGGCGGGGGAGTAGGGTGGACCGGCAGAGAGGGCGCACCGCGTCAGGGGTCAGGTTCCCTCTGGGGGCGGCGAGTGTCCGGGGCCTGCGTCGACAGGGAGCAGGCGGCCAAAAAAGAGGAGGCCCGCTCCTTGGCGAGATCCAGTGAGGAGGTCCGACGAGGGTCGAGCAGGGGGGCAGCGAAGTCCTCAGGGCTGGGTGGGGTGGCGGTCGGGGTCGGGTCGGGCGGGTTGCTGAAGGCGGTGTCATGGGGGTCGGCGACTGTGATGTCGGCAGAGGGCTCCTCGTGAGGCTGGGCTGGGCTGTGGTCTGAGGCGTGAGGTCCGAGGTGATGATCCCCGGCTGTGACTGGGCGGCGCTGCGATCGGTTGTCGCTGGGAGGTTGTCGGTGGAAGGCGGTGTCGTAAGGGTCGGCGGCTGTGATGTCGGCAGAGGGTTTATCGTGAGGCTGGGCTGGGCTGTGGTCTGAGGCTGTGACTGGGCGGCGCTGCGATCGGTGGTCGCTGGGAGGTTGTCGGTGGAAGTCGCGGGGCTGTCGGCAGTGGTGAGGGTGAGGCGCCGGGAAGGGCCCCCCGGGCCGGCCGGGGTGAGACCGGTGGATCAAAAATCCGCCGAGGTGGGGGGGGGGGGGGGGGGGGGGGGGGGGGGGGGGGGGGTGGGGGGGTCCTGGCGCTCACGGGCTAGTTTTTGTCCATGCAATCGGCCCTTCAGTGCATAGATAGGAATGCGCAGCCACAAACGCAGCTTTAGGCACATAGACTTGACTGCCTGTGTCCCCTCCCCCCGCCTCGCCGTGGGCCTCCCCGACGGGGGCCCGATCGCACGAGGCGGGGTCGCGGTTCCAGGCCGGGCAGGGGGCCCCGTGGGTGTGCCTGTCGTAGGTGGCACGGGCGTCGACTTGGGCTCGGGGCAAGTGTGCGCCTCGGTGCGGAGGGTCGAGTGGGCGGGCTGGGGTGCTGGGGGCTTGGTGGTCGGGCATGGCGATGCACTCGACCATCAGGAGGTTGAGTGCTACCGGGTCATGCCACCAGTGGGGGAGCCTTCCGTCCGCAATCCAAGTGAAGACGGTCTCGGAGTATCGACGGACGGTCGGCCATGGGTAGATGAGGTTATCCCGGGAGAGTGTAAGGTGGTGGTGGTGGAGTCCCTGGGCGGAGTGGGCGGGGAAGTCAGGGTGGTCAATGAGGGTGAGAAGGGCGAGGTTATACTCGTCTTTCCTTGCCTCGCCCCTCTTCACCGGTTTTCTTTCAGGCCCCCTCTCTACCAGATCGGATGGGAATATGTAGTGGACCGGGATACCTTGGCGCCTCACGGAGCGTTGTGCCTCGGCGGAGGCCAGGATATCCCGGATGGCGTTGGCCGCGGAGACGGGGGAGTGCCGCGTCGGTTCTTGGTGGTAGGCCGTCGACGTGGCAGGGGGTGCTTGTGTAGGAAGATGGCGGTACCTCTCGTACTCTGGGTGAGCCGCCCCGGGCAGAGTTGCCTGAGGCGGGGACGGGGGCCGGGCTCCGGCCGCGACGCGCGCCCGACATGCAGATGAGGGGGCCTCTGGTGCGGGCTGGGCATCCCCAGCCTCCAGGGCTTCCATCTGGGCGTGAATGTCGGCGGCGGTCTGGCGCACGTCGGCGGCAGTCTGGCGCTGCGCAAGCTGGAGGCGCTGGAGGGCTTCCAGTATTGCCGAGGTCTCGGTGCCCGAGGGCCGGTCTGAGGGCGCCGCGGGAGATGCCGAGGCTGAGGCCGGAGACTCGTCCCGCCGGGGCGTTGATGATGGCCCCGGGGTGCGGGGGGCGGCGGTCCGCGGGGCCTTGCGTCCTCTTCCTTTTCCTTGAGGCATGGTGTAGCCTGAGGTGAAGCAGGTGAGGGCGACAGCAGGTGAGGTGTGAATGCTGCCGGCCCGGGGGAGGGGGAGAGGTGGCGAGCATCGGGCGTCGGGTGAGGCGCAAGTGCTGTGCGACACGGGGCCGGGGGGAGGTGGCGGCGCGCGGCGGCGTCGGGCGAGGTGAGAAGGCAGTGCGACAGCGCGGGGTGGGGGAGGGTCTCTTCCTCTCCTCGCATCAAACGTAATGCTACGCATTACGACCAAGGTTTCTGCAGTGACAGGTTCTATTCAATTGATTCAGTGTTCCCTTCTTTGTGGCACAAACTGCTTAATACATACATGCATTAGTATCTAAATTATTTATGTTGACTCAAATCTAGATACTTGTTTTGGTTTTGAAAATGTGATGTTTCATCGGACTATGCAGCTTTAAAGGGACCAGCTATAGCTCGCTGGGAGACTGCGCGTACTCCGACAAATGCTCTCCAAGCACAACTTTGTTTAGTTTTTATGTTTAAATGAACCAAGTATGTGTGGGGAGAGTAGGGGACCCACTTCACCACCAGAAGTGGGTCAGTTCTGAGGCTGGGAATAGCTGGCAGCTGTTGTTTTAAAAATGGCTGGGTGAGTGGAGATAAGGGAGAGTAAAACTGGGGTATTTTCAATCTTCTTTAGAGTAGTTCAATCAGGAAATATATTTGTGTAATGTAAAATATATGTTAGTACAATTACATTGCATAATTCAATGAGAAACAGATATAGATGAACATTTTTTTGTTGTTGATGAATGTAAAAAAGGTTCTGCTGTGGATGGGGTTTGAACCCACATCACCAAACAACTTCAGATCACAAGTCCAACACTTAGTCTGGGATCCACAACCAGAAAATGTGCAAATTAAGGGTTTTGATGTGACACCCCTGCTATAAAATTGTTGACACTTGGATTATGTCTATAGGGGTCTTGGACATCTGAAAAGTGAATTTGGACACTTTGAATGTATTGCGCAAATTCGGTAGACACCGTTTTTTGACGATAGGCTGTAACGACACCAGCCGCCTAATTCCGGGGTAGGGGAAACTAAATCTAGTATATCATCACAACGCAAGAATCTACTGCAACAAATTACCACTCATTCTTTTGGTATGGATGTAGCCTAAAACAATAAGCAGAGTAGATTCTGATTGGATGAACCTCAAGGTCACTAGAGGTCAAAAGGTGGCGAAGGTTGTGGTATGCCAGAAATCCTGGACTTTCATCAAAGAAGTGCCTATTAATATACCGTATCATAAGTTTTTTCACTAAAATACTGCTTCAATCAACTCCTTAGATCCCTGTGATGTTTTTAGGAAAGGGGTCTCAAGGCTCATATAGAATAAATTGCGTCCTGTAGACATATTTCTAAGTTATGTTTTGGAAAAATATCTAAAAACATTACTTTTTGATGGATCCATTTAAGTCAAATTAAATGTGCGTAATAATCCATTTATTTCAGCCATTAACTAATATAGCATACTAGGACAGGTCTAAAAGGGGTTAGTAAATTCTCCTAAAAAGAAATAATTTTCAAGAATGATATATAGCCAGTGCCACAGTTTTTAAATTGGTAAGTACTAGTAATAACATTTTAGTTCTAGTTCTAGCTACCAATAAGTGCCTGAATACAACCCACAGCATTGAATAGGCCACGACACCCATCAACACATGGAAAACTATACCATGCAGAATGCACATATATACATGTGCGTTCAGTGCCTCTTATGTCTAGGGCAAGTCAAGAACGCACATAGATGCGAAAATCGAGCAGCGAAATCTAATAGTCGGTGATGAATCAGGCAGATTCATCACTGGCACATGGCTGCTTGACAGGATGTTGGTGTTAGGCCTCTTTGAAGTTGGTGTGCGTTCTTGAGTTGTCCTAGACGTTATGTAAAGTAATAACAAATGTAACAGTGACTTATCTGATTATGAGTCCAAATAATGAATGTTTAGACTATACCCTCCTGTTCATTTGATTACGTTCAAAACCCTCCCCCCCCCCACCCCACCCTCACAGTAATTTAGTTTGTGCATCTTCTCTGACCGTGAAAGAATTGTGTGACCAGATGGTTGACCTGCAAAATGAATTAGATGAATACCAGCTGTATTGTGAGGGGAATGATGTTGATTTTAATCTCCTCAAAAACATTTTGAGTACATCATATCATTTGGCAAAGTACTTGCGAACAGAGGTAAAAACAATTGCAAAACGAATGCATGCTGCTGAAGATAGAGAAATAGAGATAGCTCATGAAACAGCATCTTGCCAGGTTCCAGTAGATTTGTACAATCTAATAGCATGGCTAATTACTGACAATGATGATAGCCTTGGCGATGATGGAAAAGTTCATCTTCCGGAAAATGACAAAGAGAATGTGTTGAACCTAGCCCAGGACATTATTGGGTATATTGGTACACAAGTTATACCTAAACATGTAGGAGTTGCTCTGCATATTCTCAAAGAAACGCATAGTAAAAATATTGTGACAATGTTAAACCGATTTGGTAATAGCATTAGCTATGCCAGTGTCCAACGTTACCTGACAACCACAGCTAATGAGGTTACTGAACGGGAAGAAAGAGAAGGTATTTTTATTCCGTCCAATGTTTGTTTTTTTTTGTTCATGGTCAATTTGTGCAGTATGCTTTTGATAACCTGAACTTTCATTCAGAAACCGAGGATGGTGGTAGTCTTGATGCAACTACAAATATTATCTATCAGTATACAAATGATAAGGAGAACAATGTTGGAACTGGAAAAGTTCCTCTTCAGAAAACAAGACAAGTAACAATTAAGGAAGCTGTTAAATTTGAACCAGTTGTAAGTAATCTATCACTGAAGGACCGAAAAGAGGCTAGATCGTTACGTGGTACAGAGATTAGCTGTGGCAGCAATATAAGCAGTGATGATTTGGTTGATGAAAACATTTTCTGGTTTCTACTTCGGATGTTCCCAACCCAGATGATGATAGGTGAAGATGAAAGTGTTTGTTGTACTCCAAATTGGAACGCATTCTTTGAATTTTATTCCAGGAAACAGACACAGAAAACAAAAATTGGCTATGGTCCAATGTATCCTCAAACTCCTACAAATCCAGATGTTGTCAAAACCTCTCTTGACTACTTTGTTACACTGAATCTGAAATTGGGCCTGTCAAAGACTGTGGTAACATGTGACCAGGCAATATATGAAATCATAAAAGGCTTGGTGAAAAAGGAGCCTGCCAGATATAAAGATGTTATAGTACGATTGGGCGGATTCAATATTGCACAGAACTTTTTGGGGTCCATTGGTTTCTTCATGAAAGAAAGCGGCATTGAAGACGTACTAGTTGCAAGTGACATATGTGGTAGAGGAACAGCTAATAAAGTGATGGCAGGGAAGGACTATTATAAAATGGTTCATTACCATTCGTTGCTCAGTGAGGCATTCTTTATGCTCAAGTGGGAAGCCTTTGAGCAATGGTTGTTGCAAGAAGATGAACTTGACTTACTCTCATCTTTGTCATCTGTGTTGGAATGTCTCAGGGCAAAGACAGTGTTACAAAACTTGTTGGTGATATCACGAGTGGTCTAAGATTAGTACAATCTCACTGGAAGAACTTTGAGAATACATTGGGTATAACAGCTCGGTTATGGGGAATGTATATTGAAATGATGCTCATTTTGAAACGTTATATCCATGCTGAAAGAGTTGGCATTTGGAAACAACATCTACTCGAGGCACAAAACATGCTACCGTACACAGTCTGTTCTGGACATAGCAAGTACATGTCCTCTCTGCCAATTTATCTAAGTGAAATGAATGACCTCCCTAACACTGCGCCTGAAGTACACAAGGAATTTGAAGCGGGAAATTTTGCAGTGAACAAGATGGATGGAGACTTTAATGGAGTATGGACAGACCTTGCATTGGAACAAACTTACAACAAGGAAGGGAAGACAAGCCTATTCAAGGGCATTACCCAGGCAGAATTAACAAGAGAGAAATACATAAAAACTGTGCCATTCCTAACAGCGATCTCTGAGAGTGTGAAGCAGATGGTACATATGGAGTCTTCTCAATCAGATCATCATGAGAAAATGAAAAAAGATGATATGGTAAAGGTACTGAAAATCAGAGATACCGTGGCAGAGAAAATGAGAAATCCGTTTGCTGCTTCCCTCGCAGATGATAAGTTAGTTAACATTGCAACGGGAGAAAGGCTTGTTTCAACACTACTCGTGGACGCCAACAAACTTGGGTTAGAGGCAATGACGGCTGCCAGCAAAACTGATGCTGACCAAATTATCACCCCTAAGATAATGACTTTTGCCACACAACAGAAGCAAGGCAAAAAAAAGCAGGACTCTGTAAAACAATTAATTTCTGAGGAAAGCTCGGTTACTAGGGCACTTTGCTTTACACATGAGTTGAGTGATGAGGCAAGAATTGAAGCCTTCAGTTACGAATGGAGTGACTATCCACCATCGTTATTTGAGCCAGACAAGCCTGGGGGATTTACCATGCGCAAAGGAACTAAATCTGACTTCATAGGAACTCTTCAAAACAAGGTTAAGGATTCATGGGAACCAATGAAAGTGTTGCCTCCCTCCAAATCAGAACCGGTGTATGTTATTGATGCCATGGCATTCATGCAACATTTTCAGACCCTTGGGGCAAGTGATTTTGGCGAACTTCAGGAGAGGTACAAAAACAAGATTCTAAGTATGAAACCCAAACATTGTTCAGAAGGGCATTTTGTCGGCGATAGATATGACTTCGGTTCAATGAGCCTAAAGAGTGATGAGCGCCATAGATGGGAAATGGGAGGAAACTCACCGGAGTATATTCCTGTTAATAACATGAAAATACCTGTGTGGAAAACATTCCTTTCGAAGCCTAAAAAGAAGGCAAACCTGCTCTCATACCTGTCATCTTCTTGGTCGCAGTCTGTATCCCTGCCAGATGGGTTTACCCTTATAATAGGAGTTAACGAAGAGGGAATATGTGTGACCAACAGCGGCACCAATGTGATGGAGGAGCTGTGCTGCCAAACACACGAAGAAGCCGACACGAGAATCATCGCACATCTTGCTAGCTGCCAAAACAGGAGCATATTTGTTATCCACGCAACCGACACAGATATCATCATGCTTGCTATGTACCATTATCCTCAGCTTCCACACATTGTAAACCTATTGGTGGAAAAGAATGAACTCTTCCTGCCCATTCATGACTTGGTTGTGGAATTGGCGAAAGTGGTGGGAAAAAATGAAATGGAACTAACAGCCACATTACTCACTTCGTATGTCATGTCCGGCTGTGACTCAGTGAGTTATCCATACAGAAGAGGAAAAAAAAGGGCAGCAATTGTAGCAATGCAGCATGTCGGTTCAATGCCAGCATTGACAAATTTCGCTCACAACACTGTGTGCCTAGATGATACGTTGTACAAAGAAGCATGTGATTTCTTATGTGATTTGTACGGAAGGGCAGGATATTCATCTTTAGATAGGTTACGAGCCCATTTATTTGCGTCAAGCAAACGGGACCTCCGCTCTCTACCTCCCACTGAAGATGCATTTCATTTCCACATTCTCAGGAGTCTTTGCAACATTAGCCTCTACAAACAGGCCCATCTAAGCAATCCAACTCTTCTCCCACCTGAACAGTACGGCAGATATATGGACAAAGGAAGATTTTTTCCTGTCATGAAGAGCAAGCCAAACAAACCTGCAGTGGCAAAACTGATGTACTGCAAGTGCAAGAAGGGCTGTTTAAGGAACTGTTCATGTGCAAAGGCTGGATCGGCATGCATTATTGCATGCACCTGCAATGGGGACCCAAACAAATGTGGGTGACTGACTGAAGACAACGAAAGTGATGAGGACTAGGTAACCAAGAACAAAGTATATTTTCTACTAGGTGTAGTTGTAATCGGAACATTATATGTTATTGTTAGAATGATGAACTTGGGATGACAACATACTGCTTATTAAGTTTTTTTTTTCTTATCTCCAGATAGTTCAGATGTTTTCTACTGATAGTTTCACAAATAATAACAAAAAACTATTGGATAATGAGAGTTATATCAATAAAATGTACGAAGGAAAATTCACTGAATTTGGCTTTTTTCTGAAATATCGCTTAGTAAAAGATGTACAGGGGGGCCATTAGTTCTTTGCCAATCCTCACATCCCTCTTCTAAAATCATCAGGGGGATCTAAGGAGTTGACTGAAACAGTACTTTAATGACTTATGATACGGTATATTAATAGGCACTTCTTTGATGGAAGTCCCAGATTTTGGGCATGCCACAACCTTCGTGACCTTTTGACCTCTAGTGACCTTGAGTTTAATCCAATCAGAATCTACTCTGCTTATTGTTTTAGCCTACATCCATACCAAAAGAATGAGTGGTAATTTGTTGCAGTAGAGTCTTGCGTTGTGATGATATACTAGATTTAGTTTCCCCTACCCCGGAATTAGGCGGCTGGTGTGTTAACACCCTATCGTCAAAAAACGGTGTCTACCGAATTTGCGCGATACATTCAAAGTGTCCAAATTCACTTTTCAGATGTCCAAGACCCCTATAGAAATAATCTAATTGCCAAAAATTTTATAGCAGGGGTGTCACATCAAAATTATTTTTCTGGTTGTGGATCCCAGACTAACTCTAACCACTAGGCCACAGAGACCACACATAATTAGTAGTCTCACTTCAGGCTATTTGTGTATAGGACGTCACATATAAAAGGTATGTATGTATGTATGTATGTATGTATGTATGTATGTATGTATGTATGTATGTATGCATGCATGCATGCATGCATGCATGCATGTATGTATGTACGTACGTACGTATGTATGTATGTATGTATGTATGTATGTATGCATGCATGCATGCATGTAGCTACGTACGTACGTATGCACGTACGTACGTACGTACGTACGTATGTATGCACGCACACACATGTGTTCGAGTTAGAGCGTCCGTCTCCCGTGTTGGTAGATCGTGGGGTTGTGAGTTTGAATCCTGGTCGAGTCAAACCAATGACTTTAATATTGATACTTGTTGCTTCCTAGTCTGGCGCTTGGCATTATTAGGATAGGACAAGGACTGGTTGGCTCAGTGTCAGGATAATGTGACTGAGTGGGATATCAGGTCATGGTGCTGATGGCCTGGTATTCCAGTGGGGCAGCACGATAAAGTTGCCATGAGTGCGCACTGTCACAAGTCGGTACCTGTCCTGATATGACCTTAGATGTTGCTAGCATGCACACACACACACACGTGCGTGCGTGTGTGCGTACATACGTACGTACGTACGTACCTGCCTGCCTGCCTGCATGCCTGCCTGCATATGCATGCACGCACGCACACACATACATACATGCACGCATACATGCACGCATACATACATACATACATACATACATGCATGCATGCATGCATGCATACATACATACATACATACATACATACATACATACATGCATACATACATACATACATACATACATACATACATACATACATACATACATACATACATACATACATACATACATACATACATACATACCTTTTATATGTGACGTCCTATACACAAATAGCCTGAAGTGAGACTACTAATTATGTGTGGTCTCTGTGGCCTAGTGGTTAGAGTGTTGGACTTGTAATCTGAAGTTGTTTGGTGGTGTGGGTTCAAACCCCATCCACAGCAGAACCTTTTTTACATTCATCAACAAAAAAACGTTTTTCATCTATATCTGTTTCTCATCGAATTATGCAATGTAATTGTACTAACATATATTTTATATTATGCAAATATATTTCCTCATTGCACTACTCTAAAGAAGATTGAAAATACCTCAGTATTACCCTCCCTTCTCTCCACTCAACCAGCCAATGGCACAACAATCTAGGTCACTCTCCTGCACACCACCAAGTGGAAAAGTTCAGTACTAAGCATGTACCACCCCTGTGGCACACATCTGAACTATTCTGAGTTCGTTTGTTTTCCCGGCGACGAATATCTCCTCCCTTTAAAGTGAAGTCGCAGGAGAAATGGGTCGATTAGAGGGGCAGGCAGTCAGTGACACCTGGAGGGGAGGACGGGAAACAGGGAGACGGCTTCATGTAGACCAAAGACCCTATAACATTAAGCCGGTACACTCCCTATCTCTCCCATGGTAATGTAAATTTTGCAGTGCCATCTTGTGGTGAGTTTGATCAGCCTGGCTGCTGGCTGGTGTTTCACATGTAAACACATAGGCCTACAAGGCGAGATGGTGAGTTTAAAATGTAATAAAGAGAGATTTCTTGTCATTTGGATTTGGCCAATGTTGTGCCTACTGCCTGGTCCCCACTTCCACTGCCCCGCCCTCCCTCATTCCCCCACCCTCCCCCCTCACACCTCCCGGTTTCACACCCCTTCCCCCTCCCTCACTCCCGTTCCATCCCCCTCCCCTCCCCCTCCATCCCACCCTCCCCTGGCCTCACCGCCCTTCCCCTCCCCTTCCCCCTCCCATCCCCACCCTTCCCTCTCTCCCTCCTCATCTACCTTACCCAGTAGACTCCCAGCGCTCTCAGACCACACCTACCTCCCTTTCCCCTTCCTCGGTCCCCTTCACCCTTTCTCTCCGCCTCCCCCCTTTCCCCCCATGCTCATTCTCTCCCCCCCTCCTCAGTCGGCGCTCTCACACCATACCTCACAACCCCCTCCGCCTCCCTGATATAAGTTGGGGTGGGGGGAGGGGGGAGAGGGGGAGGCAGGTCCCCACTGGTTGCATGTTGCTACTCCTATAGAACTCCCACCACCACCGCTACCCCCACCCTGCCCATCCACCTTTCCACCCCACCCATCCCCGCCACCATTCACACATTCTGTGTGGTAGTGGTTTATGGTGTGTGTGGTTGGGGTGTAGGTGGGTATGGTGGGGGTGTAGGTGTGTGTGGTGGATGTGAGGTGTGTGTGTGTGGTGGAGGTGTAGGTGGTTTGTGGTGGAGTTGTAGGGGTCTTGCAGAGCGGCAGCTCACAATCTTTAGCATCCCTAAACCCGCACCACACACCTAAACCCTCATCATCATCATCATCATCATCATATCGGTCGTGATGCGACAAAGACTACTTTCATTACTTGACTGCCGCTCTCCATTTAGCTCTCTGCTGTGAGAGTTGCGTCCATGAGTCGGTCTTAATGTCTCTCAGCTTCAGGTTTCTCTTGATGGTATCCTTGAACTGGAGACGAGGCCACCCTCTCTTTCTGTAGCCAGAAGACAGTTGAGAATAGAGGATCTGCTTTGGTAGCCTGTCTGATGACATCCTCATGAGGTGTCCAGTCCACTGGAGATTCTTTTTGATCAGAAGATCTTCCATAGAGGGCAGCCCCGTTCCTTTGAGTATAAATTTCATGAAAGCTGCCTGCAAAAGTGTTGAAGTGCTGCTGGCTTTTGCAAGTTACCAGCGGCACTCTCTCGGGGGGCAAATAGAGGTTTCACACCGGCAAGAACATGTCAAGACAGGTGCAAAACTATTTGTCCCTGCAGTGGCTGGTCGGGAGATGTTGGGAGTTCCATACATCAACCTCCCTTAATGCTGCCACAGTGACATGGTTTTATGTTTAGGGTTTGCTCGCTTAGCCTTCGGTTCTGTCAAGAACCTGTACCACAAGGCAGTGGTTTACAACTCTGCAAGGCAGGGGTGTCAAACTCCCTGAGGTATTGCTATACCTGCAATACCTGCATACCAAACCCTCAGCACACACCTAAACCCTCAGCACACACCTAAACCCTCACCATAGCCCTAAACCTCCACCACACATACCTAAACCCCCCACCAGACACCTACACTCCCACCACACACACACCACACCTACACCCTCACCACACACACTTACACCCTCACCACACACACCTACACCCTCACCACACCCACCCACCACACACACCTACACCTCAACCAAACACACCTACACCCCTATGACACACACACTACACACTTACACCCCCTGCACACACACCCACCACATACCTACACCACCAACACACACATACCTACACCCCCACCACATCCCTAAACCCCCATCACACCCCTACCACATCCCTAAACCCCCACCACACACCTACAAAGCGACAGCAGGGTTTCTTCTGATACTCCAATGCTATCAAAATGATCAAACCCACCGCCTGGTGCACTGGCTGTTCTGTTCATTACATGGTACAGGCTGAGTGAGCTGTCTTCGTGTTATAGGGTTTTTGTGTAGACAGACATAAAGTTACATATGTATGAGTCGTTCGTTTTGAATTAAACTAAACCGCGCTTTCTATGCGATAGCACCTTTATTACATTGCAACAATTTAACACATTGTATTCATTGTTTTAGTATTCTTATTATTCGTATACAATTATATTTCTTTAATTATATTATAATAGCTACCCTCAAACCCCAGCATATTTTACAGTGATAAATCGCTAATTTAATCACAGATGTCTAAGGCAACCTTTTTACTCACCTAAGTGTCACCCAGCATAGCCATGGTTCCAACAATTTGCGTACCACCTCCGATTACAATTTTCTATATTAAAATATCTGATTTTCCCCATATTTTATTCTCTTGTTTTATTTCAACATCGTGTTTTTTTTTGTAAATATAGTTTATTCATTGAATAAAGTCTTTTGTCAGTGCCATGGCACTGGTCTTCCAGCCATGTGACAATACAGTTATTTACAATATATGCAGCTAGCTCAAATCAGCTGAAATAACAATATCAAACATTCAAAGACTTACATATGGTATAGTTTGACAATTCACATACAAAAATAGCAGTTATATGTTGTATTCCTACACACTTGATACATACATGTGTATTGATTAGACCTTTACATTACGGAGTGGTTAGGTGCATAGTTTTCCTTCATAGGTTTGTATGCCTACTATGTTGTGAATTGCAAAACTATCATGTTGTTGGAGTTAACATTTTGAGATGGAGTGAGTGTTAGTAGAATGGTTTGTTTATTCTGTTAGATACAGTGTGGTTAGCTTATAGGGTTATGCTTAAACGGTTAATACCTCAGGTGTGTTTTTTGACTACATGAAGTAGTTTGAGTAAGTAGGTTGTTAGTAATGATGGGATAAACAATGCTTGGAGGATTGTATGTTTCAGTCATTTAGCAGTCTAGTACAGACTTTATTAGTGTCTATGTTTGTACAAAGACCCTATAATACCAAAACAGCTCACTCAGCCTGTACTGTGTAATCAAAATGATGTTATTAATATTATATCACTGGCAAAGTCTGTGTACCACCTAAAAATCTCAAACTAGGACCCTGCTATATATATATATATGTGGTGTTCTCTGTGGCAGAGTGGTTAGAGTGTCTGACTTTTTTCTAGGCCGGACTCCTAATCTGAAGGTCAGTGGTTCGATTCCCTGTGCCCTCACCTCTGCCAATTTGGATTTCCACCGCTGTGTAAAACTTACAGCGTCATCAAAGGCCAGTTGCTCTCATACCATGTCTATGTGGTGTGGGAGGTTAAAAATCCCTTGGGTCGGTAAAGGTGTAGGCTCGGGCTTTCCATCGACAAACTGTCGAATGGTGAAAACAAGCCTATTCAGGCTTATTCATGATAGGCAGTATAAATCTTCAAGAATTTATCAAATTCGGGTGCATGAGTGACAGTATTCGCGGCACTGGTAGGGGGGTGGGGGGTGCCACCTGTCCTAACTGTGAAAAGGGGTCACCCTTAAAGTAGTACACAACATAAGGGTGACCAATATAGGGAATCTTCGCTTACACACCTTTATACTCTCATAACTCTTATACATCACATACACTGTATAAGCCATTATGCAAGTATAATAAGCTGGAAGATCCCATCTACTCC
This sequence comes from Branchipolynoe longqiensis, assembly GCA_030323885.1. Lineage (NCBI taxonomy): Eukaryota > Metazoa > Annelida > Polychaeta > Phyllodocida > Polynoidae > Branchipolynoe > Branchipolynoe longqiensis. Next base: position 56,232,266 of record CM059189.1, read on the forward strand.
CCAGCCACTAAGTCATCGGCTGGTTACCTCTACTCATTAGGTCATCTACTGATATGACCTCACCTCCACACGTGGCACCACTTACTTGCCCATGCCTCAACGGCTGTTACACTCACTCATTATACCGATGAAAATCTAAATACTGGTCAGGGCCTGCTTACCACTTGCATTTTGGTTGCTAATTTATTGGAGTCTTGAGTCCTGACAACATCTCAGGTCATAACAGGACGGGCTAATCCTTTAGCGTCATGGCGGGTTGACACACATCGACACCCCTACTCACCTCACCTCCATTTCTTCAAGATGACCACCCGCGGTGTCTGGGCGATAATAGGGGAGTCACTGCCCTGGGCGATAATGAGGGACCAATGCCATGCGCGATAATACGAGACCACTGCCCTCTCTGCGGCGTGATGCTTGCGATGTGGTTATCTCGGTCCAGCATACTGACCCTGCCACTTCTACACATACACACACATGCACACACACACATGCACACACATGCACACACATACACACACCACCCCCACCTCGCCCATCCCTCACCCTCCCTCACACACCGACCCATGCCCTGAGCCAGCCATCCCGAAGCCCACTTATCCACCCTTAGTTAAGGGTAATCAGAGAATTTATGATGGCATTCCCTCGGCCATCTACTTTGAGAAGACCATAACTCAGGGAACCCACTAATGCATTAGATCAATAGTGTGACCTCATTAGCCTTTCCCTGATTCTAACTACCATGTGTAGGAATTGGGGATCGGGTTCGGGAGTCAGGGGTCGGGGATCGGGAATCGGGGATCGGTTCTAGTTGGCTACCTACATAACTAGGTCAGCATATATCACATGACCATGGCGGCCCCAATACTCCTAATGGAAAGAAGCAACATGAAAATACATGAAAGAAGTGTACTAACCATGGCAGCACATGCCTGGAATAAACAAAATGTAAAATTACGGGCAATCCGTAACCCTGACCACTACAAACAATTCTTAAAGAAAACAATTACTTACTGACACAACAAAAAACGCACCTGCCCCTGAGCGCCGTCAATGCTTGCTGTGTACTGGCACAGAAAGCAAAAGACAGGCCAGGAAAAGTGGTAGGCACTAAACAGAAAAAATAGGAAAATTAGCCCTCCTAAGTATTAAGGAAATCAGGAAAGCTATCACCACATGGCGCAGTCCACCTGGGTATGTGTAATGGCACAAACCAACACAGAAGTGGACAGGCCACGGTCATGCAACTGATATAAAATGGCTAGGCAAACAACACAGCCATCCCACCTGGCCACAGTTCTCAAGGGTCTGAGTATGTTCTAGCACACAAGTGCACTATCTAAGGACAGGGTTTAGGTGAAAGGATGCTGTAACAAATTTACAAAGAAATCTGAATGGAACGGGATCCTCTCCCGCAAGCCTGCATGTCACCCAAGTAGATGTACATAGTAGGCTAAGGTATCATTACTCAGACTAGACAAAAAAAACTGGAAAATTACAAAAAAACTAACATAGGCTATTACTAACAACCAAAATTGCAGAAGGCTGACCCGAGCAGACACAGGTAAACACTCCTGGGCAAAGGAACAGATCAAGACAGCGCCACAGCTGTCCAGCATTGAAAACAAGCACCCTGACAGGAGCTTATACGTTATGGGCAGAGTAAATACTTCGTCAATAAAAAAAAAAAGAGAAAAAAAACCATCACAAAAAGAGAATAAGGGTTGTAGCTACCAGAGTTTTGGCAAGCTTCTCAAAAGTATATTGCTGTTTGTCCCACTCCTCATTGCTCCAATTTGAGCTGTTTTTCATTCAAGTTAATCAAGAGTAATGAAATGCACGTTATAACTGTCAACCTGATGTATTTATCTAACAATTAAGGGATACATTAAAAAAGCTGTTAGGCGTTGCAATATTGACTGAGCATTAAAGTTGCATGGTCCGATCAAATATAATTTTGTAAAAAATCAAAAGAACTACCTACATTTGATCCTATAGATCCAACTTAGATGCTAGTGCATTAACTAGTGATTCGGTACAGCATATACAGAATAATCTGTGAATGTATAACTCCATTCCTTTGGACACTCACTTTGAAACAGCGTTTAAACAGGGAGACCACTTATCAATAAAGTCAATCTAGTGACCTTATTAATCCTGCCCTCATTCCCAGTACCATATAGGTTCCAGACTACCTACACATTAATAGGTCATTCCTCATCACGTGACCATCACGAGATGTGAATCTGGACCACAACAATAAGACTTTTGACAAGCTTGCCGAAATGATTTTGGGTTCTTTCAGCTCAAATTGCTCCAAAATTAGCCATTTTTCATTCATATTTCAGGAATAACAGTATGTTATAATAGTCAACCTGATATATTTATCTAAAAAATAATGAAAGAATTCGAAAGCCATCGGACTATGAAACATTAAAATGAACGAAGGAATAAACGAAGGAGGGCCATGAGGTGTGGAAGTTGCAGCTGAGTGGTCAAGTGGATGAATGAGTTAAGGTGTGTTGGTAAAAGAAAGGAAACTTTGTTTTATTTAACGACACCTCTAGAACACATTGATTTTATCATTGGCTATTGGACGTCAAACATATGCTCAGTCTGATAAATTCCTTTGGAGGAAACACGCTGCCATCACATAGGCTAACTCTTTCCGATAAGCAGCAAAGGGTCTTTTTTATGCACTTTCCGACAGACGGGACAGCACATACCACAGCCTTTGATGAACCAGTTGTGAACCACTTGTCCTAACGGAAAATAGCCCAAACGATAAATGTGTCCATTGAGCAGGATCGATAGGATGACCAATACCTTCACAGTTGGACACTCGACTGCCTGAGCTACGTCCCGATGCTATAGGCAAAATATATTATACGGATCAATAAACTTGTTTTTTTGCTTTAAAAAAAAGGAAAAAGAATGAAGTAGCATTGTAAGGGTTAGTAAACCGCCTTCGCCAATGGAACCAGCCTGACTTAATTACCACTGGTGCCACCTAGCAGGTGAATTTAACATTACAGTCTCGGGTTTGACACCGAGGAAGCACTTATAAATAGCGAATAAATAGCGAATGGTAGACAGGAAGTGTGAACACTTATTTGTCTCTCATTTTTGCTTGAGTACAAGTAAATAAGCAACACAAGGAATAATTAGTAGCATGTGGTGAATAAGAGGTCAAATTTCCCTGGATCATCAGCCCATGCCTTTTCTAATCTGTTCTTGAATGAATTTATTGACTCGGCACTTGCTGACTCTGTGTGCCTATGTTGATTCTATAAGTATTAACTGGGCTTTTTATTTCAGACAATGGTAATCCCACCATCAGAGGCCGGGTTGGTGGTGTAAATCCTACATAACACCATTTCTACATAGTATAGCTCAACACTAAACTGATTCCTTACCAATGGCATTAGTTCTTACCACTGCCGTCAGAGGGCAGGTTGGTGGTGGAAATCCTGCAGAGCACTAGTTCTACAGAGTATAACCAAAGACCCTATAATAATAAGACGGCTCACTCCCTATCTCTCCCATGGTAATGTAAATTTCGCAGTGCCACCTTGTGGTGGGTTTGATCAGCCCAGCTGCTGGATGGTGTTTCACATGTAAACACATACAATTATATTATACATGAGATAGGTAAGTATGAATACACATCAATATGAAATTGCTATGAACAAATACACATCATCATCAGCATCATCATCAGCATCGCCATCACACATCTTTCACATTCATATATACATCTATACATATAATATAGCATCTGTTTAAACAAGAGAACAGTCAGCGCACCAAGTGGTGGGTTTGATCATTTTGATGACACAGTACAGGCTGAGTGAGCCGTCTTAGTATTATAGGGTCTTTGGTATAACTCAACACTGAGCTGATTCCTTACCAATGGCATTAGTTCTTACCACTGCCGTCAGAGGGCGGGTTGGTGGTGGAAATCGCCTATTGCTTTGTATCTTACCACGGGCTGAACGCCAATATTCTGTCATGGCGGAAGATACACACTGGTATGTGGCGCCCCCTACAGGCATGTCCTGAACTTCATTTTCATACTGACCCTTAATTTGCTTCTGTTCAAGTGTTTTTATTCCTCTGAATAACATGTTGTCACTGCAATGTCAGTGCTAAAGCACTGGTCTCCCAAGCCTATTAACAATTGCCACTATACACTAAACAAAGCTATGACCATACAGATAGTCAATTACAAGAGAATAAGCACAGCCTCGATGAATGACCGGTAAAGAACAAGATCAAAGAAAAAAGACATATATGGGGGCGGGGAGGGTAGCTATTTTAGACTAGTACTGCAAGCGTTAGTAGGGGGGGGACATAACCGATTATCTTTCTAGTGGTGACATACTACTTGAAAGGGTGATGGTGGGATGTAAGGTGGGCCTTTGTGTTTGAACTGGTCTTCATGGCAATCTCAGGTGGGGCCTATTGAGTGAGTAAGTAGGTTAACATTGCTTGATCAGGTACCTCAGTGGGATCGAACTAGAGGCATTATCTTGGCTCATTCCGTTGGTAGGTGGTGGTTTTGGACTATTTGCAGGTATTGCAATACCTCAGGGATTTTGACGCGCCTGCCCTGCAGAGTTGTAAACCACTGCCTTGTGGTACAGGTTCTTGACAGAACCGAAGGCTAAGGGAGCAAACCCTAAACAGAAAACCGTGTCAGTGTGGCAGCATTAAGGGTGGTTGATGTATGGAACTCCCAACATCTCCCGACCAGCCACTACAGGGACAAATATTTTTACGCCTGTCTGGACATGTTCTTGCCGGTGTGAACCCTCTATTTGCTCCCCGAGAGAGTGTCGCTGGTAATTTGCAAAAGCCAGCAGCACTTCAACACTTTTGCAGGCAGCTTTCATGAAATGTACAACCACACAAAACACCATACCGGCCACTACGAGTGTACAGTGCATAACTTGGGGAGAGCGGGAGAGAAGGACAGGAATTGCAGCATTGACCCCATTGTGGCATTGTTCTTCCTAATACAGCCTCGTTTTGAATTTGGCCGCAAGGGGGCGTGAGGGGGCGGGGAGGAGGAGAGCTGCATCCTGGCCTGGCATGTAATGTGCACCCTCCTAACCAGGTTTGTCTTCCCATTTTAAATATGGCTTTGTTTAATTTTTGCTGAAACAAAAAACATAATAAAACAAAACCCTTAGGCGAGGATGTTCGCTGCGTTTTTCAAACCCCCCGCCATATCAAATTGCATATGATTTTGTGGTCATCGGAAGTTTTTCAACTTTTTTTTTCATTTTTCACAGTTTCCAACGTGTCACTTAAAGTTGCATAGTCCGATGGTTTTTTAATTTCTGTATTTTTTCTGAGATAAATATATTAGATCGATCACTAGTACCTACTTTACATTAGTTCAAAGTTACTTTTATTTTCAGTGGTAAACTTTTGAGATATTTTGAGTTCAAACATGGAAAATTAGTTTTGGCAAGCTTGCCAAAACTCTGACACCATAGACTTCTGCAGTAACAGGTTCTGTTAAATTGACTCAGTATTGCTTTCTACGCAGAAACAAATGCTCAATAAGTGCATCAGTATCTAAGTTAGATATGTCAAATCAAATCTAGATAATTGGTTTGGTTTTGAAAATTTGATATTTCATCGGACCATGCAGCTTTAAGGAGTTCAACATGTTCATGGTCGCTGAAGGAGTAGGACTTTTCCTGACCTCATCTCTCATCCACAAAGTAGCACAGGTGAATATTGTATCGCAGAACATCACAGTGGTTTATGTTATATCAGAATTGTTTTACCCCAGATGTTTTCTTACTGGATCACAGCTCAAACAGTCCATTATGTGACGTCATCAAAGGAAGGGATAGGTGGAATTACATCAATTATAATGCATAGTAAAATGGCTTCAAATGCACTCTTAGTCCAAGTAGTGTTTGTCCTACTTTACTTGTGGAACTTTCTTGAAGTGAGTTACTTCTGTAAAACCTTTCTCTAAAAGGAGAGGTCCATGAGTCTAAACGTGCTTCAATTCTGTTCGATAGAGCTAGCCTTGACTAAAACAATTATACCAATCATGCTATTACTATCATCTGCATAATCCCAAATCCACTACTAATGAATGGTAATGGTGCTGTCACATTACGATGCTTCTCGCCAATGCGTGTCATCGTATGTGATTTTTTGGCGCAACGTCGGGATGCGTCGAGCATGTTGGCAGAGGCTAACATGTGTAATTTGCTAACGAGGCAAGAATGCCCTCTGTTTTCCTCGTTTCCTATTTTCACCTTTCACCGTCACTTGGTCCTGCGACCTCGCTCTGTTCACTTCGCTTCCCCACCCTCCCACCCTCTATCTCTGGGGGTGAGCGCTGACATCTCCTGCCTGTTCATCGATACTGCTTCCTGAATGATGCCTACCGCGAATGTCGAAACGATCCTCGATAACGATATGTAGGGTCTGAGTCACCCGCTTGATAGCCTGCTTGCCAGGTCCTGATATGTCTTCATTATTAAACTCTACAAAGGTTTTCCTGACTCTGTTCTACTTTTCTTACTGTTGCTGTTTACTGTTTCTGTTGTGAGCCGAGTGAAGCGAATTAGGAAGTGTTACGCACGCGTTAGGCGCGCATTGGTATTCGTTGATGGACGGCGATGGTCGACGATGGTCGGCGGCGTGCATCTTCGCACATCGAAAGTTTTGCGCTTTCACAAAACTTTCGATGTGCAATATGCGCAGGTGGCAACATTATGGCGACGTTAGGGGGACATCGAGATACGTTACATGTGCTGGAATACCGTTATGCGAACTGTAGGCACACGCCGCGCACATGTGAGGGTCGTTCCCATACATTACGCCAAACTGTGGCTTTGTTTGTCTGTTGTTGTTTTACATCCTAGCAACATCTAAGGTCATATCAGGACGGTACGGCAAACTTTTTTCTATCAATACGTTGCGCTGACGTGGAAAAGTTTGACGACTCTCGACGATTAAAAGTGATTTTGCACGTTGGAGGCGCGCTGGCAAGAAGCATCGTAATGTGACAGCACCATAACACCAACAGAAAGTAATACCAATTGTATCAATGTCTCCTCACAGATATTATCAGCGAATCATTGATATGGTGTAACGTTAAATGATTGTCCTCCAGTCTACATGTACAAAATAAGATCCCCATAATATATGTAAAGCCTGATTGCAACCTGCAATATTGTTCATACCATCTCACCATCTCATCCATAAATAGTTTATATGCACCATAACTGCTAATGCCTCAAGACCAATGCATCGGTGCTGAACACAAAGATGTTATTCAACTGGATTTTGAACAAAATAACTATAAATTATGCAAAGAACCCAGGCATATTTAACTAACAGCTGAGAATGGTCATTATGCCTGAATGACCTTTCTTGTCATACCTTGATGACAGAGGCCCTCAGGTTTGACTCGGCCAAACATACCTCCAAAGGAATTGATAGTTTCAGAATAGCTATATCCACACCTGATAATTGTGAATAACTAAAGTTGTATTGGCAATGCAACTGCCCCTTTAAAGTTGAATGCTTCAAAACCTTTTCAATTTTGTCATATTTGTCACATAAATATATGAAGTTGATCATTGTAATCTACTCTTCATTGGTCGGGAGTCAATGTGATGAAAATGGCTGATTATGGATCTATTTTAAATGAAAGCATACACAATATTTTTGGAATATTCCGATGAATAATTTTCTAATCAAAACTTGCAACTTTTAACATCTCACCTGTGACGACAAATTGCAATTTGATGTCAATCGGTTGACATCAGCTAACATTTATTGCCAATTAACTGCAACTGAAGCCAGACTGCTTTTCAGTGACTGTCTGTTCATATTGTTTCATGTTTCTACAGCACGTGGAACAATATATCTAGAGAGTGGGAGGATGAGCTGGAGGGAATTGAAAAGGGCAGAGATCAGTGAAGTGTCAGAGAGGGGAGGTTAAGATCTTGATGTGTCATCATCACTGGATCAATGTTATCTAATTGCAAAATGAAATATCTGTGAGAGGTAAGTGTAAAGGTAAGTGAGAGGTAAGTGTATGCAGACATTACAATAAGTGGGGAGCGGGACGTAGCTCAGGCAGTAGAGTGTCCACCCATGAAGGTTTGGGTCATCCGATCGATCCTTCTCAGTGGACACATTTGCAGTTTAGGCTATTTTCCATTCCAACCAGTTGTCCACAACTGGTTCATCAAAGGCTGTAGTATGTGTTGTCATGTCTGTGAGAAAGTGCATATAAAAGACCCCTTGCTGCTTATCGGAAAGAGTAGCCTATGTGGTGGCAGTGGTTCCCCCCCCCCCCCAAAAGAAATATATTAAAATGACCATATGTTTGAAGTTCAATAGCCAATGATATGAAAATCAATGCGCACTTAGAGGCATCATTAAATAAAACAAGTTTTTTTTTAGCATTACAGTAAGTCACCCTTTTGGAATCACATATTATATAGTGATATAGTGATTGGTAGACAGGAAGTGTGAACACTTATCTGTCTCTCATTTTTGCTTGAGTGCAAGTAATTAGCAACACAAGGAATAAATTAGTAGCATGTGGTGAATAAGTGGTCAAATTTCCCTATGTCATCAGCCCATGCTTTTTCTAATCGGTTCTTGAATGAATTTATTGAGCCGGCATCTATAACATTTTGTGGGAGACTATTCCATATATTTATGATCCTGTTTGAGAAACTGTGTTGCCTTAATTTTGAAACGGCTCTGGGTTTTACTAGTTTGAGAGTATGGCCCCGGCTGCCTTCTCTTTTATTCAAGGTGAAAAATTGGTTCATATCTATTTTATCAAAACCTTTCATAATTTTAAATACTTCAATTATGTCACTTCTTTTCCTTCTGTAGGAAAGGGTAGGAAGTTTCAATTTCCTGAGCCTTTGTTCATAGGGTAAGTCCTTTATAACTGCAACTAGTTTTGTTGCACGTCTCTGAACCTTTTCGATCTCCAGAATATCTTTCCGAAAAATTGGGCTCCAAATTTGTGGACAGTATTCCAAAATTGGCCTAACAAGAGACTTAAATAGAATGAGAAAATTGTTCTTGTTGAGGCGATGGAAGGTTCTTTTAATTATTCCTACTCTCTGGTTAGGATTTGAGATGATAGTCCTCATGTGTTTCTGAAAGGAGAGTTGGGAGTCGAAGGTTACACCCAAGTCCTTTTCATAGCTATCTTGTTGCAGGACAGTGTTCTGCATAATATAGGCGTAATGAGGATTATTTTTCCCGTAAGGAATAATTTTGCACTTCTTTTCATTGAAGGGCAATTGCCATTTCTCAGACCATTGTGAGTCTGTGTCAACAAAATCTGTGTTATTTAATCCTCTGAACAATGTATTTGTTAGTGCTAATGCATTGTCCTCAAGCCATTGGTGGTAGGTACAGTTATTAATATTTATGAAATGATAATACAAAATATATTTAATGGTTTGGATGTTCTATTAATGTTGCATAGTCCAATGAAAGTTTAATGGCCCACGGCCCTCCGACTCCCACACTGCCACGCGCACACGGAAGAATGCCAAGATCCAATACGAGTATGCTTCACCTTGGTTTATTGAACCAATCTGCTCTCCGCGGCATCCACAGTCATCTGACCCGCCCCCTCGCTCGCCAGATCCCACATCAAGTCTATAGGTGGGTGGGGGGGGGGGGGGGGGGGGTGAGCTAGTCACCACAGTAGAGGGCAGCTCAGTTGGGGTCTGCCCAGTGGCTAGCCTGCCGCCACCTAGTGCAGTTCAGTGTAACTGCATAGGTGTGTGGCGAAGTCTCTGCCGCTACCGTGTGGTAGTAGGGCTCATGTACAGACTACTACAAAAGGATAACATATTCTAAACCAAAAGACTCTATATTCGATCTTACACACTCAGCTTCGCTACTGGTGGACTTATTGAAGCTGCATAGTCCGATGGAAATATACAAATTTGAAAACCACGTAATCCAGCATGTAATCATTCTGAACACTGCTTGATACATCATTCAAACAGCGGAGGAAGATCTTCTTGGTTGTCCATCAGTGGCGATGATGACAGTAAGTCATTACTTGTTGTGAACTTGTCGATGACTGAGGAGTTCAATTTGTGCTCAGAATGTGCGGTGACATGTTGGACGTGTGTGTAACTGCAGTCAGAGAGTCTGGTGGGTGAAGGAGACAATCTTTTCTCTACTGACGCCTTTGTTTAACTTGAGATATACAATGAGTTTCAAACCATGCTGTGTCTTTGCGAATAGAAGGACGCCATGAACTCCTGTCGTTGGCCACTGTTTCCCAGGTTTGAGTGTTGAAATTACATTTCATCAGGTTTTATCTAACGCAGTCATTGAACCTTTTCTTCTGGTCTGTGTCCTTTAACAAGTTCACAGTAGAAGAGAGCTTTGGATTAATACATGATGGAGCTGAGGAGAATAATAGGGAATGAATGACTCGCATAATCGCATTTTATTTCAGAGGCCCCTCCCTAGCCTTTATTGGTCTCCGAATCATTATCATCATCATCATGTGCTATTCGGAAGTCTCCGAATAGCACCTGGTTATTGGGTGTTTCAGGATGTACAAATTACGAACAGTTTTATTCGATCATGATTGTTGGATAAGGAACGACTCAATAAGGGGGTACAGGTATGAGAAAAGCGGTTTATTAACAAAGCGGGTGGACGGATACGTCTGGAGGCGTGGTCGCTGTGTCTGCTCACTGGGAAGTGTCGGCGGACAGCAGCGGGCCGCCTTATAATGGGGCAGAGCGATGGAGATTGTGAAAATGCTTGTGTCGAGAGTGGTTAGTTAGTGTGTGGCGGTGGGGAGTCATTCCATTTGAATCAAACACTATGTTAGCATTACAACCAATTCAAAATAAGTGAAGTTGTGTTGGTCATGTTAATGTCCTTTAAGCAAACTTGAGAACAGATCTTCAACAGAGATGACAGGTTTTTGGCTTCCTCTGAGAACCTAGTCCATGAAGTAGGGCAGCCCACGCAAAGGCGCGATACTTGTATGGTATAAGTCAAGACATAGATATGCATGGTTATATCTGACTAAATAATGATCGGACAGACTGAACCTTTTCCACGAAGTGCCTTATTAATTGAAGAGTCAGTCGGGGAGTGGTGTTTTACATCCTACACACCTAATAGGGAGGTGTCATGACAGCTATATCGACTTGTGATGGGTGGCACTGCGTGTGGTTTCAATATGGCTGCCTAACGGAGATGGTCTCCCACACAGAAACAATACCCCACTCTGACGCTGCTGTAATTTGACCCTAAACTAGTAACTCCCGCCACTAGGTTAGCTAACGAGAACTGCCAAGGTATTGTAAGTCTTCAGGTTGACTCGGCCGGGGCTGGTTAGACACGGCCCATCCAGTCCACCAGGTGGCGTGTGTGAAGTGGACATGCAATGCCATGTAAAAATATACAGATTTTCGGTTCGGAATTATATATTGGCAGAGACCATTATTATCCCCGGGCGACGGAGTGGAGACAAAGGTTATGTAATAGAAAAGCAATGGGTGCCCCACTCGCTGTGTGACATATTAGGCTATGTGAAATATATGTTAATACATAGTGCCTGAGATTAGGGCGAGATGTTCCTATATGAGAGACAGTTAATGTTTAGTGAAATGTTCCCTCTATGCACCAGTAAGGGTGCAAGTGGAGGAGAAGGACATCTTTAATATATATATATTTATTGTAACTGTCTGCAACTACCTGTTACCACTGGACCGATGGGCAAGCACACCCAGCCACTATGCATACATTATAGACACCATCTGCAGCTGGGGTTGAGTGACAGCAGCCCCTATTAGGGTGTCCCCCCCTCCCCCCCCCAGGCTGTAGAGGGTGTCTCATTGGCTGGCTGTGGAGGCCCAGTCACCTGCACCCCTTTGCCCCACCTGACCAGACAAGCCACATTTTTATATTGATTATTCTAGACACTCTGATATATATGCTGCTACAGGCACTACTAACACACTTCTGGATGGACTCTTGAAGTGAACACACTCTTCTCTTGGCCAGGAACCCAGACACTCTGTCTGAGGCTCCACCTTTCATATACTGTGTGCAACAACCATGGGACTCCGGTTCAATGGGCTGTAGGCACTGATTCCTATACATACTAAAGAGAGTAATGAGCCTCTGTGTGGATAGAAGGTAAGGAGTCAGGGTGATAGGTCACTAGTATGTGAACAGGAGTTGATGCCAATAAAGCACTACTTCTTCACTGTCAATCTTGCGTGACTTGTCTTCCCTTTCGTGCTTATGAGTTTGTTGCAGAGGGGCATCAGGTGTGAACTGACAGACTGTTGTCAGAATGCACCTGGGAAGAGTAAGTGGTATTTCTGGGGCTCTGAGGGCGGTCAATATTACACTCAGTAGGATGTAACCTCGGATCATGCATCATGATGCATGATGCATGAAGTGAGGTCACATTGTACTGTTAATGTGATGCATGATGGGAGGTTACATTGTACTGTTAATGGGATGCATGATGGGAGGTGACATTGTACTGGTAACCTGATGATTGATGGGAGGTTACATTGTACTGTTAACCCGATGCATGATGGGAGGTTACATTGTACTGTTAACCCGATGCATGATGGGAGGTTACATTGTACTGTTAACCTGATGCATGATGGGAGGTTACATTGTACTGTTAACCCAATGCATGATGGAAGGTGGACATTGTACTCTTAACATGATGCATGATGGAAGGTGGACATTGTACTCTTAATATTATGCATGGGAGGTGGACATTGTTTTGTTAACCGGTGTGGCGTACTCAGACGTGTCCCGTGCTCAGCCGTGTCCATTGCTTCTGCGCATGCGTCAGAATCTAATAAGCATGGCCGTAATCGATTAACACGACCCGGGCGACTCCGGACATCCGAGTCATCAGAATTTCAAATAGAACACGGCGAGTGGAATCGACAAATACACGTGCCGTGTGCAAAAAAAGAATGACTTAGATTAATGAAATGGAAATATAGCTAAACTAGGCCATCATAAAATACTCTAAATCCTATTTTGCTGTAGTTTTATCAGTTATTTAAAAATTTAAAAAAATTGCCCACCCGAGCGCGGAGAAGCGTATTCGATTATTTGACCCGAGTTTGTAGGATGTGCGCATGTGCCAATAAGTGGCTCGGGTGACCCGACTTGATGCGAAATCGTGCATGCGCAGAAGCAACTGTACACGGCTGAGCACGGGACACGCCTGAGTACGCCACACCGGACACATGATGGGACGTGGACATTGTTCTGTTAACCAGATGCATGATGGAAGGTGGACATTGTGGTGTTAACATGATGCGTGATGGCAGGTGGACATTGTTATGTTAAACTGATGCATGATGGGAGGTTGCATTGTATTGTTAACCTGATGCATGATGGGGGTGGACGCTGTACTGTTAATCTGATTAGCCGAAATTAGTTCTCAAAGTCAACTTACTACTGTTGCCATTACGCATGATGGGAGATGGACAGTTAAGATGATTTTGAGATATTTGAGATATGATGACACAACGTTTAGACGTCACGGTCTGGACGTCACGACGTGGGGGTCACGACGTCTGGACGTCACGATGTGGACGTCACTACATCTGGACGTCACAACATGGGTGGCACGACGTCCAGATGTCATGACGTAAACGTCACGACATCTGGACGTCACGACGTATGGACGTCACGACGTGGGTGTCACGACGTATGTACGTCACGACGTAAACGTCACGATGTCTGGACGTCACGATGTGAGTGTCACGACATCCAGACATCATGATGTAAACGTCACGATGTCTGGACGTCAAGACATCTGGACGTCCCGACGTGGACGTCACAACGTCTGGACGATGTACTTTTTTACGAGGTCTGGACGTCACGACGTGGACGTCACGACGTCTGGACGTCACGACGTGGGCGTCACGACGTCTGGACGTCACGACGTGGTTGTCACGACGTCTGGACGTCACGACGTAAATGCCCCGTCGTCTGGAAGTCACGACGTGGGCGTCCCGACGTCTGGACGTCACGACGTCTGGACATCACGACGTCACGACATAAACGTCTGGACGTCACGACGTCTGGACGTCAGCCCACGTCACGACGTCTGATGCCTGATGGGACATGACGTTGTGACGTGGGCGTCACGACGTCCAGACATCACGACGTGGGCGTCACAACGTCTGGACGTCACGACGTGGGCATCACGACGTCTGGACGTCACGACGTGGGCATCACGACGTAAGCGTCATGACGTCTGGAGTTCACGACGTCTGGACATTACGACGTGGGCGTCACGAGGTCTGGACGTCAAGACGTAAAAGTCACAACTCGACGCTTGATGTACTTTTTCACGAGGTCTGGACGTCACGACGTGGGCGTCACGATGTCTGGATGTCACGACGTTTACGTCATGACGTCTGGACGTCACGACGTGGGCGTCATGACGTCTGGACGTCACATCATGGACGTCTGGACGTCACGACGTGGACGTCACGACGTCCGGACGTGTCAGACTTTCGGCATCGTTGCACAAATTAAAGTTGCATAGTCTGATGAAAACATCAAATTTTCGAAATCAAATCACTTATCTAGATTTGATTCTGCATATTCACCTTAGACATGTGTGTATTTATTAAGTATTTGTTGCTGCATTGAAGGGCATAATAAGTTAATTAATAGAAACCGTTACTACTGAAGTCTAAGGTGTCTGAGTTTTGGTGTGCTTGCCAAAATTATTTTAACATGTTTTGACGGCAAATATCTCCAAACTTAGCCATTTAAAATTAAAGTTACTTCAAACTAAAGTAAAGTAGATGATAACGATTAGCATAATATATTTATCTCAGAAAATAGCAAAAACTCAAAAGCATCGGACTACGCAACTTTAATTTCACATATTTGCACTTCAAATACCTCAAAAGTTAGCCATTTCAAATACAAGTTACTTCAAATTAAACTAAGGTAGATTATCACCATCAATTTAATATATTTTCTCAGAAAAATGACAGAAACTCAAAACCATGCAACTTTAATAGGTAATCTAATTTGGCACATGTTGCCCAGCATGGCTTCCTTCCCACAGGTTGTAGGTTAAAGATTGATGACATGTGGCCGCCTTATATACTACCTTATTCTATACTACTGCATCCAGGGGGAGGATATTGCCAGGGAGTGAGTAGGGCAAATCAGCTTTCACTAGCCATAATTACCTGTCATTAGGAGAGATATCTAGACCACCAGAGACAGGTGAGTCTGAACAGTCCGATGAAATCACAATCACGCGACTGACCTAGATGTCATCCCACATATCCAACTGCATATCACAATGAAATCATTTCAAAACCAGAGCACTTACCTAAATGTCATCCAACATATCTAACTGCACAACCCAATGAAATCATAACCATTTCAAAACCAAAGCACTTACCTAGATTCCATCCCCCCTTTTGCTTATTCAGCAGAATGAGTTCATTTGTCAGCGCCAACGCACTAGTCTTCCAGCCATTTTTCAATTGGGGATTATTTACATAAAAATTGTGTTTAGAGTATCTATGTATTAACTGAGCTAACCATAGCTGTTGAGTACACGAGTGAATTTCTGATAGTTCCACAGCAATATGGCAACAGTAGTGTCATATGAGTACATTAATATTAGATAGATTGAGGTGAGCATTGTACATGTTGGAATAACATGGGTAATTCATGGGCGGGGACGAGACGGCAACAACATAGATACTCATAACACCCACACCAACCGATGGGATTCGAACCCGAGTTTCGAGCAGTGACTCTACGGCCCGGTGCTGCCTCCTAGAGGACACCACCTTACCACCGGCCACCCCTCCGCATTGGACCTGCCCAAAACCGACTCCGGGCCAACCAACGAGCTGCTCGCCACTCAGCGGCCAAACACCAGACAGTCAACCACGCACAAATTTACCCCACCCACCCATACCTTTAGGATGAGGGAACGCGGGTAGGGTTGTAGGGTTCGAGTATGATACGTTCCGGTCCTCGGCCTCAATGATCGGGCGGGGAAGAGCCCCTATTGTTACCCCGAAAAACATTTCTGACCTTAATGAACCTTGACCTGCCACCGGGCAACATTTAACTGATTGTAACACTATTATTGAACTGTTAGCGACCTAGATGAATTTACCTGTACCTCATTGTACTCCAGATGGCTCACCTCATTCTTCTCTAGCCTGTAACTAGACACTTAATGACTAAATAAACGCCGATATAACCAGTCGAGTCTCCGCCTTAGTAAATTATCATGGTATTTAGAATGAGTGTAAGCAGAAGTTGTCTTCTGTATTCATTTGGAAAGTTTTAACGTAGGACATGGTCAGTTGGCGTTATGCAAGAAGTATATAAATGTCAGTTTGATACTGACAGGCATATTCTAGTGTTATCCTATCATGGTTAAATATGTGAGTTTGTTTATTTCGGCTTGCTGTTTTAGTATTGATAGAAATTTGACGGCAATATCCAATTTAGCATTAAATTAGACACGTGGCTAGCTGGTGGTTACGTGATGGTTATGTGATTGTTATATGGTTATGTGGTGTTCATGAGGTGTTCATGAGGTGGTTACCTGACTGTTATTTGGTGTTTAAATGGTTGTTACATGATGGTTATGAGGTGGTTGCATGGTGGTTATGAGGTGGTTCGTTGTGATTATGTGGTGTTCATGAGCTTGTTACGTGTTTACACGAACGTTACGTTGTGGTTATGAGGTGGTTATTAGGTGGGTACATGGTTGTTATGAGGTTGTTACGTGATGGTTATGTGGTGTTCATGAGGTGGTTACGATGTGGTTATGTGGTTGTTATGAGGTGGTTACAGGGCGGTTACGTGGTGGTTATGAGGTAGCTTCATGGTGGTTATGTGCTGTTCATGAGGTGGTTACGTGGTGGTTATATGGTGGTTACACGGTGGTTATATGGTGGTTACGTGGTGGTTATGAGGTGTTCATTAGGTCGTTATGTGGTGGTTATGTCATGTGCATGAGCTGGTTGCTATGAAGTGGTTACATGGTATAGTCATGTGACGTTTACACGGCTCACTGTAGTGGATTACATAGTGGTTTTGAGGTGTTATGAAGTGGTTACATGGTATAGTCACATGACGTTTACATGGCTCACAGTAGTGGATTACATAGTGGTTTTGTGGTGTTATGAAGTGGTTACATGGTATAGTCACATGATGTTTATATGGTTTAGCGTAATGGATTACATTGCGGTGTTGTCGTGCTATGAAGTGGTTACATGGTATAGTCACATGACGTTTACATGGCTCACAGTAGTGGGTTACATAGTGGTTATGTGGTGTTATGAAGTGGTTACATGGTATAGTCACATGATGTGTATATGCTTTACCATAGTGGATTACATAATGGCTGTGATGTTATGAAGTGGTTACATGATATAGTCATGTGACGTTTACATGGCTCACCGTAGTGGATTACATCGTGGCTATGACCAGACGGGATGGCCAAATGAGTTAGAGCGTCCGTCTCCTGTGTTGGTAGATCGTGATATAGTGGGGTCATGGGTTCGAACCCTGTTCGAGTCAAACCAATGACTTAAAAATGTATACTTGTCGCTTCCTAGCCTGGCACTCTGCATTATTATGATAGGACAAGGACTGGTTGTCTCAGTGTCAGGATAATGTGACTGAGTGGGATATCAGGTCATGGTGCTGGTGGCCTGGTCTTGGTCTTCCAGTGGGACAGCACTATAAAGTTGCCATGAGCGCGCACTGTCACAAGTCGGTACCCGTCCTGATATGTTGCTAGGACGTAAAACAACAACAAACAAACAAACATAGTGGCTATGTGGTGTTATGAAGTGGTTACATGGTATCGTCACATGACATTTACATGGGTCACCGTAGTGGATTACATAGTGGTTATGTGATGTTGTGAAGTGGTTACATGGTATAGTCATGTGATGTTTACATGGCTCACCATAGTGGATTACATAGTGGTTATGTGGTGCTATGATGTGGTTACATGGTATAGTCACATTATGTTTACATGGCTTACTGTAGTGGGTTACGTAGTGGTTATGTTGTGTTATGAAGTGGTCACATGGTATAGTCATGTGACATTTACATGGCTCACTGTAGTGGATTACATAGTGGTTATGTGGTGTTATGAAGTGATTACATGGTATAGTCACGTGATGTTTACATGGCTTACCTTAGTGGATTACATAGTGGTTATGCCATCAAGAAGTAGTAATTGGTTATTTCGTAGAACTTGATGTAGTACCTCCTCAATACAAGAAATATTCTCTAAAAGCACGCAACACAATCCTTTGAATCAGTTATCTAAAAAAAAGCAAGTTAAGGCCACAGAAAGCTGCTTTGAGTTTGGTTCTGTATAGATCGTTCTGCAGCCTCATATGTCTTGGACTCTTGGAGCTGAAGCATCTTAATGTTGGTCTGGTGACTGCTGGTTCTGGCCAGACCCACCAGAGCTTCCTCCCATCTCAATCCGTCCACGATCTATCTGCCATTCTCACAGCCAAGCCTTCTAGGGATGCGTGACTCGAATACAAGGCGACTCTTCACACTCTTTCAAACCTGATGGCTTCTATATACTTATTTTTTGTATTAAAAGTTCCTCGCTTAAAAGAGGGGAAATTTTAATTCCCTGACAATTGGCGATGTTTTTGTTGAGTGTATATACAGTTGCGATACAGAGTGACCTCACCCCATCGTAGCCAGTGACCAGTGCCATCGCGATACGCTGACTGTACCAGGTTACACTGCCTAAGAAAGGAGAAAAACACCTATCAATGTTGCAGCACTCAGGACATATGCGGTTCTTCCTGCTGACTGGAAGAACCACACTATGCCCCGAATATCACGGACACCGAGAGGTGGGGCATGATTAGTTATGTGGTTAGAGATCTTGTTCACACCGCATAGCATCAGTGCTACAGGATACAAATCGAATCCAGTGACATCTCCTCCTGTCATGCACAGCCAGGTTCGCGCTCCACTGAAGTAGTTACGTACCGCCCCAGGTGACTTCAGTTCCTGCTATAATATTACTGGATATTGCGTTCTGACAAACGTCTGTCAGTTCACATCTGATGCCCCTCTCAAACAAACTCATAAGGAAGAAAGGGAAGACAAGTCACACACAATTGACAGTGAAGAAGTTGTGCTTTATTGGCATCAACTCCTGTTCACCTACTAGTGACCTATCACCCTGACCCCTTACCTTCTGTCCACACAGAGCCTCATTACCTCTTTAGTCTGTCCATAAATCAGTGCCTACAGCCCATTGAACCGGAGTCCCCTGGTTGTTGCACACAGCTCAGTTTGTATATATGAAAGGTGGTAGCATCAGACAGAGTGTCTGGGTTCCTGCTCAGGAGTAGGTGTGTCTCACTCAAGAGCCAGGAGTAGAGTGATCTGCCCAGTGTGTCTGGAGCAGTGTCCAGAATAATTAATATCAAAGTGAGGCTAGTGTGATCAGGCGGCACGGGGGTGCAGGAGACTGGGCTTCCCACAGCCAGCTAATCAGGCACCCTGCACAGCCTGGGAGGTGACGCCCCCCCCCCCCCACATGCAGCGGTCACCCAACCCAGGTGCAGGTGGTGTGCATAATAAATGCAATATGGCTGGTGTGCTGGCCCATCGGCCCCATGGTAACAGGTAGTTGCAAACAGTTATAATAAAATACATATATACTAAAAATGGCCTTTTCCTCCACTTACACTCTTTATGGGTGCATAAAGTGAACCTTTCACCAAACATTAACTGTCTCTTATATAGGAAGATCCCTCACAATCATGGGCGCGGTGTACTAACATATATTTCATATAGCTTAAATATGTCACACAGCGAGTGGGACACCCATTGCTTTTCTATTACATAACCTTCATCCCCACTCCTTCGCCCAAGGATAGTAATGTTCTCTGCCAATATATAATTCCGAACCGAAAATCCATATAGTTTTACACTGCGACATAGCTGTGATGTATTCCATTACATGGTACCGTGTTGGGTGAAGAGGGTCAAAGTTAGTAACAGAAGCAAAGTTCATGTAACGACATACTTGTATTCTTTTGTTGCGCCAGGACTCTGCCACGAGCCCAGCCTTGAGAAGTACCTATCATTTTACTATTCTGGTCCGGCGATAAATCTGGGAATGAAGAGGAAGTATGTATGAATTCCCAGATTATACTGCATCAGTCAGTATGTTGTACGTGAAGTTTACCCTAACTCTTGTCAGCTTTAAGTCTTTATACACATCGGACGCTAAAACATATGCTGCATGATCAAAGCTTTGTCTGCTCAACGCATCAGCTAGCTGTAGCGACTTGCCTGGTTTGTGCAGTATAGAAAGCATACAATTATTAACAGCAGCAAAACACGATAGCTCCCTTGCGCATGCACATAAGATACTGTTTCTCCCTACACCAACTGAAAGCACTATTTGCAATGCAAGGTTATCAGTAAATACTGTTATTTTGTAATGCTGCATGTTATCTGGCTGTAGAGTAGATACTGCCTGCACCAAGTTGAGAGCTTCCAGCTGAGTAATATGGACCTTGTTGTTCTTATATGCTTCAGAATATGGTTCGGCAAATAATTCAGTTTGAGAAAAAGCACCAACACCTAACAAACAAGAGTCACGAAATAGCGAAATAGCGAAATAGCGAACGGTAGACAGGAAGTGTGAACACTTATTTGTCTCTCATTTTTACTTGAGTGCAAGTAAATAAGCAACACAAGAAATCATTAGTAGCATGGGGTGAATAAGGGGTCAAATTTCCCTGGATCATCAGCCCATGCTTTTTCAAATATGTTCTTGAGTGAATTTATTGACTAGGCATCAATAACATTTTGTGGGAGACTGTTCCATATATTTATGATCCTGTTTGAGAAACTATGTTGCCTTAACTTTGAAATGGCTCTGGGTTTTACTAGTTTGAGAGAATGGCCCCGACTGCCTTCTCTTTTATTCAAGGTGAAAAATTGGTTCATATCTATTTGATCAAAACCTTTCATAATTTTAGATACTTCAATTATGTCACTTCTTTTCCTCCTGTAGGAAAGGGTAGGAAGTTTCAATTCCCTAAGCCTTTGTTCATAGGGTAAGTCCTTTATAACTGCTACTAATTTTGTTGCAGGTCTCTGAACCTTTTCGATCTCCAGAATATCTTTCCGAAAAATTGGGCTCCAAATTTGTGGACAGTATTCCAAAATTGGCCTAACAAGAGACATTCTATTATCCATTTTTTAACAGCTGTTTCTCATATCAGCACAAGTCCATTTGAATTCTTTGCATATTTTATGAACCAAGATATATCCTGTAGCAAGTCTATATTGACAGGAACCTTCCCTTTATATGGTGCACTTCTTAAAGCATCAAGTATACAGTTCATGAACACTCTTGAGGGCAAAACACATCTTGCAATACACTGGAACCTCCCAACAAGCCTCTGGATATCCTTTCTAGTAACCATACCCCCAAGCTCCCAGGTCTTACATCCATCTAAAATATGGAACAACTTTTGAGCAGGGATTGTGATCGTCATACTACTTGCACAGATGCTATAACCCAACCAGTCCAAACCTTTTCTCAGGGAAAAACATTTTTTAAGAGACAGTTGTAATCCTAGGATCTTGCAGAGTCTACACAGCTCAATATATCCCTCTATGGCCTTGTCTTCCAAATCTGCAATACTGACAAAATCGTCCAGGTAGCACCAGGCCACATGTACCCTATCTCTCAACAGACTAATGCATATGCAAGAGACAAAGTACGACATCCAAAAGGAAGTGAGATATCGAAGTACATTTTTTTACTCTACCTGTATACCGTATAATGGCACTAAAAGGGGGCACGCTTTAAGCTGTATATATGCACGATGCTAACATGCTGCCAGGCCTCAGGCCGCCAGGTCAGCTCATCCTCTGCAACAATGCACGATCGAACTGGAAAACATGGATCAGAGCTTATAACATGTATGCCATGGCTGCAGGAGTCGTTACAAAAACAGAACAAGTACAATGCTGTATCTTCCTTCACGTCGTGGGCGAAGAAGCCCAGAAGGTTTTCACTAACATGACCATCACGCTTGCTGAGCAAGACAAGATCGGACCACTAACGGAGGCATTTCAAGCGTACTGTACCGGTAAATCGAATTTGATAATAACATACCACCATTTCAATTCGCATAATCAAGCCACAGAAAAAATGTCCACGTATATATCACAGCCTTCAGAGACATAGTGAAAGATTGTGAATATGGGCCGGTGGAAGAATTTGCGTGATCGTTTGGTGGCTGGAGTCAATAACATTAATTTGAGAAACGAAATGCTTCAGACAGCTGATCTTACACTGCGGGCTCAGTCAGTTCAGTTCTGATCAGTTGGAGGAAAAGAAATCGGACGTGGAGGTGAAGGAAATCAATTTTCTTAATAGATATACAAATGCGCGTACCAGTGCACTGGTGGTTCGTCCGTCTGGGCCGCCATCTTGGAAATCGCCATGAACAGCACCGGTGCAGGCAAATTCAAGATTTAATGTCAGAAATGTGGTTACGAACACTGCCGTGGAGTCTGTCCGGCGAGGGGCAAGACTTGCACTGCCTGCAAGAAGGTCGGGCACTTCAGGAAGGTTTGCTGGAGCAAACTTGGCAGAGTCAATGAGGTGACCGAGGAAGAACCCGACCCTCACAATGCTGAACAAGACGCAGATCTGGTGGAAGTCAATGTGTTGACAATGGATCTGTTTGTCGCTGCACAAACCAAGTGGAATAGATGGGATCCCCACAAAAATACTGAAGGAGGCATTTCAAGCCATCCCAGATACCATGGTGGACCTGTTCAACATCTCCTTTGAAAAGGGCCACTTCATCACAGCCTGTAAAATAGCAACCATCACCCCGTTCTACAAAAGTGGTGAAAAGGGGAACATGGGGAACTATAGACCAATATCAATTTTGCAAGCACCAGGCAAGCTAATTGAAAAGGGTATTCCACAGGCACATACATGAGCACCTGGAAAAGAACAGTACACTAAACAAAAGGCAAGGGGGTTTTAGGAAACTGCACTCCACATCAAAAACAATAGCAAACCTAATAAGCGACATACTGGCATCAATGAACCAAAAATGATTAGAAGGGGCAGCCTTCCTCGATTTCAGCAAAACTTTGTACACAGTCGACCACAATATACTACTAAGAAAATTAAACAACATGGGCATAACATCCAAGTCAATAAGCTGGATAAAATACTACCTAAACAACAGGCAACAAAAAACAAAAGTAAATGATGCTCTATCAGACCAACAGCCTGTAACATGTGGCGTACCCCAAGGATCAGTACTGGGGCCTCTACTCTATATACTCTACATAAACGACCTAGAAAAATGGCTAGTAACAGAACATCTCAAACTATATGAAGATGACACAGTCATATATGCAGAGAGAAACACAGAGGAAGAGGTAACAACTAAGCTGAACAAACTCCTACTAAAGCTGGACGACTGGTGTGAGTCCAATAAAATAATCATCAATGCAAATAAATCCAAAACAGTGCTCTTCTCACATAAATCAATGGCGGAAAGAAATCTACACTGCAAGCTAGGAAACCAAATATTAGAAAATATAAATCACTACAAATACCTAGGCCTAGACCTGGACAGCCAGCTAAACTATAACCTATGTATAACAAAAATCATCCAAAAAATAAACCACAAACTGTGGATATTTGCAAAACTAAGAAACTATATGACACAAGAAATGTCAATAAAAATCTTCAAAAGTATGGCACTCCCCTACTTCGACTATGGGGATGTAATTTACATGGGGGCTAAAAAAGAATTGCTAAAAAAAACCTGCAAATACTGCAAAATAGAGCCCTAAAGACCTGCCTCAAAGTAGACAAACTGCACCCCACCTAAAGTAATGTTATTAGAAAACAGAAGAATAATCCACCTAAAAACCCTAGTGTATGGATATAGTTGAGACAATAAACATCTAATCCAACCACTAAGGAACACCAGAGCAAACAATGCACCACTACTAAGGCAGACCAGAAGCCAAATCAAAGCTCACAAAAGAAATGGAAATGGCTGCCAAAGCATGGAATGCACAAGCGGTAAAGGAACAACAAATTCCTGACCTAAAAAGATACAAAAAGTATCTGTGCAAAATAAAACCAGGAAACACCCTCTAAGCTGTTCCACAAGGGGGCATGTGATATGTCATGGCCCACCATCTGGACAGCCCATGAGAGGTAACCCCCAGCCAGAAAACAGCCAGATAACATCAAATCCAAACATAAACCAACTACCTATTACATATAAGCCTATAATATGTAAATAGAGTAAGCTAGTTTAGAATTAAGTGTAGGACAAAATACAAAGAGGAAGGCTCTTACCAAGAAAATCTAAAAAAACTAACATAGATCACTAACGACAAACCATAATCTTAAGAAACACAGACCAATAACTACCCAGCATTGAAAACAAGCTCTATCATCAAAGCTTATATGCTATGGACAGCATAAACATCGCATAAACAGACTGGCACCAAACAAGATGCCAAACTCTGGTATGCGACCGTCCGAGTGAACGGTCATCCAGTCAAGTTCAAGCTCGACACAGGATCGGAGGCGAACGTTCTTCCAGGGAACATCTTCGACAGGGTCGCATTGGGTTGGCTGACGAACACCCGATGCTCGCTTGTGACATTTTCTGGGCATCAGATCACTCCCGACGGTGAGGCTTCGATCAGGATCGACAGCAGAAACTCTACATTCCAAGTGGTGTGGGACTGCCAGCCCATCTTGGGTAAACAGGGTTGTGTTGTGTTGAACATGTTGGTGCGTGTGGATGAGGTGCACTCTGGCATGCTGACGAACATTTCCACCCCAAACAACATCCACAGCTCGCAAGCCGAAGATCTGGTAAGCAAATATAAAGATGTTTTTCAAGGTTTAGGCCTGATAAAGTCAAATGCTGTCATTCATATTGACAAATCTGTACAACCTGTTGTCAACCCGCCGAGGAGGATCCCATATGCGATTCAAAACAAAGTGCATGACGAGCTTGATCGCATGGTAAAAATGGGTGTAATTGTTGAACAAGATGAACCTACTGAGTTGGTAAATTCCATAACAATCGTAAAAAAGCCTAATAAGATAAGGATTTGTCTGGATCCGACAAACAAAGCTATCAAGAGAGGGCCATTCCCTATTAAAACTATTGACAAAATTATTGCCAAAACAGCAACCACACAGTGTTTCTCAGTTTTGGACATTATGACAGGGTATTGGCAGATAGAAATAGACTATGAAAGTTCAATATTGTGCACATTTAACACTCCATGGGGCCGGTACAGGTACTCCTGTCTGCCTTTTGGCATTAAAACAGCCGGTGACATTTTTATTCAGGAAATGCAACGTGTCATGGGCGATCTACCCAGCATAGGCATAGTAACGGACGATATTTTAGTATATGGGTCAACCATTGAGGAACACAACGAAAGACTGAAAGCAGTGCTGGACCGAGCTAGGTCGGAAAATCTTAAGTTAAACGATTCAAAATCTTTGATATGCAAAACTACAGTAAAGTATGTACGTTGTCAATTTACCCAAACAAGGCGTGAAGCCAGATCCAGACAGAATACAAGCGATTATAGACATGCCAGAGCCGCGTGACAAACAAGGTGTGCAGAGGTTCCTGGGCATGGTTGGCTATGTGCCCAAGTGCATACCAAACATGTCCGAGATCGCTAAGCCTCTGCGCACGCTCCTTGCTAAGGATGTCGCGTAGCACTGGCAAAGCGAACAGCAAGTTGCGTATGACCAACTCAAAGAGAAGTTTTGAGAACTGCTCCTGTTTTGTCATATTACGATGTAGACAAACCCCTTGTCAATCAGGTAGATGCTTGTCGGTCAGGTCTAAGTAATAATGCAGGACAACAAACCAATCACCCTCTCATCTCGTGAGCTCGACTCAGCGCAGTCTGGCTACACCACTATCGAAAGAGAAATGCTCACAATATGTTTCGGCTGTCAGAGGTTTCATGACTATATCTTTGGCAAAGAAGTTCAAATTCAAACTGACCACAAACCATTGGTGGCGATAATGCAGAAGCTGATACATAAACTGTCAGCACGGATGCAAAGAATGCGAATGTGATTACAGAATTACAACATACAGTTGTGTCATGTTAAGGGTTCTCTAATGTTCTTTGCAGACATGTTGTCCAGAGCACACAGTGCCAATGTAGGTCATGCTGACTTATTTGACGCTATATTACTTAGTAAAGACCCTATATTACTAAGATGGCTCACTCCATATCTCTCCCATGGTAATGTAAATTTTGCAGTGCCACCTTGTGGTGCATTTGATCAACCCAGCTGCTGATTGGTGTTTGACATGTAAACACATACAATTATATTATACATGAGACAGGTAAGTATGAATACACATCAATATGAAATTGCTATGAACAAATACACATCATCATCAGCATCATCATCAGCATCGCCATCATCACACATCTTTCACATTCATATATATACATTTATACATATAATATAGCACCTGTTTAACCAAGAGAACAGTCAGCGCACCAAGTGGTGGGTTTGATCAATTTGATTACACAGTGCAGGCTGAGTGAGCCGTTTTAGTATTATAGGGGCTTTGATGGCATGCGACCACCCGTAGCGAAAGGTCAACAGCATTCCAGTCGCCGCCGGATTTATCGGCGGAATGTCGTTTGCCATTATGTGTGCATGTGTGTTTGTGTGCGTGTTCGCATGTGTGCTTGTGTGCGTGTGTGCGTGTGCGTGTGTGCGTGTGTGCGTGTGCGTGTGTGTGTGCTTGTGTGCTTGTATTATAGCTCATTCTGTGGATCCTAAATTCCAAACTAATAATGACGCACAGGTGAACAGACCATGGTCAGAGAGGTAGGACGGCGTTGTCACCTGACGAAGCCTGCTCCCTCTAATGCCTCTTTTAATGCCTCTTATAATGCCTCGTCTGCTATATCTTCTAATGCATTCGAATCGTTCCCATTATGTATTGCATAATGCCTCACATAATGCCTCATATAATGCCCCATATAATGCCTCCCATATTGCCTCATATAATGCATCATATAATGCATCATCTAATACATTGTCTAATGCGTATTCTAATGCCTCATCTATTTTACCCAATAATGGTTCTTATTGTTGTCTTGTATAATGCCCCACATTATGCATTATCAATGACATCCTCTAATGCCTCCTCTACCTCTATCTTCTAATATATCACATACTGCCTTCCCTACTACCTCCTCTAGTGCTTCCTCCCTCTATCTTCTAATATATCACATAATGCCTTCCTTACTACCACCTCCTCTAGTACTTCCTTCCACTATCTTTTAATATATCACACAATGCGTTCCTTACTGACTCCTCTAGTGCTTGCTTCCTGTATATTGTAGTATATCACATAATGCCTTCCTTACTGCCTCCTCTAGTGCTTCCTCCCTCTATCTTCTAATATATCACATAATGCCTTCCTTACTGCCTCCTCTAGTGCTTCCTTCCTCTATCTTCTAATATATCACATAATGCCTTCCTTACTACCACCTCCTCTAGTATTTCCTTGCACTATCTTCTAATATATCACATAATGCCTTACTTACTGCCTGCTCTAGTGCTTCCTTCCTCTATATTCAAATATCACATAATGCCGTCCTTACTGCCTCCTCTAGTGCTTCCTTTCTCTATCTTCTAATATATCACATAATGCCTTCCTTACTGCCTCCTCTAGTGCTTCCTCCCGCTATCTTCTAATATATCACATAATGCCTTCCTTACTCCCTCCTCTAGTACTTCCTTCCTCTATCTTCTAATATATCACATAATGCCTTCTCTCCTGCCTCCTCTAGTACTTCCTTCCTCTATCTTCTAATATATCACATAATGCCTTCCTGACTACCACCTCCTCTAGTACTTCCTTCCACTATATTCTAATATATCTCATAATGCCTTCTCTACTGCCTTCGGTACTCTCTGCTGTACAATATCTTCACATCTAAGTTCATATCAGGTACCGACTTGTGACTTTATAGTGCTGTCCCACTTGAAGAATCCAGGTAACCAGAACCATGGACCGATTTCCCACACAGTCACATTATCCTGATACTGAGCTAACCAGTCCTTGCCCTATCCTAGTAATACCAAGCACCAAGCTGGGTAACGACAAGTATAAATTGACTAAGTACATGTAGTGAGTTTGACGCGGCCGGGCTTTCTAACTCCCAACTTTCCAAACGAGAAGCCTGTGCTCTACCGATTCAGCCACCGCGTCCGATGTAGCAGATGTGTACTTACTGGTCCCTTGAGGGCGGGGCTTTTCTGATGTTCCAATTTGCAGCCCACTTTGTCTCACTTCCGGCGTGTGCTTTACATTATTTTACCCTTTTTGTGTACCCGATGACTCACGCCGCGTCCATAAATAATCTACCTCCTCTACCTCTGGCTTTTGTTGCCTTGATTTTTATTCGCCCTGATCGCTTCTAATCTGACCACACCAAAGGTTTTTTAGTTTTTTGGGGGGTTTTTTTTGTGAAGAAAGCATTTACCCTTCCCATAACGTATAAGCCCCTGCAAGGGCGCTTGTTTTCAATGCTGGATAGCTGTGATGTTTTTGTTCTGATCCTTTTCCCAGGGGTTTTTACCTGTTTCAGCTCAGGCCAGTCTCTCGTGTTTTGGGTTTTCGTAATAATCTATGTTTGTCTAGTTTGAGTATGATAACTTTGCCTACTATGTACATCTACTTGGGTGTCATGTAGGCTTGCGGGAGATAAGGGTTTGTTGCAATCCCCTTTCACCCAAGTCCTGTCCTTAGATACACACCCAGACTCTTCAGGACTGCGACTAGGTGGGATGGCTGTGTTGGGTGGATCAGATGCATGACCATGACCTGTCCATTTCTGTGTTGGGTTGTGTGATTACACATACCCAGGTGGACTGTGCCATGTGGTGTTGGTTTATCTGATGTCCTTAGTGCTTAGGGGGGCTAGTGTCCATTTTTTTTTTGTAATCTGCCATATGTCTGGTGTCCCTGCTGGGGGTTACTGCGTAGCCTTGTTTTGTGGTGTAGTGGTGTGCTAGTATTTTACGGTGCGTTTCCCTTCTATCTGTCAATGGCGTTGCGTTGCATTTTGTGTGTAGTTCCATCGTAGGGTATCTTTTGTATACCTGGAGACATATTTTGAGGGCTTTGTTTTGTAGCAGCTGCAGTTTGTTTAGAAGTTTGGTATTTCCTCCCATGTAGACTACATCACCGTAGTCGAAGTAGGGGAGTATCATACCCTTGTATATTTTAATTGCCATGTTTTCAGTCATGTAGGGTCTTAATTTTGTCAGGAGCCATATTTTGTGGTTTACTTTTTTTATAGTGTTTGTTATGCAGAGGTCATAACTTTGGTGTCTGTTTAGGTCAACTCCCAGGTATTTGTCTACCTGCTCTAGCTCGCTGTTTCCCAGGAGACACTTTATAGTATTATTACTGGATAGTCTTGTACCAAATAGTACTGTTTTTGATTTACTGTTATTTATAGTTATTTTGTTTAGGTTGCACCACTCAGTCAGTTTTGTTAGTGTTTGGTTCCGTTTTGTTTCTATTCCTAGGTGGTGTAATGGTTAGCACACTGGCCCAGAATGTAAAGAGATGTGGGTTCGAGTCCTGCTGTAGGCACAATATTTCCCATTTTCATCACTCCCACAACAGTAGTTTAAAAGTTTTTTCCAGGTGGGCTGCTATCGCTTCCTTTGTGTAGTTTTTGTACGATCTCCCCATACGGGGCATGGTTTGGTTTTTGGTTTTTATTTTCTTTCTACTAATATATATCAGTTCAAGGTCACTGATGCCCCAGTTCCTAATTCCTGAGGTGTGTGTATGGTTTGTGTCTGTTATTATTAGGTCTATTATTGAGCTGTTTTCTCCAAGTCTAGTTAGTTCACTAATTTTGTGCTTTAGTCCCTTTCCTTTGATTAGGTTCTCCAGTGAGTGGTTGTTTTTAATGTTTGTTTTGTAGTTTATATTGAAGCCCACAGTAGGAATATCTCAGCTTGTGCAAGCTTTGACACACTATCAAGGGACGTTTCTAGCTGTGTGGTAAATTGTTTCTCATTGTTTATTAGCGTCCATACTAACTCAATATTTGTATCAGACCTATTTGCTTCTTGTAGTGTTTTATGTTCTGAGTTTAGGGTTTTTTGGTGTATATTGCAACCCCTCCACCCTTTTTTTGTGTTTGTGCATTTGTCAGTGTTTTTCTGTCCTCGTCACAAGCCTGTACCCACTAATTTCTAGCAGTTAGTCACTATACAGCTCATGAACCATGTTTCTGACAGTGTCAACACCTCAAATTTACATATATCTAAGTGTAGCTTAATGCTGTCAAGTTTACTGCAGGCACTTTTGGAGTTTAGATGGGCAAAATGTAAGCCTCTGCCTAGCCTACAGTCAATCTCTTCCACCATATTTGTGTGGTGATTTAGGTATAGGTAGCCGCTTGGTGCTGGAAGAGGGTTTCCATTTCTAGTCTGGATTAGAGAAGGGATTTCTTGTTGGTGTTTAAACAACTAAGTTATTTTGATTTTCAGCTTGTCTAATGGTCATCCCACTCGTTCTGCTGCCAATATTTGCACCGCCAGTGCGTGTGGACATGTAGTTGTTCTTATGCAGCATTTGTAGGGTGGCTGCCAAGATTTTTAGGTTGGGGAGGGGTTGTTTTTTTAGTTTATTTAGCTAAATCTAGTTCTAGAGATATTGCAATATTGCATTTTGGTGGTGCAGGCATATATTACCTGACATATCATTCATAGTATATATTTCTTAAGCTTTATATTATGTTGGTATCTTGTTGCTCTAGGTGGATGTTATATATGATCATGTAATATAGTTAGTGATTTAGGGTGACATGCATCTGGAATTGAGACATGTGAAACATTCAGGTGTGTTGACAGCTTGTATATGTCAAGCTATGGGTGTCTTAATTTTCGGGTTAGCTTTTAGTTGTGTTAGTTGTTATTTTGATTTATCCCTCATTTGCACTTGCTGTTAGTGGTTGAGGGGAAAACAGAGAGTAGTAAAGAGAAAGAGAAGGGTGGGAGGAGAAGAATAGAGGGGTGAGGGAGAAAACTGAAAAGTGAATGGGGTACTTATCCGTTTGCGTTTTCATCTGCCTCACTTCCGGTTCACAATGATGCAGTCAGTTATTTTGTCTGCCACTTTGTTGGCAAAAGTTTTTTAGTAGCGGACACCATCGTACAGGTCGTACGCATACCTAGTCGTCCATTTTCCTTTCCGCAATTTGTGGACATACATCACATATCTTGGGGTTCTTAGGTTGACGTTCAGTCGCCCCTCATTCAATCTGTGTATGAATTCGTTAATTTCAGTTATGCAGCCATCCATTAGTTCCTAGTAGCTGGTATGGCTCCTATTCTCTGTGGATGCTGCTATGTCCATCCCCACCAGTTCACAGATTATTGGTGTTTCGGTTATTTGTATGATGGATGCTTTCTCGTGTTGGTATTCTTCCGTCATATACAGGAGTAGTGACTCCTTGTCTTGGAAATGCGGGGTTAGCTCCCTCCTTCCTGTTCTAATGGTTAGATCACAGACTCCTGCCATTACGTAGATCTGGTCTAACCTTTTTGTATTGTATTTCCGAAGAATTCAGTCTACTATTTTGCTGGGCGCTGCACCAGGATAGGTTTATGCGTGTACTCTGAAGTTTTGTTGTGTTTTCCACTTCAGTTTCTACACTATCCTGGGTGTGATGGCTCTTATCCTGGAGTCTCCACAGAGCAGGATCCTTGATTCCATTTTCTCGGTTTGGTTGCTGTGCACTGTTTGCGTGCTTGGTTTGGTTGTTTGGGCGGAAGTGAGTTAAAAATGTGCCGTACATGTGTTGCAACACATTGGTGTGTCGTGAGATGGTTTCCCTGCTTCTGTTTACTTTCATTTCGTAGGCTTCAATGCATCACATGTGAGTTGGCTGCTGTGCCTTGTTTGCATGCTTGTGTAAAGTCCTGCTTGCATTCACCTTCACTTCATATGCCTAGTGTATTCTATTTTTATGTTTTGTTTATATTTATACTATATTTATATTGTTTTTTATTGTTATAGTATTTTGTATTTTTTATCTCCCTATTAGCCCTGTTACTTGCTTTGATCCTTGGCAGTTTGCCCGGATGTTGTCCCTTGTTTTTTTTTAGGATTTCTCCCATCTTGTTTTGGTATCCTGGTTTGACTATTTCTCCTACATCTGCATTTTGGAGGAACAGTCCTGTGCCCCAGTAGGGGCATCTCGTGCATTCCCTGAAGGCTTTCCCAGGTGCCTCTAGAAATTGTTCTTTTAACTGATCATTTTGAGTGAATTTGTCCATTACAATGTCCTCCATCACTTTTTCGTTTGTTTTTACCCATTCAGGTGATCGCCATACTTTCTTTCCTAGAGCCTTGATGGTGTATGCGTTATGCATTGATTCAATGAGCCGTATGATGTCAAACTTATTGTGGTATTTAGCCATAAGCGAGCAGTAGTATTGTTCTGCCGAGTTATAGGTTTTTTCCATCTTTTCCCTGGATTTTGCATTTATACAGATTGCTGTAGGGGGGCGTTGTGCCCCTGAAAGGAAATTCCCCAGCTGTGCTCTTTTGTCGCCGCAGCCGCTGGATTTATTCCTTAAACAACCCCACCCCAACAACATAATTCATAAACTCACATAACTAGCTACATTAGAGTTACACTAGAATTTTCCTAACAAACCAACATTTATATACCGCTTGCCTAATTGATCTGACTAATATTGATCTGGTTATATGACACTACTGTATTATATTGTTATGGAACTTTTGGGTTTCAGAATTTCATTGTGTTACATGGTGCAAATTGTCTATTCAACAGGTATTGTACACCTTATTCTATATACCTTTTGTGTAAATAACCCTGAATTGAAAAATGGCTGGAAGACCAATGCTTCGGCACTGACAAAAGACTTATTCAGCAGAATAAACATATTTACCAAAAAAAACAAAAAAACAGCTAGGTTTCCGAATTCCATTGGTTTGTATAGTTTCCCTTCTATCTCAAAGTTTTTTCCTCTGATTTGGCTCTAGTTTTTTTCTTTAGCCAGTGTGTACATTTGCTGGAGTATTTTTTTGGCCAGCATTTCCTTCTCAGTCCTATCTGGTCTGAGGGTGACATTCTAGTAGTCTTGCTCATTGTTCAATTTTTGTTTGTTTTTCCCTTTTTTGGCTATCTTTTTCCAAGTGGATTTTTATTCCTCTCGGTCTGGGCTCTTTTGTGGGATCTTTTGTGTTGTCATTGGGGTTTACTTCATGCTCTTCCCCAGTTGTTTCTCCTGGTCCGTGATTTTGTTTGTTTCCTCATTTTCTTGGGTTTTTCTTTTCCTAATCTGTAGGCTTTTTTCACCACTGTCCATCCGAATGAGCATTCCGCTTTTTTTAGCAGGTTTGAGATTGTGCTCTCCATGGATTTATCTTCTTTTTATGGGATGCCTTGTACGATTATGTTTAGTTTTTTGTTATCCACTGTTGGTTGTGGTAGTGTGTCAGCTTCTTTCATTGTTTAATCGCTATCTTTCTTGGTTTCATTTTTTCCGTTTTGCGTTCAATCGTCGTTGTTTTTGTAGTTGGCTTTCTCCCAAACACATTCTACTGTTAGGCTATTGTATGCTGTTTGTAGTTCACTTAGCTCTTTTTTGAGGCTTTGGATTGTGTCCGCCGGCCTTTTGTTGTTTACTTCGGTATTTTCGATGCTTGCCATGGTGTCATCCTTCGGTTTCATTTCGCTTGGTTTTGTTTGAGATTGGTTTACCTCTTTTTTATCCATTCCTTGATTAGTTTTGCAACATTTTCTCCTAATATCGTGGCTATGATCTTTCCTTCTAAATCGTGTCCGTTTTGGGGATTTGTTGTTTTGTTGTTTGGATTGATCAACTGTTTGATTTTTAGCGGTCAGGCCTACCTTGTATGCTGTCGTGTTGTTTTTTGCTTGGATTTCTTCCGTATTATCCTAGCAGTGCATTATTTGCAGTATTTCATTAGTAATCCACAATATTCACTGAGCCTCCTACACTGCATTGGTCTTCATTCGCGTTGTCAACTTGTAATCTACCATAGCAGTCAGGAGTCGAGTTCACACCATGTTCACTCAGTTTTCCATCTTGAATCTCAAATTCACTATCAGAGACTAGCCGACTAAGTCACATTGAACACACACTGCTAACACTGTCTTCTAATAGATACCTGTCTGTTGCATGTATTGGCTGGGAAACCAGATTGTCAGTGCAGTGAGTGATAATAAGGAACTACTACTACTGAACTGCAAAACTTGACAGAATATATTGGATTGGCACAGTTTCTACAAGTAGTAAGTTTTCCAATAATGCAATATTTGTGATCAGTGTTGTCAGTTTTCCGCATCACGAGTCATAAAGGTGAGTTTAAATGGTCCAAAGCAGCATTTCCATGATATATTTATTTACACCCGCCGATCGATCGATGTCCGCTCCCGCTCGTTCTGTCTTTGGTTGTTTGTTGCTGTTTTGTGTCCTAGCAACATCTAAGGTCATATCAGGATGAGTACTGACTTGTGACAGTGTGCACTCATGGCAACTTTATAGTGCTGCCTCATTGACAACCAAGCCACCAGCACCATGACCCAATATCCCCCTCAGTCACATTATCCTGACACTGAGCCAACCAGTCCTTGCCCTATCCTATTAATGCCGAGCGCCTGGTTAGGAAGTGACAAGTATCAATTTTTAAGTCATTGGTTTGACTCGACGAGGGTTCGAACCCACAAACCCATGGGTTCGGATCCCCTGATCTCCTAAAACAGGAGACGGACCTTCAACTCATTTGGCCACC
Source organism: Branchipolynoe longqiensis (assembly GCA_030323885.1). Taxonomy (NCBI): domain Eukaryota; kingdom Metazoa; phylum Annelida; class Polychaeta; order Phyllodocida; family Polynoidae; genus Branchipolynoe; species Branchipolynoe longqiensis. The sequence goes on from CM059189.1 coordinate 56,267,263, forward strand.
CCGTCTGATAAGGAAATCAGGCAATAATTGTCGAACCCGTCAATAAGTGTGCAACACACAATGCAGCAAATTTATATAGAACTGAAAATTTGTATAAGCATAGAAAATAAACATCTGATATATATGGCATTCATAAACTGCAGTCAGAGAGTCTTGAGGGTGTACGAGACAATCTTTCCTCCGCTGATGCTTTTGCTTAGCTGGAGATAAATGATTAGTTTCAAATTGTACTGTGCCTTTGCGAACGGAAGCACGCCATGAACTCCTTTGTCAATGTTTCCCAGGTTCCAGTGTCCTACTAAAAAAACAACCCTAGCCAATAGAAGAGAGTCACAACTAAAAGGCATTCACCTATACTTTGCTTGTTGTTGTTTTACATCCTAGCAACATGTATGGTCAATTCAGGATGGGTACCGACTTGTGACAGTGCGCACTCATGGCGACTTTATAGTGCTGTCCCACTGGGAAACCAGCCCGCCAGCACCATGACCTGGTATCCCACTCAGTCACATTATCCTGACACTGAGCACACCAGTCCTTACCCTGTCCTAATAATGCCGAGCGCCTGGCTGGGAAGCGACAAGTATCAATTGTTATGTCATTGGTTTGACTCGACCAGCGTTCGAACCCACGACTCCACGATCTACCAGCACGGGAGACGGACGCTCTAACTCATTCTGGCTGGTCTTCACCTATACTAGAGACACAAATATATATTCATAAACCACCAAGGAATACTCGCGAGTTTCAGTTTGTTAGGACTGCTCATGACCATCAGTTTACTTAGATTGTTCACGACTTTCAGCTCATTGAGAACACTCGTGACATTCAATTTATATTTAATGTTCATCACTTTCAGTTTATTTGGAATACCCATGAGTTTCAGTTCATTTAAAACAATCGAGTTGAATTCGGGCAAATTATTGTAAATCTTTTTTTTTTAAAGTGCAAAAGATTCTTGCTAGATGAAAATTAACTTTGATGAAATGCAAATAGACAAATTCCACCATCAATTTTATCTCTGACATCAATAAACAAAAGTTAAGCTATTGGTAACAAGTCACTCTGTAGTATGCTCTGTAATAAAAACCTTGTATTGTAGAGGACTTCCACCATTAGCCTGCCCTCTCACGGAAATGCGGCGAACTAATGTCACTTCATTGCAGTTTGGGAAGTTATCGGGTAATACTGAAACATCCAATGCTGCATGTTTGGAATGGGTCCGACTGAAGGTACTGGCAACTTGAGCAGTCCCCCAGGGCGCCCCACGCTAGGGGGCGCCACGTTAGTGTCTGTTTGTAATGAAAATGTATGGAGATCATTGCCGGCAATGATCTCCATTCAATGAATATACAGCTGTAGGCAGTCAGGGAAAGTAACTATAGGTAACCAAACACCTAACCAATTGTAGAACTAACAGACTCGACAGAGGGTAGGGAGTATATGGGAAAATGAAGGCAAACAGAGAAAGAATGCTCTGTTCTGTACTGTTTGCAGTTTTTTTAGAAGTTCTTTTTTCACACCCATATAGTTTACATCTCCATAGTCAAAATAGGGGAGCACCATGCCCTTGAAGATTTGTATTGACATTTCTTGTGTCATGTAGTCTCTTAGCTTTGCAAATAGCCACAGTTTGTGGTTTACCTTTAGGACAAATTTGTTTATACATAGTTTGTAGTTTAGTTGGCTGTCCAATTCAAGGCCTAGGTATTTGTAATGGACTACATTTTCTAGTGTTTGGTTTCCTCGCTTACAGTGTAGTTTTCTTTCTGGCATTTGTTCATGCGAGAAGAGAACTGTCTTTGATTTGCTTGTGTTGATGGTTATTTTGTTGGACTCACACCACTCATCCAGTTTTAGTAGGAGCTTGTTTAGTTTAGTTATTACCTCGTCTTCTGTGGTGCCATTTGCATATATGACTGTGTCATCTGCATATAGTTGGAGGCATTCGGTCTATTACTGTCTACCAGCGAAAACAAGTCATTAGATTTAACCGTTATGGGCAGCATAAATACACCATCACAAAAAAAAATGAAAGGATTTGGAATACTGATGTTGTGTTTGAACTGGGTGTTTTTTTTAAGTTGCATAGTCTGATGGTTTTGAATTTCTGTCATTTTTCTGAGATAAATGTATGAACTTGATTGTTATAATCTGCCTTACTTTAGTTTGAAGTGGCTAAGTTTTGATATATTTGAAGTCCAAACATGTCAAATTAGTTTTGGCAAGCATGCCAAAACTCTGACACCATAGGCTTTAGCGGTCACATGTTCTATTAAATTGCCTCGCTATTCCTTCCTATGTGGCATTAAATGTTTAATAAGTGCATCAGTATCTAAGTTAGATATGTAGAATCAACTCTAACTAATTATTTTGGTTTTGAAAGTGTTGATGCTTCATTGGACTAAGCAGCTTGAACTTATATATTATAATGAACTCTGTATTCCTACTTTTGCAGGTATCGGGTCATGCTTCCGGCGATCTAATTTCCCAGTGAGGCAGCACTATAAAGTCGCTAAGAGTCTGCACAGTAACAAGTCGGTACCCGCAAAGACCCTGTAATACTAAGACCGCTCACTCCCTATCTCTCCCATGATAATGTAAATTTTGCAGTGCCACCTTGTGGTGGGTTTGATCAGCCCGCCTGCTGGTTGGTGTTTCACATGTAAACACATACAATTAAATTATACATGAGATAGGTAAGTATGAATACACATCAATGTGAAATTGCTATGAACAAATACACATCATCATCAGCATCAGCATCATCATCGCCATCATCACACATCTTTCACATTCATATATACATTTACACATACAATATAGCAACTGTTTAAACAAGAGAACAGCCAGTGCACCAAGTGGTGTTTGATCATTTTGATTACACAGTACAGGCTGAGTGAGCCATCTAATATTATAGGGTCTTTGGTACCCGTGCTGAAATGACCTTAGATGTTGTCAGGACGTAAAACTCCAACAATCAACCAACCAACAGAGCTGAGGGAGGAACAGCCAACAATGTTGCACTCCAAATAGCATGCATGACCTTTTCACTAAAGTAAAACAAGAAAACATTTTGTCCTTTTTGAGGACAGCAGGTTTCTCCCAGCTCATCTAATTTACTAAACCAATTCGATCAATTTAACCTCTGATTTTTAATTGGGATATTCTTTAACCACAATTTATACAATTGTGAACTTTGTGTATTTTGAGACATAATTGATTTGCCTGCTTTTACAGTTTGTGTAAAAGGGATGGGTTGAAAAAAAAGAAACACTTGAATAAAAGAGAAGGCAATCGGGGCCATACTCTCAAACTAGTAAAACCCAGAGCCATTTCAAAGTTAAGGCAACACAGTTTCTCAAACAGGATCATAAATATATGGAACAGTCTTCCACAAAATGTTATCCATGCCGAGTCAATAAATTCATTCAAGAACAGATTAGAAAAGGCATGTGCTGATGATCCAGGGAAATTTGACTCCTTATTCACCACATGCTACTAATTATTCCTTGTGTTGCTTATTTACTTGCACTCAAGCAAAAATGAGAGACAAATAAGTGTTCACACTTCCTATCTACCATTCGCTATTTCGCTCTTTGGTCGTGAATATGGCCTATGCTGCCGACATGGTGTAAAGAAACCACCAATCAATCAAGCAAAGTGGGAGGAACTAGATAACCCAGAGGCAGTCTCGATCAGAATCTATGTTTTGGTTTTAGTTGGTTAGTTGCAACTTCGTTCAGCATCTAGTACCTACAGAAAACAACTAAGATTCTCAGGTTCTTGACTCCAGGAACATGTTTGCTGTCTGTTTGTTAGAGTTTCACGTCCTGGCAACATCTAAGGTCATGCAGTACAACCCAGTTAAACCAAGCTCAGTTAAACCAAACCATCGGTTAATCCAAACTTTTGTCGGCTGCCCGGCAAAATACTACCATCTATCATATAAAAAAGTTGGTTAAACCAAAGTCGGTTAATCAAAAGTATTGGTTAATCCAAACAAAATTGTCGGCCCCAGGCCACTTCCGGTACAGTTAAACCAAAAATTCATGTGGTTTTAAGGTCATCTGAGACTTTTGTATATGATAAATGGTAGTATTTTGTCAGGTCGCTGAAAAAAGTTTGGATTAACTGATCGTTTGATTTAACTGAGGTTGGTTTAATGGGCTTAAACTGTATATACATAAAGAAAACAATAATCATAGTGTCCATATACATTGTAGATTCATAATGCACCCCGTCTTTGGCAAAGCCAAATCAAAGTCAAAACTTGGTTAAACCAATGATCGGTAATCCAAACAAATTTCTAGGGTCCCTTCAAGTTTGGTTTAACAGGTTTATACTGTATCAGGGCGGATACCGACTTGTGACAGTGTGCACTCATGGTGACCATGATAGTGCTGCCCCACTAGGAAATCAGGCCACCGGCACCATGACCCGATATCCCACTCAGTCACATTATCCCGACACTGAGCTAACCACATTATCATGAACTTTCCCTATCCTATTAATGCCGAGCGCCTGGCTAGGAAGCGACAAGTATCAATTTTAGAAGCCATTGGTTTGACTGGACCGGGAATCAAACCCCGATCTCCCACGCGGGAAGCATGCGCTCTACCGGTTAGGCGACCGCGTCTGATTAGGAAGTTTTACACTACTCTTGTATTAATGGAAGGACATTTAATTTCCAAGATGACTTTACCCTCCTACAGAATGACATCTTTAATATGCTCCTGGCGGGCTTTCATTTTGAAGCAGGAACGTGTATAATGACCCACATTGATGTATATTTCAACATACCGTGGACTAGTACTTTCAGGCGTCTAATTTGATGGGGTTGGTGGGAAGTTATAGACACATTTACAAAGGAAACTGAGATCAGTATTGAATGACAGCTGTAGGCAGTCAGGGAAAGTAACTATAGGCAGGGGCGTAGCTAGACCTTTAACGATGTGTCGTCCTAATTTCGGCAGAGGGTTTAGGGGGCCGTTTAAGCTTAAGCTGGCAGATTTGACACATTTTAGACTTGCGTTTTCGACACTCCAGACTACTACATGCCTCCTCTCTCTCTCTCTCAATCTCTCTCTCTCTTTATTATTTTTTTCTTTTTTTCTTTTTTGACAAAACGATGTGGACGTTTTGACGTACGCGTGAACGCCTAGCTACGCCCCTGAGAGGAAACCAAACAACTAACCAATTGTAAAACTAACAGACTCGACAGAGGGTTTTGGGGGAAATGAAGGCAAACAGAGAAAGAATGCATGCCATCGATCACAACTCAACAACTGAAAGTAATAAAACAGGGGGAACCAAGAGACTATTACTGTCTAGCGGCGAAAACAAGTCATTAGATTTAACCGTTATGGACAGCTTAAATACACCATCACCAACCAAAAACAAAGAAAGAGATGCATCATGGGATAGCTGAAACGGACAAATAAGAACGGTGTGCATTTCCGTGGACGTAGTCACTCTGTCTGCAACCAGTGGTCCACAACTGGTTCATCAAACGCTGTGATATGTACTGTCCTGTATATAGGAAAGTGCATATAAAAGACCCCCCTTGCTGCTTATTGGAAAGAGTACCCTATGGGCGTAATCGATTAATCGACTCTGGTCACCCGAGCCACTTTTTGGCGCATGCGCACATCCTACAGACTCGGGTCGAATAATCGAATACGCTTCTCCGCGCTCGGGTGAACACTTTATTATTTAATTTTTTAATAATCGATAAAACTACAGCAAAATAGGATTTAGAGTATTTTATGATGGCCTAGTTTATCTATATTTCCATTTCATTAATCTAAGTTATTCTTTAAAAAAAACATGTATGACTGGTACTGGTAGCTGTTATCCTGCATGACGGTACCAGTGCAAATGTGATGTCATCGCTCTTAGCTAACCCCAGCTAGGAGGTGGGTGACTTGGGTCGGATCGTTTTGCACACGGCACGTGTATTTGTCGACTCTACTCGCAGTGTTCGATTTGAAATTCTGACGACTTGGGTGACCCGAGTCGCTCGGGTTGTGTTAATCGATTACGGCCTATGTGGCGGTAATGGGTTTCCCTAAAAGAAATGTCAGAATGACTATATTTGTTATTATGTCCAATAGCCGATGATAGAAATGAATGTGCTCTAGAGGCATCGCTAACAAAGACAAGCTTTACTTTCACGCTGTCTGATATATGATGAGCGGAATGCCTACATCAGACGAATCATCCACAACGCGTTGGAGTGTTACATCCTGGTAACATCTAAGGTCATATCAGGACGGGTATCGACTTGGTTGGTTGGTTCGTTGGTTGTTGCCGTTTTGCGTCCTGGACAAATCTAAGGTGATGTCAGAATGGATTCACAATAGGAAACCACGTCGATCTGACTGATTGACTGACTGAATGAATGAGAGCAGGCGATGTACAAGTAGAGTTGGAGTGACAGCTGACAGACTGACTGTCTGAAAGGTGTGACAGTAAAGCACAATATAAGTGACAGCTGCCACCCTGAGTGTCTGAGAGATGTGACAGTAGAGCAGGAGTGACAGCTAACAGACTGACTGTCTGACAGGTGTGCCAGTAAAGTGCAATTTAAGTGACAGCTGCCATGCTGAGTGTCTGACAGATGAGACAGTTGAGCAGGAGTGACAGCTGACATAATATATGTCTGACAGGTGTGACCGTAAAGCGCAATTTAAGTGACAGCTGCCACACTGAGTGTCTGACAGATGTGACAGTAGAGGGGGGGTGACAGCTGACAGACTGGCTGTCTGACAGGTGTGACAGTAAAGTGTTATTTCAGTGACAGCTGCCTGACAGATGAGGCAGTTGAGTGGGGGTGACCACTGACAGAATATCTGTCTGACAGGTGTAACCGTAAAGCGCTGTAAAATGGCTAGAGCACGAATCTGTGGTTGTGTACGCAGGCTATAGTGAAATCAATACAGACAAAGAGAAAGGAAGAGTATACAGTGTAAAGGAAGAGAGAGAGTCAATTGCTCTGGTTTATTATGTATATGGGTACATGGGTTCATTGCAGAGTATCACCCCACCCCTTTCCCCCAATGGGAAATAAGCATTCTTGGCCCTACCAATAGGGATCCAGCATTCCTGATCCCCATGGCTACCAGTGGTCTGCCCACCACCACCAAGGTGTGTGGCCACCCCCCCCCCCCTGGCCACCACCAACCTTGACCCTGAGTGTGCTGATCCTACCCAGCAGAGGGGGAGGGGGTAGGCCCTGAGTGTGGTTGCACACAGCCATGCCAGCACCACTATGTCTATTTACATCCCACTCAGGCACCATCAGCACAGGAGTGCTTACCTGGGGCCGTATGCACCAATCGGGGTTAGGGCCTTAACCGCGGCTAAGGTATCCCCGCAAGGCTAAATGTGAGAAATCGGTATGCACGAATCGGTGTTAGTGCTAACCGTGAAATTTAGCCTAGGCTAAGCTACCCCACATTCAAATCAGGTTTAACTGCTAACCGGGGCGGTTAGTGTGCGCATATGGGTGTAAATCTATTCAATGCGATCATATTTGACAGAATTACATATGCAATAAGTGACATTTTATCAATTTAACCCTAAATGCGAAGCGTTATCAAGGCTACTGCCGCATTGGCGGCGATATTAATAGTTATATTTTCGAATCGACGAACGTAAAGTAAACAAATCGCCGCCGCCGCCGCATCGACGTCGCTTTCCAGACTGGCGGCGGCGGCGGTTTGTTTACTGTACATTCGCCGATTCGAAAATATAAGTAGTAATATCGCCGCCAATGCGGCGTTAGCCTTAATAACGCTTCGAATTTAGGGTTAAATTGATAAAATTTCACTTATTACATATGTAATTCTGTTAAATATGATCACATTCAATAGATTTGAGCCAAATATATGGGAAGAAACGCAGAGGGAATTCCCAAATCTATAAATAAACTCACGGTTAGCTATCCGCAGCGGCTAAAATATTGGTGCATACCGATTCACACATCTCTCCAACCCGCCGCTACCCCGGGGTAGCTATCCGTGGCTAGCGCCTTAGCCTTGGCTAAGCCTATCACCGATTGGTGCATACGGGCCCTGATCTTTCTCGGGCCTTTATATGAGTATAAATACTGGAAGTGCCTTGCTCCATCCTACCTGCATTGCCTATATCTCATGGTAGAAAACCTGCCCTCTGGCAGCTGTGGCAAGAACAAATGTTGTGTGTAGCAGCTCCCTGTGCATGCTCCTCCATAGAAAAGGTATATTACAGATCCTTGCTCAGCATGCGCATAAGTATTGGATGCTTTGACTGACCGAAAGCAGTCTCATCTATTAATGAATCAATCAATCCACGAACACAGATCTGATTGGATAAGCGATGATAGACAAGCATCTAGACATTTAATCAAATGCAACTATGGAGATACAATTGGAATTTACTATTTTGCTTCCATAGTGGCACCCTCTAGAGGAGTGCCAGAAAATAAGTGGTGGCGCTAATGCAACAGTGAACTGGTAGGTGGCGCTGTGAATGGGTTAGATAGAGTGGCCTGCCTTACTACATATGTCTGGCTCCTGTGTGCTGAATATATAGACTGATAGCCCCTATTATCGCCCACAATAGCGTTTGAGTCTCATCCTGGCACCGGGCCAACTACGCAGCCTTTACTTCTGGCCTTGAAGCTTTGCAAGTCTTGCAGGTTTGCAGCCTTGTTCCATTATTGGTTCTGGTGTCTTAGGACCACCTAAGCTCATTGCAGAACAGTGACACAATTAGTGACCATGACACACTCACAATGCTGTTAAAGAGCTGTCTCATTGCAATACGGTTACCATGGTTACCGTGTCCCTTGATATCCCACTCAGCCGCGTTTAATCACTGACCTGAGCAGTCACTGCCTTACCCTAGAATTTCAGAATGTCAGTTAAGGGAGTAATAAGTATAAGACCTTAGCTTGACTCGGTCTGGAATCGAACCCACGATATCTCATATAGGAAATGAGTGCTCTGGTGCTTCAGCCATATTAAGTCTGTTTTGTGACCTCATAGTCTTTGCGTCTTCCAGCAATCCAGCCTTTCAGACTCCCAGCTTTTCAGCTTTTCAGCCTTTCAGGCGTTCACCCTTTTAACCTGTCAACCTTTCAGCCGTCCAGCCTTTCAGTATTCTAGTCTGTCAGCTACCTGCCTTCCAGGCATTCAGCCATCAGAAAATCCAGCCTTCTATCAGTTCAGCTTGCAAACAATCCAGCCTTTCAATATACCAGCCTTTCATCAGTTCAACCTTTCAATATATGTGCCTTTCACCATTCCAACCTTCCAACCTTCCATCATGTCAGCCTTTCAACATACCAACCTTTCACCATTCCAGCCTTCCAACCTTCCATCATGTCATCCTTTCAGCCTTTTAGTATTTCAACATCCCAGCCTCCCAGCACTGTTCTTACTGGATCCGGAAAATCTTGCTCTCCAACGCGAACCTCAGCCTGCCTCGTTGTTCACTGGTCACGTGACACAAGATGGCGGTGACCACAGGCAGCACCCCTTATGGTATATTCTTCCGAAGATGCATTAGTGAAGCCGGGAGGCCATCTTCCCAGCTGTTCCATCACCAGCGCCGCGGGATATATGTTCAATATTTTATTATTGTATTATGTTATTATGTAATGTCTGTTCAGAAATACTTAGTACGATGATTTGAATTGGATTATTTCTTCTGTCCTCAGACATTACCCGTTCATACGCGAAGGTAAATTTCCCGTGTGCAGGCTGTGGCATTCTGGCCACAATTTGTTGAGTTATCTACACGGACGTGTCTATATTTAGAACAAGCAAGAACAAGCAGGAGCATTCAAAGGCAACGTTAAATAGAGTCCAAAGTAAGGGTGTAAGCTCTCAAGTGTGGTTGGCATTACTGCTAACTTGATTAGTTGATTAGTTGATTCATTGATTCATTTGATTAGTTGGTTGTTCGGTTGTTCAGTTGTTCAGTTGTTCGGTTGTTCGGTTATTCGGGGTTATTCGGGGTTATACAGGGTTATTTGGTTATTCGGTTATTTGGTTATTCGGTTATTCGGGGTTATTCGGTTATTCGTTTATTCGGGGTTATTCAGTTATTCGGGGTTATTCGGGGTTATTCGATTATTCGGTTATTCGGTTATTCGGCTATTCGGCTGTTCGGCTATTCGGCTATTCGACCATTCGGCTATTTGGCGATTCGGTGACATCAGGGAGCCTAGGTGGTGTAATGGTTAGCATACTGTCCCGGAATGCAACGAGATGTGGGTTCGAGTCCTGCTCTAGGCACAATATTTCCCATTTTCATCACCCCCCCCCCATGACAGTATCTAAGGTCAATATCTAGGATCAAATCCACGTGAGTGTAATTGTTGTTTTTATTTTATGGTTTCATCGGACTAGGCACCTTTTAGAATTGCAATATTTGTCCATTGTTTTCTATGGCTTAGCTTGGTTGGGATTCTAATTTGCTATTTAAAGTTGCATAGTCCCATGGTTTTGAGTTTCTGTAATTGTCCGACTTAAATAATGAGGTTGATCATTATAATCTACCTTACCTTAGTTTGAACTAACGTTCATTTTAAATGGCTAACATTGGAGATATTTGAAGTGAAAACATGTAATATTAACTTTGGTATGTGCATTAAAATGCCAACTGACTGATAATGCTTCAATAGTAACATATTCTTTTAAATTAGGTCATTAACCCCTTCTATGCAGGAACAAATGCTTAAAGAGAGCACCAGTATCCAAATTTGATTTGTAGAATCAAATCTAGGTAAGTGTTTGGGTTTTGTCAAGTTGAAGCCTTCATCGGACTATGCGGCTTTAAGGCCTGGTTACATCTTAGTAAACCTAGACAATAGCTTGTTGAGTGGGTGGGCACTAGTTTATCAACACATCAACAGGCACACCGCATTCATCTGGAAGAGCGGCAGTCCGCATTCATCAACAGTTCACAATCAATTTCTATTACAAAGTCTAAGTTACATGAAATTGATATTGCTCCTCTTATTATCGAAGTTATATATCAATCAATCAATATTCCGTCCTCTACTCGAGGGTTGGATGCAATGGTTCTCCACTTGTCCCGATGGTGTGCTGTTCTGATAGACTGTGAATAATTCAAGCCTGTCCACTGTGAAATATTTGTAAACCATGATGTTCTTGGTCTCCCTCTCCCTCTGCTGCCATTCACCTTCCCTTCCAACAATGTACGGTATATTGAACTCTGACGAATGATGTGGCCAAAATAAATAAGTTTCTTTGTCTGTATAGTGGCAAACAAGCTTTTCTTATTTTTAATTTTTCTGAGAACTTCTTTGTTGGTGATCTTCTTTGTCCATGATATTTTCATCATCCTTCAATAAGTCCACATCTCAAGTTATATATAGTCCTATGATATATATATTTATATATTTATATCGTTCATATTATTATTGGAACATATATATATATATGTATAATATATATATAATATATATATAATATTTATGTGGCTCATAATATTATCGAAAGACATATATATACATGTATATAATTATAATATTATTGAATATATTATATATATTTAACCGTTCTATTCTTTTAGTTCAATTAATATACCATGGATTCCCTGCTCCTGCCTCTGGCTGCCGCCGTCTCTCCTTCTTGTAGCCATTTCACGTTTTCGTTAATATAATCCCACCCGAGTGCTGACAGCCTATGTACTACATGTTCACGGGCTCTATCCCCGCATCTGATGTGCAATAGTTACCATTACTCCTCCGCTTCATAACTAAGGTCGACGGTGTACTCCGCTGTCGCTGTCACTTGTAGACACCTGAGATATTATCTATTATTATTATTTTCTGCATTAATAAGGTGGCTATGAATCCCAAGAAGAGGGTTATGCTACATACTGTGATGTCTACATCACTCCCTCATCTGCACAGAATGCGAATAGTAATAGATATTATAATGAACCATTATTAGGGAGTTGACCATGACGGTTAGTGTAATAAGGGACCTGTCCGTAAAGGGTAAGGAATGCAAGGAACGTCTCAATCACATTTTAAGAGCTCACAACTTTATTTCTGTTCCTGCCAACACCATCTAATCTCATCAAATGTCATTTGCATGAATAAATACTTCCCCTTCCTTTTCTTTATAGTTAAGATACTCCCAATTACTGTATTTAAAGCATTGAAAACATCAGAGCGCCAATGAAACACGTCTGATGGGTCCGGGCCTGACAGCTCGAACCTTCTACGTTGCTAAGAGAGTAGCGTGGGATGCCGCAGCACGGCTGCTAGCAACGCGTTACAGCAGCGTACCCTTCCCTGCATTTGCTGACCAATGCGGGCTCGTCTTGGCGAGCAGCCCACATTTCCATATGCGGGTTGCTCGACCCAGCCCGCACCGGCCACACACAGCTCGATTATAGTCTTGCCCACTTCATAGACATGGCTGCTTTCATTACTGAAAGACATATATGTCTATAATTATATATTATATATACATCTTTATTTATATGACTCCTATTATTATCTGAATATATATATAATATACATATTATATATTTATATATATAGGATACATATTATATATATTTACTTCACTCCTATTATTATCAAAATACATGTCTATGTGGATATGTCGGTGAAGGCCCTGTCACATTACGGCGTATGGTGGGAGCGTATGGCGGCGTAGCGGCATTACGTCATATACGTCGGCATACGCCGCATACGCTACTCATACGCTACTCATACGCTACTCATACGCTACTCATACGCCGCCAGTGCCGCAACATGCCGGCGTATGTGAAGCGTATGAGGCATACGCCGCCATACGCTTTCATAAATTCGTCCGTCCAATTTTTTTTGTGCATGCTCAAAAAAACACGACCTATGAGGGCGTATGGCCCATAATGTCAAAAAATGTCACAGCACGCTCCCATACGCTCCCATACGCTCCTCATACGCTCCTCGTACGCTCCTCATAGGTCCCCCATACGCTCAAACACACCCGAAAGTGGCACCAGCACGGCGTACGTAGGTTTTCAATACGCTCCCGCCATACGCCGTAATGTGACAGCCCCTTAATATACATATGTATATGTATATATTACTACTGCTATTATTGAAGACATTTTGAAAGTGAGACATCCACATATGTCAGATTTTCGATATTAATTTATCTATATATATACAGTATAACCCCGATAAACCAACCTTGAAGGAACCCTAGAAATTTGTTTGGATTAACCGATCATTGGTTTAACCGAGCTTTGGCCTTTGACTTTGACTTTGAGGAAGCGTGTATTGCACAAGTAATATACAATGTATGTGGACACTTTGATTATTGTTCTTTATGTATATACAGTATAACCCCGTTAAACCAACCTCGGTTAAACCTAACGATCGGTTAATCCAAACAAATATCTAGGGTCCCTTCAAAATACCACCATTTATCATATAAAAAAGTCAGTGGGGTCTCAGATGACCTTATAATCACATGAAAGTTTGGTTTAACCGCACCGAAAGTGGCGTGAGGTACGAACATTTTGTTTGGATTAACCAATAATTTGGATTAACCGACTTTGGTTTAACAAACTTTTTTATATGGTAAATGGTAGTATTTTGCCGGGCCGCCGACAAAAGTTTGGATTAATCGATTGTTTGGCCCAATCTTTGGCTGAAGAATAATCTTCTGGTGGAACGATTGTAGAAGCTGGGGGATGTCTTTACAACAATTAAACAATGAGTCATTAGGCGGCCCAAATCACTCAGGTCCGGCGGTAGCACAGCACTTGTGTCCAGCAGACAGCAGGAAGGGTTTCCGAGGAAGGGACGGGTAAAGGTGGGTTCAGCGGTTCCAGCAACAGGAACAAAGCGAGATAAACGAAAAGGTAAAGGGCCCCACCCAAGCAAACAACTCCCTCGATCAGGGGGAGAAGTAAGCCTGGGAGGGGAAAAAAGGGTAGAGTATAGGAAAGACAAATGAGGAGAGTTGAGTCAAAGGACCGTGTATAGGAGAGAGGAAGGGGGGAAGGTGGAGGAAGGAGGAGGGAGGTGTGGTATGAGAGCAGTGGGTAAGGTGGATGATGAGGGAGATAGGACGAGCGAAGGGTGGGGATGGGAGGGGGAAGGGGAGGGGATGGGTGGTGAGGCCGGGGGAGGGTGGGAGGGGGGAGAGGAGGGGGATGGAAGGGGAGTGAGGGAAGGGGAGAGCGGGGGAGGGAGGGCAAGGGCGGTGAGGCCGGCAAGAGGGAGGGTTGGTGGGAGCGGAGGTCGGGAGAGGCAGGGGGAAGGGAGGAGGGAGAGAGGGGGAGGGGCGGGGAATCGGGGAGAGCGGGGCAGAGGGAGTGGGGACCAGGTAGTACTAGTAGGTGCAACATCGGCCAAATCCAAATGACAGGCAATCTCATTTTTTTAATTTTAAGCTCACCCTCTCGCCTTCTATGTGTTTACATGTGAAACACCAGCCAGCAGCCGGGCTGATCAAACCCACCACAAGATGGCACTGCAAAACTTACATTACCATAGGAGAGATAGGGAGTGAGCCGTCTTAGTGTTATAAGGTCTTTGCTTGAATGCAGCAACAAATGTTTAGTAATTGCAATAGTGCTTAAAGGCCCTGTCACATTACGGCGTATGTCGTTAGCGTATGCCGGCGTATGCGGTTTTTGACCCATACACCGTCATACGCCGTCATACGCTATGCACGAAGTCCCAGCAGCATCTGAAGCGTATGCCCAGCATATGCCTAACCTATGCCTAACCTATGCCTAACCTACCCCTAGCCTATGGCGGCGTATTCAAAGCATATCCCGACCTATGCGCAGCGTACTGTGATGAGGTTTAACGGTTGTGATTGACAAGTTCAGCGTATGCCCAACCTATGCGTAACCTATGTCGGCGTACGCATAGCGTACGTCGAGCGTATGAGCAGCATATGAGCAGCGTATGAGCAGCGTATGAGCCATACGCCGAAAATGTTTGAGCATGCTCAAAAAATATTTGGACGGACGCGCGTATGATGGTGTATGACGGCGTATGACGGCATATGCCAGCGTATGTGAAGCAAATTACGGCGTATGACGGTGTATGGGTCGAAAATCCATACGCTAACGCCATACGCCGTAGCGTGACACCACTTTTACAGAACGTTGGGGGTACGCAAAAGAGACACGCGGCAGGTGTATGGCTAGCGTATGGTCCACTAGCCATACGCTAACAATTTTGAGCAAGGAGACAGGCTTGTTGGAGGATCGGCGTATGACGGCGTATGACGGCGTATGCATAGCGTATGGCGGTGTATACCGACGTATATGACATAACACGCTTACGCCGCCGTACACTCCCGCAAAAAAACCTAATGTGACAGCCCCTTAAGTTGGATGTGGCAAATTACACTTAAATAAGTGTCTGCTTTTTTTTCCTTTTAATTTGAGGTCTTCGTCGGACTGTGCTTCAGGGGACGAGACGGGATGGCCGAATGAGTTAGAGCGTCCGTCTCCCGTGTTAGTAGATCGTGGGATCGTGGGTTCGAACCCTGGTCGAGTCAAACCGATGAGAAAATAATAGGGACGAAATGACTCGGACACCGAAGGGCAATTTGCAATCATTTCGACTCGTGTGGGAAAGGATCCTTTAAAGCCGCATAGTCCGATGAAGCATCAAATTTTCAAAACCGAAAGAATTACCTAGTCTTGATCCTACATATACCATCAAGAGAAACCTGAAGATGAGAGACATTAAGACCGACTCATGGACATCACTCTCACAGCAGAGAGCTAAATGGAGAGTGGCAGTCAAGTAATGAAAGCAGTCTTTGTCGCATGGCGACCGACAGCATGATGATGATGATGATCTAACTAAAATACTGGTGCACTTATTCAATATATGTCGCCACAAAGAATGAACCATCAAGACCATGGGACTATGCGCCCTTAAGACACTATTAAAGGGTTTATGCTACTCTGTAAAGATGTTGGGGTTGTTTTTGTTGTGTACTTCTTGGTTTGGGAAGGAGTTCGTGGGAAAGGGAATAAAAAGGTTCATTGCTTGCTGAGAATTGTCCATTGCTGGGAGACAATACCATTTAATAATTACTGCAAATGCAGGCTCATCACCTCAGTACAATCTTATCATTGTTTCTCCAAATATTTCCCTTGTATTTTAATCAAGAACTGACTTATTCGGCATTAGCTTGAGAAATGATGACTGGAGAATTGCTGTTGGTATTAACAGATAGAGGCCAGGACTAGGAATTCAAAACGTCTTGCTTTGTGAAAGCGTACTGGAAAACCAAGACAGTTTACATATAGAAACAAATAAGGGGGAGCTGTCACAGTAGGCGACTACTTTAATAATATTAATATTAAGGATGGAATCTACCACAATATATCAAGAGAATGGGTGTAAGTAGCTCTTCAAAGTTTCTATGAAGAAAATGCTCCTGTGTATAGTATGTTCATAATATTCAATTAAAACTACATTAAAATAAAGAGATAATCTTATTTTGCCTATAACATTGTGCTGCTTGTATTCTGCAATTAGTCATTTTTACTGGTGAACCACCATGGTCTATTTAAAAAAGAACTTTTCTTAAAATCAAAATCCTGGACATAGTTAATGAGAAATAACCAAACATATGAACAAATCATGATGTGTGGCATCATATAAGCCATTACTCTAATGTACACACAAGCAGATGGATTGTTGTTTTAGCAGTCTACACAAGGATAGCCACTGGAGGTGGTGAGGCAAAGGCGACAGGGGCGCCAATGCGATGACAGGGAATTGTCGTGGAACACGACGATGCCCTTGAGGGACGACCGGCCGACAACCGGTACCGCCGGTGCCACGACACTGTCGGCAGGGGCCGCCATGGACGAACACTCCAACTATGGGGTGGCAAGGGCATGGCTGAGGTCACGGACCAGAAGACAATGACGAACACCCTCAGACTCCAGGAGCAGAAGCCCCAGCAGCACCAGACGGCATAGAAGTAAGTGGAGTCTGAGACGTTATACTGTACTTGGGAAAGAAATAAGAAGACTGAACTGTTACAAATGTAATGGTAACCAATTGCCTAATAACCCCTTGCTTTACAGCCCACAATCGAATAACAACCTATATAACTGTGGTGATGCAACATTGTGTGAAAATAACATGTGGCCCACGGTCGTAGATAATACGCCACTCAAACTCATAGAGCAGCAATGTACTGATGTTGAATTGCAAAATAACCCCTTGCCTTACAGCCGAGGGCTGAATAACAATCTAAATAATGTTACATGTGCTTCTAATACTAGAGAATTAGCGTTCGCCCCAGAGGTGTTAATAAATACTTTGAGCAACCAGGCGGTATGCAGTGCCAAAGTAGGGCCCGATTATGTAAGCCAAGTTAACAGAGTAATTTTGAGTCGTAAAGTGGCCCATATGTTAGTGATACGCAAAAAGATTCTCATAAAAACAGGTCGGATATCCAACAAACACAGATCGATAATGTCCGTGTAAATAGTGAGACTAACATAGACAGCCAAGTTAACAGAATATGGCATGATTGGGTAAATAAAAATAATGTCAGTAAAGACGATATATTTTACGTCAAGACAATTAGAGGGGATTGTTGTTATTGGTAATTCCACATTAGGGAACTCCCACACTCACACCCTATGGTATTTAAAGTAACGAATGACTGCATTTTTGGAATATGCAATTGTGATCATTACATAGCTGGTAACCGGGTGCAGCTAAAGCCTTGCCAGTTCATAAGCGAGCTCTTCCTCCGATGAGACTCCGACCCAGACTGGGCATATAATCTGTGGGGAGTAGTGTTTGGGTTCCATGTGATAAATAATGCCTGTATGGCAGAATATAATACAACATTGAAGAAAGTCTGCAATAAATTATATAGGGACATTATAACTAACAAATTGCTATTAGAATTAGACCAAAGTATGATTTCCCTGAGTAACCACCCCCACAGTGCGTACATAATATATTTTGTATACCTAACGAGGGAGGCGGAAGGGGAATGCTAGACTGCAATGACTGCACCGAAAAAGTGGCCCTTAAATTATAAAAGTGTCGACAATGTTGTCGACCAAATGAATCAAGGAGAATACCTATCCACAGTAGACCTAAAAGACACTTACCACGCAATAACAATACACCCAACAGTTAGGCCAAAACAAAGCTTAATATGGCATTTCAACAGCGAGCAAGGGGATGGGCCGGCGTATATGCTTGATAACAGGCTATGCATGGGCCTGTCCTCTATCCCTTTTGTCTTTTCAAAAGTGTCTGAATTCATTGTGAGATGCGCAATTATGGAAGGCTTAGAAAAGGTAATAAATTACTTGGACAATTTCTGCATCATTGCCCCAAGCTGGATAGCGCTATAGGACAGGAACATAAATTAATTGCATTATTACGTCGACTAGGCTTTTATATAAGCTACAAAAAACTAAATACTCCCAATACAAAGGTCCGATTTTTGGGTATACTAATCGGCTCAATTAGAATAAACTCTTCCGACTTTTCCTGACCTGACTTTACCCGACGTGACTTAATCCAACCTGACTTTACCCGACCTGACTATATCTGACCTGACTTTACCCGACCTGACTTTACCCAACCTGACTTCACCCGACCTGACTTTACCCGACCTGACTTTACCCGTAAAGTTGAGCCGGGTAAAGTTGAGCCAGGTAAAGTCGAGCCGGGTAAAGTCGAACCGGGTAAAGTCGAGCCGGGTAAAGTCAAGCCGGGTAAAGTCAAGCCGGGTAAAGTCGCATTGGTTGCTTGGGTAAAGACGCATTGGGTAAAGTCACGCCGGGTAAAGTCGTGCCTGGTAATGTCGAGTTAGGTAAAGGCATATTTATTAATGTTAATATAATTATGCATTTAAAAAAAGCATTAAGACTTTTTTCTTTTTTTTAAAGAATTCCTGTTCCAAGATTTGAACCTGTTACCCTGTGATCTTGAGACCAACACTCCGCCATCTGAGCTACAGAGGAACTGCAATACACAATGCTCCAACTAGTGGCATAATGCTGGTAGGTCCTGACAGTATGTGACTAACAAGCAAACAATATGGATAGAAATATTATGAACAAAATCAAATAATAAAGATAATAACTGAATCAATTTAAATATAAATTAAATAACATTGAAATAAATATCACCACATCATCATTGGTTCATGAGTGACCAGCATTGTGTGGCTAGAGATTGTAATGTATGCGAGTTGCGTCTCGCCGATATGATGGTACGGTCTCACGGCCTCCGAGCCCAGCGTTAGAGCCCTTATGACGTAATATAGCCCAAATGGCAATGGTTGATCGAAGAATAAACCAGTTGTGAATCAGTACTTGTGGTGTTAACATCCTTTTCTTTACATGGTGTCAGATAGACAAGGACCCAGCAGACATGGCACTCACAAGCTTGAAGTCACGTGCCGCATTGAGCCTACAAGGCAATTTAGCACTCAACTGGCGCTCCTGGCTACAATCATATGACATATATGCGGTAGCCACAGGAGCAGCTAGAAATACAGAACAAAATACAACGCTGTATTTTTCTGCATGTTGCGGGCTTGGAAACCCAGAAATTGTACCAAGCCTTCAAGATAGAACCGGAACACAAAGCCAAGATACAACCACTATTCGACATATTTGAACAGTACTGCTATGGCCACACAAACATAACAGTGGTGCGGTATAAGTTTAATTCCTACAACCAGACGTCTGAGAACATGGACGCATACATCCTGGAACTAGAACATCAAATCATGTTGTGTGATTACAACCAGCTAGAAGACTCCATGCTCTGTGACCGGTTGGTGTGTGGCGTTAAAAATAATAGGCTAAGAGACAGGCTTCTCCAGACGCCTAACTTAACGCTAAGCCAATGCAAAGACATGTGCAGGTTAAGCGAAAACTGCCATGACCAACTAAACAGTAGCACAGAAGTCACCAGTCAGTGTGTTGATGCAGTCAGCACACGCAGTACCACAGGTCAAGCCTGCCGTGCACCACAGCCAGCTCTACCACCATGTGCACGCATGTGGCCTGATCGTCACAGCCAGTTCAGCGCATTGTGCACCACCTGCCCCAGGTGCGGGTACAACCACACAGCGAACCAATGTCCCGCAAATGACAAACAATGTCTCTTTTGCAAATGCATGGGACATTTCCAAAAAGTGTGTAGGTCTCGAAAGAATAGCCGGGTGACGGTAAATGCAATTGCAATTCAAGACGCGGAGGAAGAATGTGACAAACATAACATAGACGGAAATGAACTATTCATAGGAGAGCTGACAACTGCAGATAACAAACATGAGTTGTGGTATGATACACTAGTATCATTGACCACACAAATAGAATAACAAGAAGAGAAGCCTCCACTCTACTCAATGTACCATGCCCTTCAACAATTAAATATATCAGAGCACCAATCTACAAAGGTAGTGTCATGTGAAATGACCTCCCTATCAGAGTCAGAGAAAGAGAAACAATACTTGCCTTCAAAAATGCATATAGAGCCCACCTGGTTATTCAGGCCCTTGAACGACCACTGCGGTAATTACTAGCAAAGCCCTGAGCTCCTGCCCCCCGCCGCATCCTCGCTTGCACTCCTGTGGGTTTTCCCCCCATGCCACCCACCCCAATGGGCCCCCCTCCCCTGCGACCACCCTTAACCATCATGAACAAACCATAAACACACCGAACATCCTACACAACTATCAATCTGTTTAAGCACATTGAACATTACATAAGACAGACAAAATATCTTGTCAACTATAAACTTAGCTTTTTTTATAAGAGAAAAAATTGTAACCCACAACGATTGTTTGAGTTGCCCCGAGTATACATCTTCTACTCAGTGCTGTTCCCCATTTTTGCATGAACCGCAGTGACTGGTGCTGTACATTATACAGCAGGAGCCACTCCCATAATTCTACAGGATCGGTGCTGTGACTAATAGAGCACTGACCAAACTTAGATTATTTAGAATGTCAATTCCAATAGTAAGATGGCGCTGACAAATGTCATATTCAGATGAATAAATACTTTACCAACAAAAAAAAAAAAGTGTTACAAACTGAACAAGTTAGCCACTGGTTCACAGGCGAACATCATACCAATTGCAATATATCGCAAGCTGCACAACATAGTACTGCAACCGTCCAAGTGCTGCCTAGTTACATATTCAGGGCAACGTTTTATGCCAGAGGGGGAGATTCCCATCGAAGTGGGGGGAATCCCAATGTGTTTCCAAGTAACAACCGATGGGAGCCCAATCCTGGGCCGGGACGCATGTCTACAGCTGAAATTGATCAGGCATGTCAATGAGGTCGACACAAGACCGGTGAAGACCAAGTGGGGGAACCACAAGTGCCCAGTTACCACGACAGATGAACTGCGCAAGCCTGCGCAAGACAACAAAACCATCCAAAAAGACGCAAACATGCTGGTAAATAAATACTATGATATTTTTTAAGTGCCAGGGAACATAACAACTAACGCTAATATTTATATTGATAAAACTGTGAGACCTTCTGTCGACCCACCATTGATGTTTTACTGTATACATACGGCCACTGGACAAGTAATGTCAAAGTCATACGATAGTGACTCCATGAATACCTCATTAGTTCTTGACCTGTTTGACTTGTGTCACCATAGAACTTGTTCTCTCTCGGCAGTTATTACTTCTATGAAATATCGTTCCAATGTTTGTATGTTCTGCCAACTTAATTTATATTATATTCTATATTTTCTTGTTGAATTGTCATCCTGTGCCTAATCATGTAAGCACCTGTCTCATTAAACTCGAACCACATTGATGTGCCACGTGATCTAACTGTTCCAGAAGCCTGCCTTCCTACTCGACCTATCGCACAGTTTACTGACATGCTTTGTGAACATGTACTGTGAACTTGTGTACCTCATCATGGCTGACTTACTTTGATTTATTCTGATTTTGTCAAATCAATCAATCAATAGTTCCATCCTCTAGTCTAGGGTTGGATGCAATGGTTCTCCTCTTGTCCCGATGGTGTGCTGTTCTGATAGACTGTGAATAATTCAAGCCTGTCCACTGTGAAATATTTGTAAACCATGATATTCTTGGTCTCCCTCTCCCTCTGCTGCCATTCACCTTCCCTTCCAACAATGTATGGTTTATTGAACTCTGACGAATGATGTGGACAAAATAAATAAATTTCTTTGTCTGTATAGTGGCAAACAAGCTTTTCTTATTTTTAATTTTTCTCAGAACTTCTTTGTTGCTGATCTTCTCTGTCCATGATATTTTCATCATCCTTTGATAAGTCCACATCTCAAATGCTGCTAAACATTTGTACATTTTCTTAGAGATTGTCCATGTCTCAGCCCCATACATTAGAGTAGATTTGTCAAATATAAGTAAATAAATAAGTTCAATATGCCACTTCATTTTGTTATATTTCAGAGCGATGCGAATCAAGTTATGTCTTACATTAAACTAGACATAGCAAAATAATTGTGTCAAAATAGGCATTTTCCTGCATAACAGACACTAAATAACACAACAGATAAAGCACGAACCCTCCTCTGTGTTTCCCAGGAAGAGAGGCTCAGGACCCGAAACCTACTAAACCACCTGAGTGGGTAACCACTGACAACTGAACCACTTGACAGCCTAACAACCTGACACAGAACTACCTGACTGCTGAACCACTTGACACAGAACCATCTGACTGCTGAACCACTTGACAGCCTAACAACCTGACACAGAACCACCATACTGCTGAACCACTTGACTGCTGAACCACCTGACTTCTGAACCATCTGAGTGTTGAACCACCTAACTTCTAAACTACCTGACTGTTGAACCACATATCACTAAGCCACTGGACTGCTGAACCACTTCATTGCTGAGCCACTTGACTGCTGAACCACTTGACTGCTGAACCACCTAACACTGAACCCAGTGACACAGAACCACCTGACACAGAACCACCTGACATAAAACCACCTGACACAGAACCACCTGACTGCTCAGTTGATGAAGTCTTCTTTGCCAACCTCCTGCTGCTCGGATTCCTGGCGTCCCTAAGAGGCTTCCCGGCCTGCCATGGAGTGCTTCCTTCTGGGTAATTAGAGTTGCCGTTATTACGCAGATCTCTCCGCATGTTGGTAAAGGAGGTTGGGCGACAATTAGCCAGCGCTCTGAAGGCAGTGGGTGCCATGCAGGCTCTATATAGCGCTTCACCCAGGCATTTCACCACATGCCTGCCTGCATGTCGCGACATCTTTGATTGCACTATTCAATGCGTCTTATTTGGACAAGGTGGTAATTTTGGGTTGCCTTATTTTATTTGGTTAAAATGTTTTATTCAGCCGAATGAGACGGGATGGAGTTTAGCACCCACTTCCCATTCTGTTGGCTGTGAGATTTGAACTGATGACTTTGAAATTATACTTGTCCCTAACCACACAGCCTGGCACTTGGTATTATTAGGATAGGGAAAGGAGCAGTGGGATGAGGAACACCAATTGTCAGGGATTGAAGCTCCCCCTAATTCATACAAAACTTGTTAAAAGCATGTACAGTAAAGCCTCTCTACCAGACACTTCCACAGATCGACCACTCCCCGATATCATTCACATTATTTGGGTCCTAACAATACCATCTTAACCATATTTTAACTCCATAAGCCGACCACCTCCCTAAATGGACCACTTAAAATGGGTCCCATGGTCGGTCGATTTAGGGAGGTTTTACTGTATATATACATAAATATGTGTGTGTGTAAGTCCCGCTAGAGAGAGATGAACAAGCATGATATGGTTGACAATATCGTTCATTATATGGATTGTCTGCCTGGGAAATGCCATATTGGTTGTATTTACATCGATCATAAAATGAGGAATCAAATAAAAGTTTGCTTGTGTTCACCGGTAATGCAGAGTTAGTGAGAACAGCCGTTCTGGCATGGCTAGAGGGGTTCGAGCCTAGGTCACCAGCAGTGGAGGGGTCACCCCCCCACTCATCTGACTGGTCAGGCCACTGATCACATCGCCCATGCGCATGAGTGTGTGTGTGGGGGGGGGGGCACCCTACTAGCTCCCCCACTCACTCTACATACATATATTGCAATATACAGTAAATCCTCTCTAAATCGACCAACAATGGGACCGACTTTAGTTTAAATGCTCCATTTAGGGAGGTGGTCGGTTAAGGGAGTTTCTTTTATCGCTATGATGGTATTGTATGGGTGATCGTTTGGAACCCAAGTAAAGCGATCGATATAGGGGAGTGGTCGATTTGTGGAGGTGGTCAGTTAGAGAGGTTTTACTGTACATGCGCATAATTGATAATCCGTTATTCATAAATGTTCAAAATTAACTCATATTAACTAATGTGCTTATAATTTTACCTGTTCATTATGAAGTTGTATATGTTAGTCTGATTGGTGTATTATATATACACCATACCCATAAGAGGTGGCGAGCTGTAGAGGCCAGCTTGGGATGATCTGTGATTGGTTGAGTGAGAGAGGTGTTTCAGGGGTATTGACCAATGAGAGGGGAGGAAAGAGGAGGCACAGTATGAGTCGACCGTAGAGGGAGTTCCCCTCCCCCTGGAGATCCCCCCTCCCCCTCCCCCTACCCCCCCCCCTCTATCTATCGTTTGTTTCATACACCATGGGTAGGCGGGTATTGCAGTACCTATCTGCTAAAATACCTCAGGGAGTTTGACGCCCCTGCCTTGCAAAGTTATAAACCACTGCCTTGTGGTACAGGTTCTGGGTCTTGATAGAAACGAAGGCTAAGGGAGCAAACCCTAAGAGAAAACCATGCTTCCGTGGCAGCATTAAGGGCGGTGATGAATGGAACTTTCAACATCTCCCAGCCAGCCACTGGAGGGACAAATAGTTTGCGCCTGTCTTGATGTGTTCTTGCTGGTGTTAGACCTCTATTTGCTCCCCGAGAGAGTGCTGCCAGTAACTTGCAAAAGCCAGCTGCACTTCAAAACTTTGCAGGCAATCTGTCACAAATGATAGAAGAGGGGGGGAGGGAGAGGGGGGAGGGGAATCTCCAGGGGGAGGGGAACTCCCTCCACGGCCGACTCATGCCGCGCCTCCTCTTTCCTCCCCTCTCATTGGTCAATACCCCTGAAACACCTCTCTCACTCAACCAATCACAGATCATCCCAAGCTGGGCTCTACAGCTCGCCACCTCTGATGGTCACTTCTGCTCTCAACCACCGGACTGACCACTAACCTCCTTTTTCCCCAGCCACCCAGTCCTCCATAGTTTAAAGACATTACATTATATCATTTGTAATAACTAATTTAACTAACATTTAATATTAAACATTTATACATAATTATCACTGTTAATAATTAAGTAACTGTTGCCAACCGCTAGTTGCTATGTCATTTATTCAACTCACTCAAATGCTCATATGTCTCAGCTCCCCTCACCTCACTACGATCCCACACCACTGCGATCACCACATGACCTTTTCCCCTCAGCATTCGGATGCCACACCGGAAATGTAACGCCCCCGGGGGCTGCTCGGAATAAAGCCATATCCTCCAACTTTTGCTTCCACGTCGTGTGTGCTATTGACTGTAATGTCACTGTATCTCTTCATGGAAATTGTTTCTCTACACCCAATGCACTGTCACATGTACACTTTACTGTATCTCTCATGGGGTTTGTTTCTCTACACACAATGCACTGTCACATGTACACTTCACTGTATCTCTTCATGGGGTTTGTTTCTCTACACACAATGCACTGTCACATGTACACTTCACTGTATCTCTTCATTGGGTTTGTTTCTCTACACACAATGCATTGTCACATGTGCATTTCACTGTCAGTCTTCATGGGGTTTGTTTCTCTACACACAATGCACTGTCACATGTACATTTCACTCTATCTCTTCATGGAGTTTGTTTCTCTACACACAATGCACTGTCACATGTACATTTCACTGTCATTCTTCATGGGGTTTGTTTCTCTACAGAAAATGCACTGTCACATTGTACATTTCACTGTCATTCATCATGGGGTTTGTTTCTGTACACAGAATGCACTGTCAGATGTACATTTCACTGTATCTCTTCATGGGGTTTGTTTCTCTACACAGAATGCACTGTCACATGTACATTTCACTGTATCTCTTCATGGGGTTTGTTTCTCTACACGCAATGCACTGTCACACGTACATTTCACTGTCAGTCTTAATAAAAATCTGTTATTGCAGAAGCCTATGGTCTCAGAGATTGAACACGCTTTCCAATATTCAAATATCTCAAACAGTAACCATCTAAAATAAATATTATTTCAAATTAAATTTTAGCTACATTAATGCGATCAACCTAGTAGTTATTTCATAAAATGATACAAACTCAAAACCATCAGACTCTGCAACTTTAAGCAATAAATGATTAATCATGTGAGGATCACATGTTGCTATCACATGACCGGAAGTGTAATGGGCAAACACGGAACCGTGTCATCTGGCTTTCATCTTCGCACTAACTGTAATGAGGTGTTCGATACGAATTAGTTGCTGTGACATTAGCGACTCAGGTATGGATGTTTGAAAATGTTGCTGCATTGAAGACTGGCGATAACACTTTGATGAGGTTGACTCTCCCAACTTGAACTTCACAACCGAAAGAAAAAGTTGTCAACGGGTTCTAGTCTTTCGTCTTTTATTCCCCCCACCCACTCACCTCTCTCAGAGGTCAGGCGTGTTGTCATGACATGGCTCAATTCCACATGCGTTCATCAATTCTATACTCTTGCAGTGCAGTAATGTTACATGTGCTGATAAAATCATGGTCGTCATCAATTATGTTGCCTCGTCAACATATTTAATTCACAACACTCGGAGAAAGGACAAATGAGTCAGTGTTTAAATAATCATTTATTGATTATGTCAATCAAATAAGTAATCAATCAGGTTTAAGATACCAGGGCCGCAGTGGGCGTGCAGGAGGCTGGCTACGAGAACATGATGTCATGATAGGAGATAACTGCAGGCGGCGGGCACCTGGCGACATGGAAGGCTGGCTTCCAGTTGGTGTCGTTAATGTGAGTCAATGTTATCGCTAATCCCGTCGCGTGAATGTCTGGATCGAGATAGATAACATGGTGAGAATCGACAATCATGAAACTAACAAACAAACTCAGCACTTAACCCTTCATGAAAGAGGGTTGGGTGGGTGGGGGAAAGTTACTGTTGCTTGTACGGCAGCGCAAAGGGAAGTGAGGGGGAGGGGGAAGGAGGTCACGTGCTGAGCCTGGACTTGCCTCGTGCGTGAATTAGCTCTGTTCCCAATGAAAGAAGAACACACAACTTTAGCCATCATCTCCAGAACTTATTTGTCTCTGCAAAAGTATGTCACATTTATACCTGTGCCTGCCCACACACTATGGACGTCATTGTGTTGGCGCCCCCTCATGGGTTCTCGGTATTGCTGACTGTAACAACTGATTCACCCTTTTCTATATTGATATATAAATATATATATTAGCTGTCTTTTATACATTTCTGGCAATATATGGTTATAGCCGTTTTTGTTTCCAAAGTATCTATAGCCGTGTTCACACGGACAAAATCTAAAGCGATTTAGACAAGGCGGATAGCAGGAGTCGAATTAGCCACCCCGAGAGAGTGCCGCTGGTAACTTGCAAAAGCCAGCAGCACTTCAACACTTTTGCAGGCAGCTTACATGAAATGTACTGGTGAGAGAGCTACTATTCGCAGATGACAGTGCACTGGTTGCCCACTCTGCTGAAGAGATCCAGAAAATAGTGGACGCTTTCTCTGATGCATCACAGAAGTTTGGCCTGAAGATTAACATCAAGAAGACGGAGGTGCTGTACCAACCCAACTCTACAAGAACCCGAGAGGAGGAGATCATGGTTGACGGAAACAAGCTGAACTCTGTTCCGGAATTCATCTACCTCGGAAGCACTGTGCTGGACGCATTGATGCTGAAATACAGAGGAGAATGGCCAAGGCTAGCGCATCTTTCGGCCGACTATGCCAGAGACTCTGGAACAACCACCATGTGTCCATTTGGATCAAAGGCAAGATGTACCGTGCAATCGTGCTATCCACCC
The DNA here is from genome assembly GCA_030323885.1 of Branchipolynoe longqiensis. Classification (NCBI taxonomy): domain Eukaryota; kingdom Metazoa; phylum Annelida; class Polychaeta; order Phyllodocida; family Polynoidae; genus Branchipolynoe; species Branchipolynoe longqiensis. The sequence goes on from CM059189.1 coordinate 56,295,391, forward strand.
TACCATACGGAGCCGAGGCCTGGATAGTGTACAGACGACAGGTTAAAAAGCTGCATGCCTTCATGATGCGACATCTGCGTTCAATCATGAGGCTAACCTGGAAGGAGAAAGTGACAAATAAGGAAATACTCGAACGGACGGGGCTGCCCTCTATGGAAGAATCTCCGGTGGACTGGACACCTCATGAGGATGTCATCAGACAGGCTACCAAAGCAGATCCTCTATCCTCAACTGTCTTCTGGCTACAGAAAGAGAGGGCGCCCTCGTCTCCGGTTTAAGGATACCATCAAGAGAAACCTGAAGCTGAGAGACATTAAGACCGACTCATGGATGCAACTCTCACAGCAGAGAGCTAAATGGAGAGCGGCAGTCAAGTAATGAAAGCATGATGATGATGATGAGGTAATATCTCAGGTGTTTATTAGCTACATAGGTGGTAGAGTACATCGTCGGCCTTAGCATTGGAAGTATAGGAGTAATTGCAATTAATACACAAGCGATATGAGGGGGTAGAGCCCATGGACATGTGTTACAATAGTCTGTCGGCACTTGGGCAAGATTATATTAACGAATACGTGAAATGTGAACGATGGATGAGAGAGGGGAGAGGTGGCGGTGAAGAGAGACAGCGGCGGCCAGCAGCAAGAGCGGGGAATCCATGTGCATATTAATAGAATGATAGGAGTAGAACGGTTAAACATATATATATATATATATATATACATATATGTATATATATATAAAGTGATGTTTTCCGGGTATACAGGTACCGGGGAGCACCAGAGGTGGCGCCACCAGTCATGACATAGGAAGGAGGCAATACAGTGCATAGTGTAATAATAATAAGAAAATAATTCTTCCGAGCCTTTACACTCGCATAATGCGTTATAGATCACATAATTATATACTTCTTGTTTCAGACATATAATCTAATAACCATTCCTTAGAATATTTTATTTGAGAAAATCGTGGGTTATCTCCTTAGTGAATTTGCCCCAGCATTCTTTCCAAATGTATTCACAATCCCCCGCTACCCCCTCACCACCTTTCTTAGTAACAGTAGCCCAGTAGTGGGAGTAGCTGCACCGTCACTCCTTCAACAAGTGCCTGCTAAGAAAGAAGCATGACACACTTATCAGTCAAGTACTAATAATAGCTTACCCTTTCAGCCTAATATAGATATATTAATGAAGTTGCAATATGCGATGGAGTCTTTAGAATGTGTCACAAGCTCATTTTACTGGTAACAATGCAGTGACTTTCTCCTCTCGAGAACTACAAAACCCATAACTAAGATAATTGAAATAAATATCACCAATAAAAATGAATCTCTCAATAAAAAAAAAACCTCTCTCAATTATATTTTGGCTAGTCTGGCTCGCTGAGACCGGTGCTTTTCGAGAAGACGAGAAGGCTGAGCGTTGTTTCCAGTGAGCCAGTATGTGGGCTACTGTGAGTTCAAATGTGCTTGTGCAAGTTCAAACACACTCGCGCAAGTTCAAGCGCATTTCTTGTGCTCCCCATTGCTGCGCAGTTTATGCTTATGGGACGGAGGACTCGTCTTGGTTCCAGGACATGTGTGTATCCCATTGTAAAGTCCACAGCTGGCATCTGTGGGTTGTGTAGGCAGGCTATATGAAATCAATACAGGCACAAAGCGAAAGGAAGAGTATAAAGAATGAAAGTCGGGTGAGAGCTTGTACCCTCAGGTTTATTATTATATAGTGGTACATGGATCTGGTATGGCATACCACCTGACCATTATCTCCAATGATCAAGAAGCATTTATAGTTCCACCAATGAACAGTAAGCATTCCTGTGTCACCATGACTTCTGTGATCTGCCCACCACCACCATGTGGTGTGGCTGCTTGGCCACCACCTGCCTGAGCTGTGTGTGTGGTGATCCGTGAATACCAGTTGGGGGGTGGGGGAAGGGGATAGTGAGTAGAGCTCTTGAGGCTCCTTACACACTATCACTAGTGTCTCCTTCACACTATCTACCTAATACACAATGACTATTGACCATAAGTAAAGGATCACCAGCAACTACATAAATACATTCATGCACCTGGCACTATATACCATTTAAATTAATAGACCATTTGTACTCCATTATAGACCATCTGCATTCCCCACCGATGCGTTTTATCGGAATATTTTACACCATAATATGAGAACGCGTCTGTTCTTGTCGTTGTTATAAAATCAGAATCAATATATGAAGCTCTTTTTTAGAATATTTTATTGCGCATGTAATTTGGGCCGTCCCTTGACAATATGATGCTGCATTATGTTCAGATCATCACTCCCCAACCATTTGGAGATGGGATAACGATGTTAGTACAAGGCAGATTGTGGTTGGAACTCTCCATTGTAGAGGTATTATAAACAGGTTAGAATAATGCTGACTCTGGTTGGAACGCCCCTTGGTGGAGGTGTGATAAACATGTTAGAACTAAGCAGACTGTGTGTGGAACTCTCCATTGTGGAGGTGTGATAAACATGTTAGAACTAAGCAGACTGTGTGTGGAACTCTCCATTGTGGAGGTGTGATAAACATGTTAAAACTAAGCAGACTGTGTGTAGAACTCACCATTGTGGAGGTGTGATAAACATGTTAAAATTAAGCAGACTGTGTGAGGAACTCTCCATTGTGGAGGTGTGATAAACATGTTAAAACTAAGCAGACTATGTGTGGAACTCTCCATTGTGGAGGTGTCATAAATATGTTAGAACTAGGCAGACTGTGGTTGGAACTCTCCATTGTAGAGGTATTATAAACACGTTGGAATAATGCTGACTCTGGTTGGAACGCCCCTTGGTGGAGGTGTGTATAAACATGTTAGAACTAAGCACCCCCCCACCCGAGGCGCCCTCTCAGATAGTCTGAACAAATCAGTTGGTGCCCAAAATGGCCGCCCCATAGGCGGGTTTGCAATCGAAATGCTGGCTCTGATTGGATGAAACACTGCATGCCGGCCATTTCGAGGCGCTTTTGTCTCCAACCTGAAAAGGGAGGCGTCTCCGAGACGTCTCCGAGACGCACCCTGAACGGAAATAGAGCAAAAAGCGTCGCCGAGGCGCCTCCGAGACGGACCCTGAACGCGGCCCAGACTGTGTGTGGAACTCTCCATTGTGGAGGTGTGATAAACATGTTAGAACTAAGCAGACTGTGTGTGGAACTCTCCATTGTGGAGGTGTGATAAACATGTTAAAACTAAGCAGACTGTGTGTGGAACTCACCATTGTGGAGGTGTGATAAACATGTTAAAACTAAGCAGACTGTGTGTGGAACTCTCCATTGTGGAGGTGTGATAAACATGTTAAAACTAAGCAGACTATGTGTGGAACTCTCCATTGTGGAGGTGTCATAAATATGTTAGAACTAGGCAGACTGTGGTTGGAACTCTCTGTTGTAGAGGTATTATAAACATGTTAGAATAATGCTGACTCTGGTTGGAACGCTCCTTGGTGGAGGTGTGATAAACATGTTAGAACTAAGCAGACTGTGTGTGGAACTCTCCATTGTGGAGGTGTCATAAACATGTTAGAACTAAGCAGACTGTGTGTGGAACTCTCCATTGTGGAGGTGTGATACACATGTTAAAACTAAGCAGACTGTGGGTGGAACTCTCCATTGAGGAGGTGTGATAAACATGGTAGAATTAAGCAGACTGTGTGTGGAACTCTCCATTGAGGAGTATGATAAACATGTTAGAACTAAGCAGATTGTGGGTGGAACTGTCCATTGTGGAGGTGTTATAAACATAATAGAACTAAGCAGAGTGTGGGTGGAACTCTCCATTGTAGAGGTGTGATAAACATGTTAAAACTAAGCAGTTTGTGGATGCATGCTAGGAGAAGAAGAAAAGTGACATTGCTAGTGCTAAGTGGAATGACCTTGTTTAGGTGGAGATAGCCAGTCACAGGTCCACGTACTTGAGAAGTAGGACAGCAGTGAGATCTATTTCCGGTTTACTTAGCCACTTCCACCTTGGTCACGGAGGCGCTTCTGTGGCTAATTGAATAGTGTGGTGTGAGGCGTTGGTTCTCTCAGGTCTCCAATTAGTGCCAGCTAATGGAGCAATCTAACCGCTTATTATGGGATGGGATGGCTACCAGCGTTCGCGAATAAATACAAATCATGAGGTCTTGAAAAATTCCAGCACAGGTGATTGTGATCTCAAAAGACATGATTTCACCCATATGCCTAGGAACATACGTAATAGCCTTCATGGGTGGGCAGTGTCATTTCAAATGGGCCAAAGCTCTATGTGTGTTTGTTGGGGTTTTACATATTGGCAACATCTAAGGTTATATCAGCGACAATTGTGTCAATTGTATAAGGCTTGGCCAGGTTTTCCAAACTTTTGACCTTCCGCACAGGAAGCCAGTGCTCTTACTGATTCGGCCACTGCGTCCAGCTGACCTAAGCCAAAGCATGTCTGTTAGCTCGCCTGATTGCTTGTGCACATATACTGAGTTATATTTACTCGATATAGAACAATGTTTCACATGGGACAAGTGCCACTTGATTAATCAGAAAGCTGGGTGGTATTGAATAAGCAGGTTAGAGAGCTTACCCGTTTTAGCTATGGTGGTTAATTACCAAGGCCGAATTTTATATAGGATTAGGGTGCAGTTTGAAAAATCGCATTGTGGCCCATTGAGTTTGGGCTAGTTTTACTCTTGGAATATTTAAAAGGAAAGGAAACAATTATATGGAGATCGCTGATTAGTGTCAGGATATTTAGTTTGGGAAGTAATGTGTAAAACAACATTTAAATATTAGTGTTTAATGGTTATGGACCAGGTTCCCTGTGTTAGTTACTGTGTTGCTATAACCAAACAACCAAGATCACAATAGGGGTACCTCCAGTCAGCCATGTGTGTATATGTAGGTCAGTGGCAAACCCTGTGTGACTGCCCCCCCACACACACTGTGACTCCCCGCACCCCCCCCCCCCCAACACAAACACACTTTACACTCCTTCATATATGTAGTGGCCGGCATATTGGGGGCTGGGTATGAAATCCCGTTATTGTGGGCACCCGCACGATATATGCGGGCTACAGAATGCTATTGATGGCCGATCCTGTTAGGTGGTACACGGAGGTTATGGTTAGTGTCATTATGTTCTCTCATGTCATTAGCGGTACTGCTCAACAAGGCTATTCTGACCTAATCTCCTGCGTAATGTGCACGGTTCATAGCTCCCCTGTTCTCATCCATATTATATCAATTATATATCAGAGCTTACCCCATAGGAGATACAACACACGACAAAACACGCGATCCGAGTTCAGCACCAGCAGAAGTGTAGATAATAGATAGTACGGAATGCTTAGTTTTATTCAGTTATATAAGGTTTTCAGGTACATACAACAGTGGATGTTATAGACACCAGTCATAGCTCTCCCGCATGATCTCTCCCTAACATAGTTCACCATTGGCTGCCTTAATGACTAACCCCAATCCCACCCAGCCCCAGCCACCACCTAGCCATCATGGGATTACCACATAACATGCCGGTGACCATTTGCTGGGTGACATAAGGGGGAGGGATTCTGCTTAAAGAGGCACTTCTTCCCTACCCCGGTGTGAGCATTATAAAGGGAGTACTGTTTCCCATTTAGCCATCTCGAGACTCAATACATAGTTAATCGGAGAATGTTACAACCTTCGGTATGTCCCTCTCTAGCCTCAGTGTGGGCCTTTAAAGCTAGCTTTTCAGGCACCCACTTGATACTAGAGATAAAACCTAGAGTAGTTGAAAATGTCTACCCCGCATTATATCTCCCAGCTTTTCCTTGAAGCGGTTCCATGTTAATTCTTTAAATTTGGGCATGCGTCTTTAATTATCGATGGATTTCCATTTCCCACTACCAGATGCTACTTATTGATATTGATTTACTTTGACAGGCGGAATTCCGGCCCTCCGGCACCCTTTTGCGGCCTCCATCGGTTGACCGCCCCCTTCGTGGGTACGTGGTTTGGGCGCTTGGTGCATTCCAGTCGGGCAGCACCTTTCGTGTGTGGTTGGTTACCCGACTGAGCACTACGCATGGCACATGGCATCATGCTGATCTTCTCATGCACCCTATGGGTTTCCAAGGTTTTTGAGCTGGTCTAACCGATCTTGCTGGATCCTAAGCTGGGATTTGGCTCTTGTCGCCCCATAGTATGTCTTTTTAGTCAAATTTGTAATCGAGAAATCAATAATTAGTTATCTTGCATGCTTCCTCCCCTTCAACGGTCTATGTTACCCGGGAACCCGCTTCGTGGAGGCACTAGTAGGTCACGGTGGCGGATGTAAACCATAGTATTCTTCCCCGAATGCCTCTTACGTCCCTCCCCTACTTTATATTATTTCTTGCTTCCCTTATCATTCCCATTGTTTGCGGGTTCCCGCATTCATTCCTTATCACTTTCACACTGTTTTATCCTTCTTCTTATAATAACATTTCTTTATATAATATTTCTTTATATAGCATTTCTGCATCTGGCATTTCTCCTGTATATAACATTTCTGCATCGTATAACATTTCCAAATCATTTAACATTTTAACATTGTGGTCTTTTCCTGGAGGATCTTGTGTGGTCTTCCTGCGTTAACGGTCGCATCTCCATGTTCCCACATTGCTATTTGACATTTTGGTTGAAACTGAATATATATATATATATATATATATGTATATATACATAAATACATATACATGTACATGGATTTACATGTATATATGCATAATGTAAATATATAAATATATACATGTCTATACGTATATATGTATAAATAGTTTGTTCGCAAATGAGAAAGAAAGACTAGGACTTGGTTTGGGTTGAGTTTATTCTCTGGCAGGAGAATATATGCCCTACCGAAAAAGTTTAAAAGTGAGCAGAGTGACAGTTGGCTCACGGTATAGGAGGCAGGGGGAGTAGAGAATGACCCGCTCCGCAGCAAATAACATGGAAGAAGATGGTTAATGGGAAACATTTAAGGGGCTGCCGTTATTTATATCCACATAATAAATGATATAGTACATATTTTTATGACCCGGCGCCGTGACTCCAGACGCCGTAAGTCCGGGCGCCGAGACCTGCCGGGACCCCTGGCGCCGGGAGTCACGGATAATGACGAATATCCTTGTAGACAATGTACATAGTGATTGAATTCTAACCTTCCTGAATTAAAATATAATTAACCACTATTCACCTCATGACTCCGCCTTCGTAAATTACGAATATAATGACGAATAGAATGACGAATAGAATGACGAATAGAATGACGAATATAATGACGAATAGAATGACGAATAGGATGACGAATAGAATGACGAATATAATGACAAATAGAATGATGAATAGAATGATGAATAGAATGACAAATATAATGACGAATATAATGACAAATATAATGACGAATATAATGACGAATATAATTCCGGATAGAATGACGAATAGAATGACGAATAGAATGATGAATAGAATGACAAATATAATGATGAATATAATGACGAATAGAATTCCGGATAGAATGACGAATATAATGACGAATATGATGACGATTAGAATGACGAATAGAATGACGAATAGAATGACGAATAGAATGACGAATAGAATGACGAATAGAATGACAAATAGAATGACGAATAGAATGACGAATAGAATGACGAATAGAATGACGAATAGAATGACGAATAGAATGACGAATAGAATGACGAATATAATGACGATTAGAATGACGAATAGAATGACGAATATATTGACGAATATAATGACGAATAGAATGACGAATATAATGACGAATAGAATGACGAATATAATGACGAATATAATGACAAATATAATGACAAATATAATGATGAATATAATTCCGGATATAATGACGAACATAATGAAGAATATAATTATGATTATAATGATGATAATAACGTCGAATATAACGCCGGATATAATGAGGGATATAATGACGAATATAATGAGGGATATAATGACGAATATAATGACGGATATAATGATGGATATAATGACGAATATAATGACAATAATAAGTGATAAAATATAGATAGTAATATAGCTAATAAACCTAATCCGGCATGCTCACTGTTCTCCCTCTCTGAACTAACCCACAACCCCCAGTATGCTGGGCACTGCATGTGAAGGGGTGTAAAGAGTGTGGGGGATGGGTGTGGGGGCAGTCACAGTGTGTGTGTGGGGGGGGGGGGTGTCACACCGTATGTGTGTGTGGGGGGGGGGGGAGGAGGACAGTAGCACAGCGTTTGCCACTGACCTGCATATACACCGATGGCTGACTGGATGTACCCCTATTGTGCTGTGGTTGTTTGGTTTTACAAACACAGGGAACCTGGTCCATGACCATTAAGCACTCATATTTTAATGTTATTTTATAAATTAGTTCCCAAACTAAATTTCCTTACACTAATAAGTGATATTAATATATTTGTTTCCTTTCCTGTGATATGTTCCAATAGTAAAACTAGCCCACACTCACTGACTCAGTGTGCCACAATCATTTATGTCATTTCACTACATAATCTTATATCAAACACGACCTTGGAAATTGAAGCAGACCTAAAATGACCATTGTCATCCGAACGAGGTAAGCTCTCCAACCTGATAAGACACATGTCAAAATAGTGCCTAGGGCACCATAGCCAGCATTCGCGTGTAAATGTATCAAGACCGTTACTTGCAGATTGGGGTCACACTGAGTGTTCATTAAAGTTGTCTAATCCAATGGTTTTAAATTTCTACAATTTTCTTTGATAAATACATTGGATTGATCATTACAATCTACATTACTTTAGATTAAAGTAACTTTTAGTTCAAATGTTTAACTTTGGAGATATTTGAAGTGACAACATGTTAAATTAGTTTTGGCAAGCATGCCAAAATTCTGACACCATAGGTTTCTGCAGTAACAGGTTCTATTAAATTGACTCAGTGTGCCTTTCTATGTGGCAACAAATACTTAATAAGTGCACCAGTATCTAAGTTACAATATTATGTAGAATGAAATCTAGATAATTGTTTTGGATTTGGAGATTTGATGCTTCATGGGACGATGAAGCTTTAAGGCAGGTTTTTGGGTTGTTATTTTTTAATTGAGGCTGTATTTATACTGTCCATAGCATGTAAGCCCGATAAAAGATGTTACTAGGAATCAGCAGCTGCCCTCACTATAAGATGCGAATCTTGTGATTCTATTATGGTGGAAGCTTCTTTTGTAGTGTGTTCCTGTAATATCCTATGATGAAATTACATTGACACAAAGTGCCTTGACATATATTTGAGCATTAATTAGCTTATAGATTATTAGATTACTTCAAAGAGGCAATTAGTATCCTAAAGGATAGTCACTATCTTCGCATAGATCCTATTTCAGTTTCTGCCTAATGCGTGTACCTTTTTACGATTAGTATTGCTATGTTGTCAGGGAGCATTGGGTGCAAATATGCACTGGACCACCACATTGCAGTTAGACTAGCTGAGGTATGCACACGCTGGATATCTCAGCTAGTACTGCGCGTATTGCTTATGTAGTAGTCTGCACTGACCTCTCAGGCAAGGAGCCACATATAAAGGTATGCATGGTTAGGGTGGTGACATCAGGGAGCCAAAGTGGTTTAATGGTTAGCACACTTGCCCGGAATGCAAGAAATGTGGGTTGGATTCCTACTCTAGGCACACTATTTCCCATTTTCATCACACGTGAGAGTGGTGCCATGACCAGGATCCTGTACAAGCTATGCACTGTATCGCTGTTGAACCTACCATGTGTATGTATGTGTAAGTGCATTGCCTGTATGTGTGTAATTGTAAGCATTAAAAGACCATTTAAAAGACTTACAATTCCAGGGGTTGAGTGTAGTAATCTCCACTGATCTCTCAGGCAAGGAGCAACATAGACAAATAAATATACATGGCCTGGAATGTCAGAGATTTGGGTTCGACTCCCACTCTCGCTGCAATATTTCCAACTTTCATCACCCACTCCCATGACACTTACAATAACCCACTTACGCTGTTGCAGCATAGAACAAAAAATAGAGTTTCGGTTTAGAAATACAGTAAAACCTCTCTAAATCGACTGACAATGGAACCTACTTTAAATGGTCCTTTTACGGATGTGGTCGGTTTAGGGAGTTTTTCATTCATTACAATGGTATTGTATGGGCGATCGTTTGGGACCCAAATAAAGCGATCGATATAGGGGAGTGGTCGATCTGGGGAGGTGGTCGGTTAGAGAGGCTTTAATGTATGACGATTCTTCAACCGTTGTTCCTAAGTCTCCGGTCCATTAGTGTAATTACATATGTTTCCCAAACAAAGCTCATCACAAAACTGCTGAGTCATGTTTATTTTCCCACAAAAAAACGCTGCGTCCATAGCGTCAGGCACTGACGCTGCACCTGCCTCAGACCGGAAACACGTGACCAGTAGACGCCAGACAACCGGAAGAGGAGTTGAAAGGTAGACCAGCTCATTGAGACTTGTGGGTGTTGACAGTGGCTCTGCTAATAAGGCCAGATTTAAAAAATACTCGTTTAGCGTCCCCGTCCGACCTGAGAAATTCCCCCGACCTCCACATATTATATTTTGTTATTTAAAAAAAACACCTTCATATAAAGTATTAAAATTCAAAACAACGCTTTCTCACCTATTATAATTATTGCGCAATCACATGTAGTTGAGCTTTCAGATTTTATAGTAATTTCAATTTGTTCTTGTTCAATTTCTAGCAAGAAAGTGGTTATGGTCCTCTCTACCTTCCTCTCATGCCTTCTGACCATACCATGGTTAGTTGTCTTCTTCCTGCACACTGGCATTCTACATAGAAAATTAAAAATATATATAAACAGCTTCCGCCCGACCTGGAAAGATTCTAATGGGTGGATGCTAAACAAGTATTTTTGTTATGTGGCCTAACATAGCTTCGTGACTCTCCACCAACAGCTTGCTGTTAACAAAAATAATGACACATGAATAAAAGTGTAAACAAACATCACAGCTCATGCGTGAGAAGCCAAATATAGCGCTTCTTAAGTAGTGTGTAGAAAAGTCTTGTCACGTAATGTCACGTCTTTGATGGAAAGTCCTGTTAGCTTCATGAGAGCTTCGCTGTGAAAAAGGCGGCAGACACAGTTATAGTGCTGCCTCAGAAATCCTATTCATACAGATTAGACGGGATGGCATAGTGGGTAGAGCATCACAATGTTGCATGCAATAATTATTGATTGAGATTGATTCGGCAGGAATGGCGGCGCACTTTCTCTGCACCCCGGTGTCGTATTTTCAGCGCCCGGTCATTGTCAGCGGCCTGTCGTGGCTTCTGCGCATGCACGGATTTTCGCACGTTGCGGCGATCACTGCTATTTGTTTTGTTTACACTCGGCGATTCGACGCTGATCTAGCTGCTACGTTAATATCGCTTGTAATTTAAGGTTAATTTAATTAAATTTCATTATTTGAGTATGTAATTCTGTTAAATATGATCGCATTCAATAGATTTCGGCCTAGTCGGTCCCTAACACTGCCGGGTACCGTGGCTGAGCTTGTAGCCGGCGAGGGCATGGGTGATTTGCATATGTCTTAAAATCCGCGCATGCGCAGAAGCCACGACACGCCGCTGACAATGACCGGGCGCTGAAAATACGACACCGGACTCGTCTTCAAATGGACGGGCGAGTTGACCACTCGAACCGCACGATTGGCCAGTCAGCTTTCACACCTCTGCCGCCGTCTGCAACAGCTCGCCACATCGCAGTCACTCTCCAGCTAGCTGGTGATGTGTGAACTGTTGTCCGCCCACTAGCCCTACTATTCCTGTACGTAGTTAAAAGTTTGACCCGGATGCCTCTACTACTTTTTTAATAAATAAATTGTGTTTACCTGCACTCCTCTACTATGTTGTTCCATAATCGAATCAACAATAATAAATTAGACTTGTTGTGTTCTTGTTTTACGTCCTAGCAACATCTAAGGTCATATCAGGAGGAGTACCTACAGAATTGTGACAGTGCGCACTCATGACGACTTTATAGTGCTGCCCCACTGGGAATTCAGGCTGCCAGCACCATCACCTGATATCCCACTCAGTCACATTATCCTGACACTAAGCTAACTAGTACTTGGCCTATCCTATTGATGCCGAGCGCCAGGCTAGGAAGTGACAAGCATCAATTATATAAGTCACTGGTTTGACTCGACCGGGAAATGAACTCGCACACGCGAGGCCCGTGCTCTACCAATTCGCCCACCACACCCACTTGTTATCCGGACCGCACTTCGTCCACACCTCTCTCTATGTCCTCTCTGCTGGCCATGCTCCTCCTTGATATTGTCTGAAAAGAGTTCCAGGAGGGGGACCCCCCCACGATTTCACTTTCTGTTCTTACTCTGTCCGTGTCTTTGGCTCGCCGGTTGGTCACCATAGAGCAAATAGACATGGTCCTTTGACTCAACTCTCCTCATTTCTCTTTCCTATACTCTACCCTTTTTTTTCTCCCAGGCTTACTTCTCCTCCTGATCAAGGGAGTTGCTTGCTTGGGTGGGGCCCTTTAGGTTATCATTTCTCTTGCTTTGTTCTTGTTGCTGGAACCACTGGACCCATCTTTACCCGTCCCTTCCTCCTAAACCCTTGCTGCTGTCTGCTGGATACAAGTGCTGTGCTACCACCGGACCAGAGTGAATCGGGGCCACCCCAACGACTCATCGTTTAATTGTTGTAAAGACATCCTCAGCTTCTACAACCATCCCACTAGAAGATTAATCTTCAACCAAAGATTGGACCACTTTAACGGTGCCTCTCTATATTGCTGCAGTTCTGCAGCCAGTAACCACCGTAAGGTTACAAACACCCCAGAAGTCAAATCACCACACCCAGTCAATAGAGTACTTTTACTAGCAGGAACCACTCTACGGTATGGTACAAAAAAGCCAAAATATGACATATCACTATTTAATTTCTAAAGGGGTGGGTTTTTAACAAAAGTTAATGATACACAAATTTAATTTCCAGAAGATCCAACCACAAATTGTCAGGATAGCAATCATGAAGCACACAAAATTCACTAGCAAACAATATAATATAATAGCTAATCTGTTGTTCTAACCCAGAGTCTTTCAAGTTAAGTGTAAAAGAGAAAGAACAAATGTATGTAAACGCCTCTGTATAGACAAAGACCCTATAATACTGTCGTGGGGGTGATGAAAATGGGAAATATTGCGCCTAGAGCGGGACTCGAACCCACATCTCTTTGCATTCCGGGCCAGTGTGCTAACCATTACACCACCTAGGCTCCCTGATATCAATACACTCCCCACGCCTACCTGTCTATGTGGTTACTTGCCTGAGAGGTCAGTGCAGACCACTACACTCGTCCCCCTGGAATTGTAAGTCTTGTAATGCTTACAATTACATACATACAGGCAATGCACTAACACATACATACACAGGGTAGGTTCAACAACCATACAGCGCAAAGCTTGTACAGGATCCTGATCACGGCAACCAGTGTCGTGGGGGTGATGAAAATGGGAAATACCGTGCCTAGAGCGGGACTCGAACCCACATCTCTTTGCATTCCGGGCCAGTGTGCTAACCATTACACCACCTAGGCTCCCTGATATCAATACACTCCCACGCCTACCTGTCTATGTGGTTACTTGCCTGAGAGGTCAGTGCAGACCACTACACTCGTCCCCCTGGAATTGTAAGTCTTGTAATGCTTACAATTACATACATACAGGCAATGCACTAACACATACATACACAGGGTAGGTTCAACAACCATACAGCGCAAAGCTTGTACAGGATCCTGATCACGGCAACCAGTGTCATGGGGGTGATTAAAATGGGAAATACTGTGCCTAGAGCGGGACTCGAACCCACATCTCTTTGCATTCCGGGCCAGTGTGCTAACCATTACACCACCTAGGCTCCCTGATATCAATACACTCCCCACGCCTACCTGTCTATGTGGTTACTTGCCTGAGAGGTCAGTGCAGACCCTACAATACTAAGACGGCTCACTCAGCCTGTGCTGTGTAATCAAAATGATTAAACCCACCACTTGGTGTGCTGGCTGTTCTCTTGGTTAAATAGGTGCTATATTATATGTATAAATGTATATATGAATGTGAAAGATGTGTGATGATGGTGATGCTGATGATGATGCTGATGATGATGTCTATTTGTTCATAACAATTTCATATTGATGTGTATTCATACTTACCTATCTCATGTATAAAATAATTTTATGTGTTTACAGCAGCTGGGCTGATCAAACCCACCACAAGGTGGCACTGCAAAATTGACATTACCATGGGAGAGATAGGGAGTGAGCCGTCTTAGTATTATAGGGTCTTTGGTACAGATTCATACTTATAGTGTAAATATAATACAATGCATATATAGCCGGAATACCAGTGCCTCAGCACTGATATACAAAAAGTGCATATTCTGATGAATAGATGTTAACCAAAAGAAATTGACATAATTCGGTGAAAGCGCCAAATATTCCAAATGAAAGCATTGACCTAGATTGAATCCTAAATATCCGACTAGGATACTGGTCCAGAATTTCGGTGTGCACACCAAAATTAACATCACATATTTTCCATTTTTTTAAATCCAATGTCAGCCATTTAAAATCAAAGTTACTTCAAACTAAAATGAAGTAGGTTAAAATATCCGATCATAATATATATTTATTTATCTTTAAAGGAAATATGGCAGAAATTAAGCTCATCAGCTTAAACAAATTTTAGCAGGGAGGTCAGGAGAATCGATTTAACTTTGTCCAAATTAATTACTTTCCTGATTATTGCCGATTAACTAAAGAGTAAAGCTCGGCATTAATCGGATAGGGCAAGGACTGGTTAGCTCAATGTCAGGATAACGTGACTGAGTGGGATAGTGGGTCATGATGCGAGTGGCTTGATCTCCCAGTGGGGCAGCACTAGAAAGTTGACATGAGTGTGCACTGTCACAAGTTGGTACACATCCTGATATGACATTATATGTTGCTAGGACGGAAAACAGCAATAAACAAACAATCTCCTCAACTCCTTCCCTGCCCCTTCAGTCCTCCTCCCTTTCCATTCTCCTCCCTCATCACTGCCTCTCCTCTGTCACTCCTTGATCTCCCTCCTTCCTTCTCCCTACTCCATTGCCATCCTCCCTCCTCCCTCCTTTCCAACCTCCCACCTATCCTCCCTGCCCTACTCCCACCCTCCTCTCTTTTCTCCTCCCTCCCCTCCTCCCTCACCTCCTCCCTCCGCTCCACCTCCCCTCCCCCTTCGCCCCTCCTCACCTCTCCTCCTTCCTTTCTATTCTCCTTCCCCTTCTTCCCTCATCCCTGCCCCATCTCGCTACCCTTGCTCTCTCCTGCCCAGATGATCCGTGTGACATCCGCAGAGTGTAAGTGCTGCCGCAGATAACTCCGCCGACAAGTAAGGCAGACGTTTTGGCGCGAAAAAGCAGACGACAATTAGGATGTTTTCAAGGCGCATGCGCGTGCTGGATTTCCGCTTTAATTAATGCAGAAAAACCTGGACAAGAGCCCCAAACGAGGCTTGAATGCCAGCGTTTGGTTGACGTGCCATTAGACAACAATGGCCTCGTTTTGAAAAGACGCCACTCACCACCACCAGGTCGCGCCCCGAGCATGACATCCGGGTCGGGGGAGGGGGGAGGGCAAGGAGGGGCGCAAACGGTGTGGTTAAAGCAATTAGCTAGATTTGAGTCTACATATCTAACTTAGATAGTGATGCACTTGTTAAGTATTTGTTTCTGCATAGAAGTGAACACTGAGTCGATTTAATAGTGTGAGTCTGTTACTGCAGAAGCCTATGATATCAGAGTTTTGGCGTGCTTGCCAAAATTATTTTCACATGTTTGAATTTCAAATATCTTAAAAGGTAGCCATTTCAATTAAAAGTTACTTCAAACTAAATTAAGGTAGATTATAATGATCAATTTAATTCTCAGAAAAATGTCAGAAACTTGGACCATCGGACTATGCAACTTTAATATGGATGCGTGATGAGGAAATAACAAAATGGCGCCATCCCTTTGATTCTTGGGACAACGCTGCTTTTTTGTTATTGCTCTTTGTGTTTTTGTTTCTTTTTGTGTTGTTGTTGTTGTTGCTTTTTGTGGGGGTTTTGTTGTTGCTTTTTGTGGGGTTTTATTGTTGCTTTTTGTATGTTTTTTATTGTTGCCTTTTGTGGGGTTTTTGTTGTTGCATTTTGTGTTTTGTTATTTCTGTTGTTTTGTGTTGTTACCTTTTTCTGGGGTTTTTGTTATTGTTTTTTGTGGGGGTTTTGTTGTTGCTTTTTGTGTTTTGTTGTTGTTGTTGCTTTGTGTGGGTTTTTGTTGTTGCTTTTTGTGGCTCATTGTTAATTCGCTTCACTCGGACAAGAGAGACAAGAGGAAGATAAACTTTGAACAGTTTATTAAATAAGAAATAGTAATTATCAATCAGGACCTGTGAGGCTAATCAAGTGACTGACAGAGACCCAGGAGTCCAAGTGCCGGCAGGGACTTCAGTGTAGTGATGATCGGATCCATCTGAGTGTTCAACTGGATGAGGAGAGGTTAATCAGCGCTCACCCAACAAGAGAGCGAGCACTGATCGGGCCTCACGTACTTGGAGTGATGACAGGTACATCTCGAATGTGCCCGCTTGGAGGAGGGCTGGGAGGGAGAGTCCTGATGCATGGCAGGCCTGAGCAGCTCATCGACGCAGGCTGTGCAATGTGACAGGCCTGTTAAGGTGCAGAGCAGCAGCAGTCGCAGCTCATACGGTTCTTGTAAAGAGGGGGATGGTGAGGGGATGGTGGGAGGGGAGAAGCAAGGCAGGGTCATTATCGCCAGGAGTGACAGTGGCAAGGTAGTTATTCCAAGCTCGGAGAGGGCAACAGGCGGAGGCAGGAATTCGGGGCAGGCGGTAGAGGATGGGGCAGGAGGAAGTGGAACGAGTCTTAGTTGAACAGACCTTGACATATAATGCAGAGGAGGAGGCAAAGATATCCTTGAACCTCAGGACATGAGGAGAAGGAGGGGAGGAAGAGACCAGGTTGCTCTTCCTTATAAGAGACATGAAGCCTATAAGCGATGCGGCTATGGAGGGTAAGGGCAGAGGCGAAAGGGCGGAAAGGTAGGCAATGATCACTTTCATATCGGCAGGGGTAAGGGCGGGTGCCTTACTAACTTGATGATGGGAGGATTTGAGAATCGCTTGTTTCATCACTGAAATCTCATAGGCATTAACCACATCATGATTACCAGGGAAAGAAGATATCCAAGTCTTGACAGAGCTGTAATAATTGAATACTGATCCTGGGGAATGGAGGGTAGAAGGAAGGAGGAGGAGGAAAGAGAGCAGGTCATAGATATGCAGGGAGAGCGGGGATACTGAACGGAGCATACACAACTGCAGGTAGTGCTTGAGATGAGCACACTTATTCTGCCAGGTGCGAGCTGTGAGTGCACTCTTGTAGGTGGCTAGTAGGCTGGCATGGTGCTTCATCATGTAGCCTGGAAGATAGAGACAGACAAACTACTATCTTCCAGGATGAGTGGAATTACAAATCAAAATCAAGTATCATCAAGGCAAGGGTTATTTTTACTTCTTGAGATTCATGGTATTACATAATCGTTCTGCTCTCATCTTAAGATTGTTATCAGAGAAAGAGCGGCTTAGAGCATCCACAAATATTAGTTCTTTGCCTGACTTATGTAGTATATCTAGCTTGCAATTATGCAAAGCAGCTAATAACCACAGTTGTCTCGCACACGCACAAAGAATCTTCTTTTTACCTTTCCCTGAAGAAAGGACTTGCTGAGAGGGAAGGTTATCTGTATTCACAGTGATTACAAAATTACATGGATCAGGTGGGAGGAGGGCGGACACTGCGTGAACTAAATTCAGGGCTTCTAGCTGCGAAATTGGAAGGTTCATGTCAAGGACTTCTCGAGGGAACTGGGCTGCATAGAAGGCAATGGGGAAGAAGGCACCTGCCACTGTAAGGGATGCATCACATTCAATTATCATAGCCGCTCTGGGGCGAGCCGGGAACAGGAGTCTAGAATTAAAGATGTGAGCAAACTGCTCGAACCACTCGAGGTATCTAAGGAGATCAGGGCTAACGGGGTGTGAGCCCACATACGGTGTTTCCCTAAGGGCTGCTAGCACTCTATTTGTGAATCTTGCTGCTGGCTTTACACATTTTGACAGGTGGTGCAACTTGCCTGCTAGGCTTTGAATCTGTTTGCGGGAGGCTAGTGTTTTAGTTTTCCAGGCTACACATTCTTTCAAGATCTCTTCCAACTTCCGCGGCGGAAGGGAGACGGACATGTCAAATTGGGTTAATTGAGAACCCGAGCCAGAGTAGTGTAGTGGCTGGTTGAAAACACTTATCTAATGCTAGATCTAATCCTAAAATTTGTGCTAGTTCAATAAATCTATTATAGGCTGCTGATGCCTTGTCTTTAGTGCTTTCTAGGCCTACAAAATCATTGAGGTAACATAAGGAGAAATAAACTTCTTTCCTGAGTAGCCAGACTGTCTGGTAGTTCGCACACATGCTAGGGCCAAAGTTTGGCACCCGAACGGAGGGGGGCTATAGCCGTGTTTACATGGGCGAGTTAAAACGGCTCATATAATGCGCCTTGCCTAGTTCGCCTTACATTCGCCGTGTAAACGCACCGCTGAAGCGGATTAGGCCTGATTCGCTTCATATGATTCGCTTTATAAATACCTGGTTGCGAGGTGGTTTATTTGAAGCGATTCAGCTGGTTCCCGGGCGGCGATAGGGTAAAACAGCAGTGCTCACCGGCTACAGGCAGAACTAAGGCTGCTGGTTCCTGGCGCCGAAACACTTTCAAACTCGGTCCGTGTAAACGCACCACTACATCGCTTCATATAAATCGCTTTGCCTGATTCGCTTTACAATTCCCCGTGTAAACACGGCTTAAGTCTATGAAAAACTGACTGTTCAGTGTAATCCCCAATAACAGAGCCGACAACAGGCAGATTCATAGCTGGCGATAAGCGTGAGCTAGGTCAGCTGACCACAACCAAGAGTTTGGGTCTAGTAATATTAACCTATCTGTGAGTGTAGCCAAGGAAGGGAGGTAAAAATTGAACGGAAGACCTTGGTAAAAAAGCCTTCGATAATCTGCGCATTTACGCTCCTCCTTTGTGGATAACTAAGGTCTATGATGACCCTCCTGCTAGTAGAATTCTTTTTCAGTCTCGTCATCAGCGGACTAACTTGACACCAAGGAGCAAAAGGAAGTAGCGGAAAGGGGCCCAAAAAAGCCCCCGGGCCACTTCCTTCTCTATGTATGCACAGATATGAGGATCTAGACTCGCTGAATGTTTGTGATTAATGAAGGCGGGGACCGGAATGTGCACTGAGGTATAGTCTAGAGGTCACCCAAACTCTAGGTGATCTACCAACAGGGAGTATGGGTAGTCTATCAGAAGTGACTTCTAGGCAGGGATGGCCAAACCTTTAAGGAACTGGAATACAAGCTTTAATGTAATTCGGGAGAGCCGTGGCCCTTACTGCCATATAGATCTTACAATATGACTGCGAATCAGACCAGGCGAGAGAGGCTATCCCCAGCCAGAAAATATTGAGTACAGTGCTGAAAACAAGTGACGAAGGCAGAGGAATGAAGGCAGGGGGGTATGGAGAATTCTGACTATCTGCGACGGGAAGAGAGGTGTCAAACCAATCGAACACTAAATCAGGAAGTGACAGGTCTATGTCTGTTGACAGAAGCAGCTGGGAGGGAACAGCTGGCAGTGTTTCGGCGGGCAGTAGGTCAGTGGTAGCGGGCCCAGTCACAGATGAGGGAGGTTGTAGTCCAGGAACATTAGGTTTTAACCCGGAAAAAAATAATGTCAAGCTGAATTTTTTTTTACAAGCTCAGTTCATCTTGCTGAGTAACATATCAAAAGTCCCCTAAAATCCCACCCTTGCTTCATTCCTAAAAAATGGTGTTACCTAGCGACCATAGCTGAATGCTAAATGGCCCAGAAAATGCCCTTATGGATTAACTAATTCCACTATTAATCTAACATTTACTTGTATTTATCATTCTGATTAATAAGCAAGTACAACAATACATACAACAACACCATACATATTTATTATACATGGTAACCAATGGCAACAGCGTACATTGCAGCCAAAGTATGATAGCGCTAGCATGAATATTAGCAACCACATCCAAACTATGTCGCGATGAAAGTGTAGTAGATCATGTTATTATTAGTACAAAATATAAACAGTACAAATGGTCAATATCTTGTTTGAAACCGTTTCATATCTGTGAATTATGCTGATCAATGACAACCTATGTCCGAACATAGGCATAGCAACCAGCGTAATTGAAATGCATGTCCATTGTTTAGCGCCATATTATGGTTTTATTATTAGGTGTGTAATATATGCTAATGAATTAATTCCTTCCTTCATCCATCAATCCCTCCGTTCGTCCTGCCATCCTTTCATTCATCCGTCCGTCCATCCGTCCGCCCGTCCATCCATCCATCCTCCCATGCATATCGATCCATCTGAGATCGTGGCTGCCTCAGATGAACTGGACAATGTTGTTGTTAGATTAGGTGACTTCCACCTATTGATGTCTTATATGGGAGCTGTTGGCAACATAATATCAGGCAGTGGATTAGAAGAACTGTGGAGCACAATATATGCCAAAGCCTCTGTTGCACACATGACAACTGGACACGCATATTCCCATGCTCTGCGTGCTCACTATCTTACTCAAGAAACTCTGGCCACTATCCTTCTGCAAACACCAGACTGCCTTAGTGAAGATGACAAAGGTACAATGACGAAGCTTTATCAGGATCTTTTGAAAGAGGAAACATCTTTTGGAAGATGGATTGGGGACTATTGTTATTAGTCAATTGAAACAACTTCTCAAACAGCTGTCTGACCACCCCAAAGCTATATCTCGAACAGCTAAACTCTGGATCCAATACTTTGAGCAAGTTAACATCATGCGATTATTTGTCAGAGCAGAGAGGACAGGTGACTGGGAGCTTCACCGCTATACTGTCACGAAAATGCTTCCACACCCACATGCCGCAGGACATCTTCCATACGCAAAATCGGCACATCTATATGTACAGCAAATGACAGAATTGTCAAAGAGGATGACTTCGGAAGAATACAACATGTTCACAAACAGGGGTTTCTTCACAATCCGCCGAAGTGACAAGTTCTGGTGTGGAGTTTGGTCTGACATGACCATCGAACAGGTACTGATGGAGCTATCAAGACCGCGGGAGGATTAACCCGTGGCCGTGGAATCAGCGAGAGCACACTTGCACAGTGGGTGCTTGCTCTACCGCTGTGTGTACCACTATGTAATGCCCTGGAAACATTCACTGGCATCAACCCAGGTACATCTGAGCAGCACAAAGAGCATAAGGAAGTTCTTACCTCAAGACAAACCAGAGACAATCATGACTTGAACTCCTCCCTGGAATGGCTAGAAGCACACCCTCCCTTTGTGAACAAACCAGATAATACCTTGGTTTCCCTTGCTACTGGAATTATAGCACACAAAACCATTAACTGCGATGAAGCTGAACATCATGGATTCAAAGCTATGCAGGAAATGGTTGGTAAACTGTTTGCAGGAATAAAACTTTGACGGAATGACAAAGTAAAACCGCTTGCAGCAATGACAAACACTGTAAAAATTCGCAACGATGAAGTCACCGTTAATCCACTGCAACTGTTCAGTCAAATCGCCTGCATTATTAACTCGAGCTCCGAGTTGTCCAGCTTCTTGAAGTATGAACTGGCGCCACGACCCCCATCATTGTTTGATGATGTGTCAATGAGAAAATCGACAAAGGCTGCATTAGCTACTCTGCTAGAATCATTGGTACCCAGTGACAATAATATGCCAGGCGAGGCTCTTTTTGTTGTTGATGGTGGACATTTTCTTCACTCGGTGACTTGGCCACATCCAGCAACTTATGATGAAATCTGTCAAATGTACCTCAAGCACTACCAGTCAAATGCAACAGTTGTCTTTGATGGATATGATGGACCTCCTTCAACAAAATCTGTTGAACAAAATCTGTTGAACAAAATCGCAGGGCAAGCAAGGCATTCTCTGCAGATATCATCTTCACTGGCAGCATGCACACTATGACAACACAGGCAGGGTTTCTTGGAAATGGAAACAATAAATCCCGCCTTATTCTTGCTGTATCTTCTGGTCTCTTTGATGCCTGCATACATGTTGCACAGGCCACAGCTGATGCTGACACAATGATCATGTCTACAGCTCTTGATCTTGCATTCAATGGGGAGACAGTTGTGTTGGGTGGGACTGACACAGACCGGTTGGTCATGCTCGTTGCTCGGACACCAACCAATACAAAGCTATTCATGCTTCGTCCCAGTATGAACAATAAACCAGCAAAATTATTCAATATCACCGCGATACAGCAAGCTGTTGGAGAAAAACAACACAACTTGCTTTTTCTTCACGCCATCACAGGGTGTGATACCACATCTGTGTTGTATGGAAAAGGGAAGAAAAAGGCGTTTCGGTTGCGCATGTCAAATGACGAGCTTGCTAAGGAAATGAGAGTGTTCAATACGGAAAATTTGAATCCCACCGATGTCTCAGCAGCTGGAGAAAAGTTTCTTCTTGCATTATATGGTGGAACAAGGTTCAATACACTGGATGAATACAGATACTATGCCTATAAGAGGAACATCGCTGGCAAGTCAGTGGGTGCCAAGTTCACTCTAGCCACTCTGCCACCCACCAGCGCAGCTGCATGACAACATTCTTTGCGGACCTACTTACAGGTGCAACAATGGTTGGGAAAGGATCCCTCACCGACTGAGTGGGGATGGAAAACTCAGAGCAACGTATTGCTTCCCCTCCCTACTGACTTGCCACCGGCACCTCAGAAACTAATAAAACTCATAAGCTGCAACTGTAAGGCAGGATGCATGAGTCGTTGTGGGTGCAGACAGGCAGGAATGGCTTGTTCTGCAATGTGTTCACAATGTATGGGAACTGGCTGAGGAACTCGGTACTGGCGAGTAGATTCAAGTGTTGGTTGATCAGTTGATCACTCATACATCAGGATTACATAGCTAATAACTTTCCTGATAGATATATATATATATCGATATGCAATGAACAAAATTGAAGCATTTTATTGATATCTATGCTGTTGCCATTGGTTACCGATGTATAATAATCATGTATGGTGTTGTTCTATGTATTATCTTACTTGCTTATTAATTAGAATGTTAATTACAAGCATATGTTAAGTTCATAATGCAATAAGTCCATTTATAAGGTCATTATCTGGGCCATTAGCATGCATCGATGGTTGCTAGGCAACATAATCTTTTTAGCGATGAAGCAAGGGTGGGATTTTAGGGGACTTTTGATATTTTGTTTAATATACTACACTAAGCTTATATACAAAAAATTAGCTTGACATTATTTTTTTCCGGGTTTTACTGTTCTGGTAGCTAATGCTCCTGCACTATGGGTGGGGGGGGAGGTATGGGGCGGGGTGGGTGGGGAGAGAGGAGTGGCAGGAAGCGGTGAGGCAAGATGAGTGCATATGTCATGGGTATAGCCTCCATTACATATGTCAGGGATGGCAGGCGGCGACGCTGTACATGCCGGAATGCCCTCAATTTGAGGGGGGTGTAAGGTGGCGGGGCTACCGGACTGTCAACAACATGAGCAACACTTACTGACTGCTGGGCTGATGCAGGGTCTGCCGGAGGCTTCTTGTCCGAGAATTTTCTTTTCTTTAAACAGTCTTGCTCCCTGTGTACTAAAGTGTGGTTAAACCTGTAGGCGCACCAAGCACAGATATGTTGATATCTAGTAGGACCCGGGCTGTGAGACTCTGAAAATCCAGTCTTTCCCCCAGTTCCAATTCCAACACGCCTTCCCATCTGTCTCCTTGGTATAATCATCTTGACTGTTAAATGGGACGGGGTTAGCTTGGGTGGGCGGGGCCGCAGCGGCTGCTGCCGGCCGAGAATCAGCTGGGTAGTACACTGGCCTAGACTGGGAAGTCTTCATAGTGTGAAAGTACAACGTCTGAACACTTTGACTTCTAGATACTGAATGGTTTATTCATGGCTAGGTATAGTTACCTGCCGGCAACTTTCCGTGACGTCATCTCATTTGCATAGCTCTTTGTCTCAACCTCTGCATCTCATTAACATACATTAACCATACCTGTATGTCTATTACGCATATATCACATCCCCCCCTCAAAGTATTTCTGAAACATGAAATATTTCAAAATAACAATGCAATATCACACAGTAGTCAACAAATGCACAAAAAACATATATGCGTACTTAACTGAAACACAAGTCCTTTCAACGTCTGAGCGCACAATGCACATAAGTCCACAATGTCCGGCCGTAAGCCTGACGTCAGAAATTGTCCATCAATATCAACAAATGTTCTAAGAGCTGAAAACAACTTAGACCTACATGCACATCCTATACGTGTACACACTAAAGCAGCTGTGACCCACTACAGGTCTAACCTGCTTGCCGGCCTTATCAGCCGACCTGACCTACTCAGATTAGCCGCACTGTTTACATTCGGCACTGACGCTGACCCAGTTTGCATCTGCACGACGGGTTCAGGTCGCCCCCCCACAGGCGCCCTGATAATCTGAACCCTATTATGATACAACATGTTACCCGACTCATTCAAAATTTGATATTCTCTCCCTGATACACCTCTGCGCCCCAAAATTACCCCTTTCTTCCATTCCCCAGCATGATTTTTGTACTTTATATTATCCCTGACTTTCATCGGCTTATGCGGCTTGCCACACTTCCGGTCATGAAACACTTATCTGCCTCTCCTTTGGATTTTGCGTTTCGGGCACCAAAATTTCCTCCGTCATCGGCAATCTGCCCCTCATAAGCAGCTGAGCTGGAGACGCATTCAGGACGGGCAACGGAGTATTGCGATAATTCAACAACACTAACTGAAAATCAGACCCAGTTCTCTCACACTTCTTTAACATGTCTTTGACTGTCTGCACAAACCGTTCTACCTGCCCATTGCTACGAGGATACTGAGGACTGGAATACACGGCTTTGAACCCATAGTGTAGTGCAAACTCCCTATACTCATGACTTTTAAACTGGGGACCATTGTCCGATACGACCTGACTGGGAATACCGTGTCTTGCAAAACTATCTTTCAATGCTTCAATAACAGTGACAGACGATGTATCGCCCAACAACGTCACACAAGCTTGCTTGCCCAAAATAGGTTGGCAATCCGGCACTACCTGGAACTTGAGCACTGTCTCGTTGACGTCCAGCAGTGCCTCCCCATCAGGCATGATCCGGTGACCGGAGAACGTCACCAACGAACACTTGGTGTTCGTCAGCCGCACCGGAGCAACTCTGTCGAAGACGTACCTTGGCAGCACGTTCGCCTCCGACCCGGTGTCGAGCTTGAACTTGGCAGGACAACCGTTCACCCGAACGATCGCATGCCACAGCTCGGCATCCCGACCAGCACCACGGTCCACGGCCCCGACGAAGAGATCCATTGCCAGGACGTTGACCTCCGCCGGATCCGGGTCTTGCTCAACGTTTTGAGGATTGGGCTCTTCCATGGTCAGCTCGTTGACCCTGCCCAGCCTGCTCCTGCAGACCTTGCCGAAGTGCCCGATCTTCCGACAGGCTACACAAGCCTTTCCTTTCGCTGGGCAGACTCCCCGGCAGTGCTCATACCCACAGTTCTGGCAGCGGATCTTGAACTCTCCCGCACCGCCGGCGTTCCAAGATGGCGATTTCCAAGATGGCGTTGGCGATGACCGCCCCACCGGTGCACCGGTATGCACATTACTATAGTTACATATGAAATCGATCTCCTTACATTCCACATCTGATTTGGTGTCCTCCAACAGCGCAGAGCTAAACTCAGTCATTTCACATATGCTGATACATTTTTCCAATGTTAACTCCGTAGTTTGCAGCAATTTGTTCCGTAGGTTCACATTTTTCACTCCAGCCACAATCCTATCGCGCAACAGCGATTCTTCCACCGTCCCATACTCACAGTCCTTCACCTTATCTCTTAATGCCGTAATCAAATGAACAGGAGGGTATAGACTAAACATTCATTATTTGGACTCATAATCAGATAAGTCACTGTTACATTTGTTATTACTTTACATAACATCTAGGGCAACTCAAGAATGCGCACCAACTTCAAAGAGGCCTAATACCAACATCCTGTCAAGCAGCCATGTGCCAGTGATGAATCTGCCCGATTCATCACTGGCTATTAGATTTTGCGGCTCGATTTTCGCATCTATGTGCGTTCTTGAGTTGCCCTAGACATAAGAGGCACTGAACGCACATGTATACATGTGCATTCTGCATGGTATATTTGCCCATGTGTTGATGGGTGTTGTGACCTATTCAATGCTGTGGGTTGTATTCAGGCACTTATTGGTAGCTAGAACTAGAACTAAAATGTTATTACTAGTACTTACCAATTTAATAACTGTGGCACTGGCTATATATCATTCTTGAAAATTATTTCTTTTTAGGAGAATTTACAAACCCCTTTTAGACCTGTCCTAGTATGTTATATTAGTTAATGGCTGAAATAAATGGATTATTACGCACATTGTATTTGACTTAAATGGATCCGTCAAAAACTAATGTTTTTAGATATTTTTCCAAAAGATAACTTAGAAATATGTCTACAGGACGCCATTTATTCTATATAAGCCTTGATACCCCTTTCCTAAGAACATCACAGGGATCTAAGGAGTTGATTGAAACAGTATTTTAGTGAAAAAACTTATGATACAGTATATTAATAGGCACTTCTTTGATGAAAGTCCTGGATTTCTGGCATACCACAACCTTCGCGACCTTTTGACCTCTAGTGACCTTTAGGTTCATCCAATCAGAATCTACTCTGCTCATTGTTTTAGCCTACATCCATACCAAAAGAATGAGTGGTAATTTGGTGCAGTAGACTCTTGCGTTGTGATGATATACTAGATTTAGTTTCCCCTACCCCAGAATTAGGCGGCTGGTGTCGTCACAGCCTATCATAAAAAAACGGTGTCTACCGAATTTGCGCAATACATTCAAAGTGTCCAAATTCACTTTTCAGATGTCCAAGACCCCTATAGACATAATCCAAGTGTCAACAATTTTATAGCAGGGGTGTCACATCAAAACCATTATTTTGCACATTTTCTGGTTGTGGATCCCAGACTATGAGGCGATACAATAAATGCATACAAATTCCTTACAGACAGAAAAGATCCCAGAAACGCGATGCTTATCTAGCTGGTCTCCAATACATGCTCAATAAGTGCAGCAGTATCTAAGTTAAATATGTAGAAGCAAATCTTGCTGAGGTTTTAAAATGTGATGCTTCATCGGATTATGCAGCTTTAAAATGCTCGGAAATAACTCAAACAAAGCCTATGTCAGCATTTCGGTGTGCATGCTGAAATCAATTAACGGTGTTTTCATTTAAAGTTGCATAGTCCGATGAAAGCATCAAATTTTCAAAAGTAAAACCCTTATGTAGATTAGAACCCACATAGATACTGGTGCAGTTATTAAGCATTTGATGTTACATAGAATGGCGTGCTAAGACAATTGAATAGAACCTGGTACTGCTGAAGCCTATGGGGTTAGAGTTTTGGCAAGCATGCCAACAATTACATTGGCATGTTTTCATTTTACATATCTCCTAAGTTCATCATTTTAAAGAAAGTTACTTCCGATTAAAGTAAGGTAGATTATAACGATTAACCTGCATGAACTACAGTGACTGGTGCTGTACATTATACAGCAGGAGCCACTCCCTTAATTCTACAGGATCGGTGCTGTAACTAATACAGCACTGATCAAACTTAGATTATTTAGACTGTCAACTGCAATAGTAAGATGGCTGGAAGACCAGTGCTCTGGCGCTGACAAATGTCATATTCAGATGAATAAATACTCTACCCCAAAAAAAATTGCTCGAAACTCAAAACTATCGGATTATGCAACTTTAAGACATTTCCAAAGTTAACCCTTTCAAGTAAAGACGACTTCACTCTAAAGAAGAAAAGCAAAGTGTATTCCCAAGGATCAGCCCTTCTTCTTCTTCTTGAAGATTGATACTGCCTATCATGGATAAGTCTGAATAGACTTGTTTTCACCATTAGACAGTTTGTCGATAGAAAGCCCAGGCCTACACTTTTACCAACCCAAGGGATTTTTAAGCTCCCACACCACATAGACATGGTATAAGAGGAACTAGCCTTTGCTGACGCTGTAAGTTATACACAGCTGTGGAAATCCAAATTGGCAGAGGTGGGGGGGGGGCATGGGGAATCGAACCACCACCCTTCAGATTAGGAGTCCGATGTAGAAAAAAGTCAGACACTCTAACCACTCCGCCACAGAGAACACCACAATTATATTTAATAAAAAGAAATATAGCAGAAACGCAAAACCATCAGATAATGCAACTTTAATTAAACATGTCCACACACAATTGACAAATTAGGGAAAAGCGATATCACACTTGGGATAGAATGCGTGATATCAGATTTGACCAGGTTGGACTGGTGGACAGACTTCTTTTTTTTTGTTGAGGTGCATTAGTTGATTAAGCAGGGTAAATTTCAACCGTGGACGATGGGTCTTCTTCATTCTGCTCCTCCTTGCCCTATCCTAGTAATGCCGAGTGACTGGTTACGAAGCGACAAGTATAACTTTGTAAGGCTTTGGTTTGACTCGACCAGGGTTCGAACCCGTTGGGCTAGAATCCCATGACCTACCAACATGGGAGATGGACGCTCAACTCATTCGGCCATCCTGTCTGGTCGCAGTATTACAATATAGGTAATGTGTTGCTAAAACCATTTAGGTTATTTAATAATTATTCAAATGAGTGGAGTGTCTCGCTGGAACACTCCTGCTATTATATGACCTCAATTTGTTGCCATAGGGGATCGGGTTGGTGGTTTATTGACATTGGTTGTTGGAATAGTACGTCCTGGTAACATCGGAGGGCATATCAGGTCGGGATTATTGACACTGTCAGCAGGACGCTTATTGGTGTGACGTCACTGAACGCCATGCCAATATTTGCCCACATTTGCTGCACTTAGCTGATTTATGCGATATCTCTGATGGCGCTTCGAACTCACCTAGCGACCAACTACAAAAGGTGTATCTGTTAATTTGATTTACTTTTTTTTTGTTTTGGTACACTAGTTGATTACGCAGCGGAAATTTCAATCGCAAACAATTTGTTTTCCTCATTCCACTGCTCCTTGCCCTATCCCAGTGATGCCAAACGCCGGGTTAGGTAGCGCAAGTGTCGATTTTTAAGTCGTTGGTTTGACTCGGCCAGAGTATGAATTGAAACCCATGAACTACCAAAATGGGAGGCGGGCGCTCAACTCATCCCGTCATCCCATCTGACGTAGTATATGCTTTTATTTTCATTTACGCCACCAGACAGGATGGCCGAAAGAGTTGAACATCCGTCTCCTGTTTTGGGAGCTCGGGGGACCCAAACCCATGTGAAGAATAACTGGTTATATTTCATCGGACCATGCAACTTTAAGTACCTCAGTGAAGAATAACTGGTTGTTTGGCCGTCTCCAGTTACTCATCTTATACTCACTACTATCAGGAGGATCCTGGTAACTGTCTGCCAGTCTCCCCCCACTAAATACCAAAACACAACTCATAAGAAAGAAAGGGAGACAAGTCACGCAAGATCGACAGTGATAAGGTTGAGCTTTATTTCTATAACTCTTGTTCACCTACTAGTGACCTGCCACCCAGACTCACTTACAACCTGCTGCACAGACCCACATAGCTTCTGCTTGTTCAGTCAAAATCAGTGCCTACATCCCATTGAACGTAAGTCATATGGGTGTTACACACAGCTCAGAGGTGAACTGCTTCCTTTGTTATCTCTAGAGTGAGTGTGTGGTCTGTCCAGCAAGTGCAAGGAGTTCAGGAGTGACTGGGCTCACACAGCCAGTCAATGAGACAGCTCTGCAGCCTGGGAGGGGTGGCACCCAAGAGGGGGCACCTATCACTCAACTCCAGGGCAGGTGGTGTCCTTAATGTATGCAGAATGGCTGGGTGTGCTTACCCAGCGGTCCCGTGGTAACAAGTAGTCGCCATACAGTTAGATTAAACAATAATACATGTCCCTCTCCCTTTTGCATTCTTCCTGGTGCATGGAGGAATCATTCCTGTAATTAGTAACCGTATCTTAATATCCGGACATCAAACCGCAATCCCGGTCACCATGCGTCCCAACATTTACACATAGTCATTTCCATGTCACACAGCGAGTGGGCACACATTGCATCACTATTACATAACAATGGTCCCCAACTCCGTCGCCCGAGATATTGATATGATTCCAAGCTCGGATATCACAACTGAAAGACCATATATTTGTACACATGGGTTTGTGGGTTTGAACCCTGGTCGAGTCAAACTAAAGACTTAAAAAGTTATACTTGTTGCTTCCTAGCCAGGTGCTCGGCATTATTAGGATAAGGCAAGGACTGGTTTGCTCAGTGTCAGGATAATGTGACTGAGTGGGATATCAGGTCATGGTGCTGGCAGCCTGGTCTCACAGTGGGGCAGCACTATAAAGTCACCACGAGTGTGCACTGTCACAAGTCGCTAACCGTCCTGATATGACATTAGATGTTGCTAGGACATAAAACAACAACAAACAAGCATATTTTCATTCATTGGCTTCGTTGAATGTATTTTCATCTTGCGTTTGTTTGCTGAGTGCAATATTATAAAGCAGTCCACTCGGGAATTATGGTCGACATACGGGGCTTCCACTCCAAGGTCATAAATATATTTGTTGGAAAATATTGGGTGAAATCATAGTAATCTAAAGTAGCAGGGAGATTGAGCCTCCTTGCTGTTTAGGGGTATAATTTTGGTATTGAACTTTGGAAGTGTGTGCCAATTAAAGGTACATAATCCGATGGTTTTTAGCTTCTGTAATTGTTCTAGATAATTATGGTAGGTTGATTGATATAGTCTACCTTACTTTAGTTTGAAGTAACTTTGCTTAAAAATGACTAACTTCGGAGATATTTGTAGTTCAAACATGCGAAATTAATGTTGGCATACTTGTCAAAGGCTCTGACTCCATAGGCTTCAACAGGGATATGTCTTATTAAATGGCTTAGTGTCCCCCTTCCGTGCAGCAAAGAAATATGTAATATGTGCACCAGTATCTAAGTTGGATGTGTGAAGGTTCAAATCTAGATAAGTGATTTGATTTTGAAAACTTGATGTTTTTATCTGACTATGCAGTTTAAATAGGTGCAGCGGTATCGAAGTTGGATATGTGTAGGTTAAAATATAGATAAGTGTTTAATTTTAGGAAAAATTGATGCATATCGAAGTTGGATATGTGTAGGTTAAAATCTGATTGATTGATTGATTGATTGGTGGTTGCTTTATGCCGTGTCAGCAGCATAGGCCATATTCACGACGAGAAATGTTTGTTTTTTGTTCAAACCATCGCTTTTACATGTAAAAAGTAGAGAATCAATTATGTGCCAAAAGACACTCATTAAATTAGAAAGCTCACAATCATATATTTGTGGTCAAGGGAAACAAATTCCCATAGAAAAAGACTAGTTTTATTAATAATTGATAGAATCTATTTAGAAAACTATATGAGATACCTACTAGATAGATGTCTTACTTTAGGAAAAATTGATGTGTATCGAAGTTGGATATGTGTAGGTTCAAATCTAGATAAATGTTTTATTTTAGCAAAATTGATGTGTATCGAAGTTGGATATGTGTAGGTTCAAATCTAGATAAATGTTTTACTTTAGCAAAATTGATGTGTATCGAAGTTGGATACGTGTAGGTTAAAATCTAGATAAATGTTTTACTTTAGGAAAAATGTACGTGTATCTAAGTTGGATATGTGTAGGTTAAAATCTAGATAAATGTTTTAATTTAGGAAAAATTGATGCGTATCGAAGTTGGATATGTGTAGGTTCAAATCTAGATCAGTTTTTTACTTTAGGATGCTTTTATCGGACTACGCAGCTGAAACCCGTCCTCCTAGCCTCTCAGTTATAGAGAAGCTTAGTCGGCGCTGTCCATTGGAGTAACATTGATTTTTCCGGAAATCAGCTCAAGCGGATTAAACAGAGCGCGGTGGCTGAATCGGTAGACCGCGGAACTCACGTGCGGGATATCGGGAGTTTGATTCCCGGTCGAGTCAAACCAATGACTTATAAAATTGAAACTTGTCACTTACTAGCCTGGCGCTCGGCATTAATAGGATAGGGCAAGGGACTAGTTAGCTCAGCCATCAGAGATATCGCATAAATCAATAATATGACTGAGTGGGATTTTGCATCACCGTCCTGGTGGCCTGATTTCCCAGTGGGGCAGCATTATAAAGTCGCCATGAGTGTGCTCTGTGACAAGTCAGCAGCTGTCCTGGTATGACCTTAGATGTTGCCAGGATGTAAAACTCCAACAGGCAACAAACCAAGTGGATTAGTGTGCGGCAGTGTGAGTCTCAACCCCGCTAATTTGATTAAATGTGGATCTGATTTGGTCATCATCGTTAGCAGTCATTGGTTAAGGGAGCAGTGTTCTTTTACGGAACAAAGCCGATGTTCTCACTACTTTTGATTTCCATTGTGAGATGTCAGAACGAGAATCAAATTGTGCCATCTGGACCGATGGAGTCGCCTGACCATGTCTTCAGATAATGGCCATCAAGACAATGTCGTTCAAAGATCAAAGTTGCATGATCCGATGGTTTTGATTTTCTGCCATAAGTTTTAGATAAAGATATCAAATTGATCATTATGGTTTACTTTACTTCAGTTTGAGGTAACTTAATTAAAATTTGAGATATTGGAAGTGAAATCATGACATAGAGAATTGAAAGGCTGAACACCATATATTTGTTTGCTTGTGTTCGAGTGTAGCGGCATAGTGCAGGAACACCAACCTGTAATAAATGTTGAATGAATGTAGCGGCATAGTGCAGGAACACCAACCTGTAATAAATGTTGAATGAATGTAGCGGCATAGTGCAGGAACACCAAACTGTAATAAATGTTGAATGAATGTACCGGCATAGTGCAGGAACACCAACCTGTAATAAATGTTGAATGAATGTAGCGGCATAGTGCAGGAACACCAACCTGTAATAAATGTTGAATGAATGTACCGGCATAGTGCAGGAACACCAACCTGTAATAAATGTGAATGAATGTAGCGGCATAGTGCAGGAACACCAACCTGTAATAAATGTTGAATGAATGTACCGGCATAGTGCAGGAACACCAACCTGTAATAAATGTTGAATGAATGTAGCGGCATAGTGCAGGAACACCAACCTGTAATAAATGTTGAATGAATGTAGCGGCATAGTGCAGGAACACCAACCTGTAATAAATGTTGAATGAATGTAGCGGCATAGTGCAGGAACACCAAACTGTAATAAATGTTGAATGAATGTACCGGCATAGTGCAGGAACACCAACCTGTAATAAATGTTGAATGAATGTAGCGGCATAGTGCAGGAACACCAACCTGTAATAAATGTTGAATGAATGTACCGGCATAGTGCAGGAACACCAACCTGTAATAAATGTTGAATGAATGTACCAGCATAGTGCAGGAACAACAAACTGTAATAAATGTGAATGAATGTACCGGCATAGTGCAGGAACACCAACCTGTAATAAATGTGAATGAATGTAGCGGCATAGTGCAGGAACACCAACCTGTAATAAATGTTGAATGAATGTACCGGCATAGTGCAGGAACACCAACCTGTAATAAATGTGAATGAATGTAGCGGCATAGTGCAGGAACACCAACCTGTAATAAATGTTGAATGAATGTAGCGGCATAGTGCAGGAACACCAACCTGTAATAAATGTTGAATGAATGTAGCGGCATAGTGCAGGAACACCAAACTGTAATAAATGTTGAATGAATGTACCGGCATAGTGCAGGAACACCAACCTGTAATAAATGTTGAATGAATGTAGCGGCATAGTGCAGGAACACCAAACTGTAATAAATGTTGAATGAATGTACCAGCATAGTGCAGGAACAACAAACTGTAATAAATGTGAATGAATGTAGTGGCATAGTGCAGGAACACCAACCTGTAATAAATGTTGAATGAATGTACCGGCATAGCACAGGAACACCAACCTGTAATAAATGTGAATGAGTCCGGCATAGTGCAGGAACACAAACTAATAAATGTTGAATGAATGTACCGGCATAGTGCAGGAACACCAACCTGTAATAAATGTTGAATGAATGTACCGGCATAGTGCAGGAACACGAACCTGCATAAATGTTGAATGAATGTACCGGCATAGTGCAGGAACACGAACCTGCAATAAATGTTGAATGAATGTAGTGGCATAGTGCAGGAACAACAAACTGTAATAAATGTTGAATGAATGTACCAGCATAGTGCAGGAACAACAAACTGTAATAAATGTTGAATGAATGTACCAGCATAGTGCAGGAACACCAAACTGTAATAATTGTTGAAGGAATGCACCGGCATAGTGCAGGAACACCAAACTGTAATAAATGTTGAATGAATGTACCGGCATAGTGCAGGAACAACAAACTGTAATAAATGTTGAATGAATGTACCAGCATAGTGCAGGAACAACAAACTGTAATAAATGTTGAATCAATGCACCGGCATAGTGCAGGAACACCAACATGTAATAAATGTTGAATGAATGTACCGGCATAGTGCAGGAACACAAACCTGCAATAAATGTTGAATGAATGTCCCGTCATAGTGCAGGAACACCAACCTGTAATAAATGTTGAATGAATGTACCGGCATAGTGCAGGAACACCAACCAGTAATAAATTTGAATGAATGTACCGGCATAGTGCAGGAACACCAAACTGTAATAAATGTTGAATAAATGTACCGGCATAGTGCAGGAACACCAACCTGTAATAAATGTTGAATGAATGTACCGGCATAGTGCAGGAACACCAACCTGTAATAAATGTTGAATCAATGCACCGGCATAGTGCAGGAACACCAACCTGTAATAAATGTTGAATGAATGTACCGGCATAGTGCAGGAACACCAACCTGTAATGATTGTTGAATGAATGTAGCGGAACAGTGCAGGAACACCAACCTGTAATAAATGTGAATGAATGTACCGGCATAGTGCAGGAACACCAACCTGTAATAAATGTTGAATGAATGTAGTGGCATAGTGCAGGAACACCAAACTGTAATAATTGTTGCATGAATGTACCGGCATAGTGCAGGAACAACAAAATGTAATAAATGTGAATGAATGTACCGGCATAGTGCAGGAACACCAACCTGCAATAAATGTTGAATGAATGTACCAGCATAGTGCAGGAACAACAAACTGTAATAAAAGTGAATGAATGTACCGGCATAGTGCAGGAACACCAAACTGTAATAAATGTTAAATGAATGTACCGGCATAGTGCAGGAACAACAAAGTGTAATAAATGTGAATGAATGTACCGGCATAGTGCAGGAACACCAACCTGCAATAAATGTTGAATGAATGTACCAGCATAGTGCAGGAACAACAAACTGTAATAAATGTTGAATGAATGTACCGGCATAGTGCAGGAACACCAAACTGTAATAAATGTTGAATGAATGTACCGGCATAGTGCAGGAACACCAACCTGTAATAAATGTTGAATGAATGTACCGGCATAGTGCAGGAACACGAACCTGCAATAAATGTTGAATGAATGTACCGGCATAGTGCAGGAACACGAACCTGCAATAAATGTTGAATGAATGTAGTGGCATAGTGCAGGAACAACAAACTGTAATAAATGTTGAATGAATGTACCAGCATAGTGCAGGAACAACAAACTGTAATAAATGTTGAATGAATGTACCAGCATAGTGCAGGAACACCAAACTGTAATAATTGTTGAAGGAATGCACCGGCATAGTGCAGGAACACCAAACTGTAATAAATGTGAATGAATGTACCGGCATAGTGCAGGAACACCAACCTGCAATAAATGTTGAATGAATGTACCGGCATAGTGCAGGAACACAAACCTGCAATAAATGTGAATGAATGTACCGGCATAGTGCAGGAACACCAACCTGCAATAAATGTTGAATGAATGTCCCGTCATAGTGCAGGAACACCAACCTGTAATAAATGTTGAATGAATGTACCGGCATAGTGCAGGAACACCAAACCATAATAAATTTGAATGAATGTACCGGCATAGTGCAGGAACACCAACCTGTAATAAATGTTGAATCAATGCACCGGCATAGTGCAGGAACACCAACCTGTAATAAATGTTGAATGAATGTACCGGCATAGTGCAGGAACACCAACCTGTAATAATTGTTGAATGAATGTAGCGGAATAGTGCAGGAACACCAACCTGTAATAAATGTGAATGAATGTACCGGCATAGTGCAGGAACACCAACCTGTAATAAATGTTGAATGAATGTAGTGGCATAGGGCAGGAACACCAAACTGTAATAAATGTTGAATGAATGTACCGGCATAGTGCAGGAACACCAAACTGTAATAAATGTTGAATGAATGTACCGGCATAGTGCAGGAACACCAACCTGTAATAAATCTTGAATGAATGTACCGGCATAGTGCAGGAACACGAACCTGCAATAAATGTTGAATGAATGTACCGGCATAGTGCAGGAACACCAACCTGTAATAATTGTTGAATGAATGTAGCGGCATAGTGCAGGAACACCAACCAGTAATAAATTTGAATGAATGTAGCGGCATAGTGCAGGAACACCAACCTGTAATAAATGTGACTGAATGTAGTGGCATAGTGCAGGAACACCAAACTGTAATAAATGTTGAATGAATGTACCGGCATAGTGCAGGAACACCAACCTGTAATAAATGTGAATGAATGTACCGGCATAGTGCAGGAACAACAAACTGTAATAAATGTTGAATGAATGTACCGGCATAGTGAAGGAACACCAAACTGTAATAAATGTTGAATGAATGTACCGGCATAGTGCAGGAACACCAACCTGTAATAAATGTTGAATGAATGTACCGGCATAGCACAGGAACACCAACCTGTAATAAATGTTGAATCGATGTACCGGCATAGCACAGGAACACCAAACTGTAATAAATGTGAATATAATGTAGCGGCATAGTGCTGGAACACCAACCTGTAATAAATGTTGAATGAATGTAGTGGCATAGTGCAGGAACACCAACCTGTAATAAATGTGAATGAATGTACCGGCATAGTGCAGGAACACCAACCTGTAATAAATGTTGAATGAGTGTAGTGGCATAGTGCAGGAACACCAAACTGTAATAAATGTTGAATGAATGTACCGGCATAGTGCAGGAACACCAAACTGTAATAAATGTTGAATGAATGTACCGGCATAGTGCAGGAACACCAACCTGTAATAAATGTTGAATGAATGTACCGGCATAGTGCAGGAACACAAACCTGCAATAAATGTTGAATGAATGTACCGGCATAGTGCAGGAACACCAACCTGTAATAATTGTTGAATGAATGTAGCGGCATAGTGCAGGAACACCAACCAGTAATAAATTTGAATGAATGTAGCGGCATAGTGCAGGAACACCAACCTGTAATAAATGTGAATGAATGTAGTGGCATAGTGCAGGAACACCAAACTGTAATAAATGTTGAATGAATGTACCGGCATAGTGCAGGAACACCAACCTGTAATAAATGTGAATGAATGTACTGGCATAGTGCAGGAACAACAAACTGTAATAAATGTTGAATGAATGTACCGGCATAGTGCAGGAACACCAAACTGTAATAAATGTTGAATGAATGTACCGGCATAGTGCAGGAACACCAACTTGTAATAAATGTCGAATGAATGTATCGGCATAGCACAGGAACACCAACCTGTAATAAATGTTGAATCGATGTACCGGCACAGCACAGGAACACCAAACTGTAATAAATGTGAATGAATGTAGCGGCATAGTGCTGGAACACCAACCTGTAATAAATGTTGAATGAATGTAGTGGCATAGTGCAGGAACACCAACCTTTAATAAATGTGAATGAATGTACCGGCATAGTGCAGGAACACCAACCTGTAATAAATGTTGAAGGAATGTAGTGGCATAGTGCAGGAACACCAACCTGTAATAAATGTTGAGTGAATGTACCGGCATAGCACAGGAACACCAACCTGTAATAAATGTTGAATGAATGTACCAGCATAGTGCAGGAACACCAACCTGTAATAAATGTTGAATGAATGTACCAGCATAGTGCAGGAACACCAACCTGTAATAAATGTGAATGAATGTAGCGGCATAGTGCCGGAACACCAACCTGTAATAAATGTTGAATGAATGTCCCGTCATAGTGCAGGAACACCAACCTGTAATAAATGTTGAATGAATGTACCGGCATAGCACAGGAACACCAACCTGTAATAAATGTTGAATGAATGTAGCGGCATAGTGCAAGAACACCAACCTGTAATAAATGTTGAATGAATGTACCGGCATAGTGCAGGAATACCAAACTGTAATAAATGTTGAATGAATGTACCGGCATAGTGCAGGAACACCAACCTGTAATAAATGTTGAATGAATGTACCGGCATAGTGCATGAACACCAACCTGTAATAAATGTGAATGAATGTAGCGGCATAGTGCTGGAACACCAACCTGTAATAAATGTTGAATGAATGTAGTGGCATTGTGCTGGAACACCAACCTGTAATAAATGTTGAATGAATGTAGCGGCATAGTGCAGGAACACCAACCTGTAATAAATGTTGAATGAATGTAGCGGCATAGTGCAGGAACACCAACCTGTAATAATTGTTGAATGAATGTAGCGGCATAGTGCAGGAACACCGACCTGTAATAAATGTTGAATGAATGTACCGGCATAGCGCAGGAACACCAACCTGTAATAAATGTTGAATGAATGTACCGGCATAGTGCAGGAACACCAACCTGTAATAAATGTTGAATGAATGTACCGGCATAGTGCAGGAACACCAACCTGTAATAAATGTTGAATGAATGTCCCGGCATAGTGCAGGAACACCAAACTATAATAAATGTTGAATGAATGCACCGCCATCTAAGTTATACACCCGAAGATCAAATCTAGGCAAGTAATTGTGCTTCACATATTTTATGTTTTCATCGGATTATGCAGCTTTAACACATAGAGTTCTCAGGTATAATGAGTCGGTGATTCTTTAAGAGATGGGCGTGCCATTGTGCAGCTTTAACACATAGAGTTATCAGTTATAATGAGTCGGTGATTCTTTAAGAGATGGGCGTGCCATTGTGCAGCTTTAACACATAGAGTTATCAGGTATAATGAGTCGGTGATTCTTTAAGAGATGGGCATGCCATTGTGCAGCTTTAACACATAGAGTTATCAGATATAATGAGTCGGTGATTCTTTAAGAGATGGGCGTGCCATTGTGCAGCTTTAACACATAGAGTTCTCAGGTATAATGAGTCGGTGATTCTTTAGATGGGCGTGCCATTGTGCAGCTTTAACACATAGAGTTATCAGATATAATGAGTCGGTGATTCTTTAAGAGATGGGCGTGGCATTGTGCAGATTTAACACAGAGAGTTCTCAGGTGTAATGAGTAGGTGATTCTTTAGATGGGCGTGGCATTGTTCAGATTTAACACATAGAGTTATCAGCTATAATGAGTCGGTGATTCTTTAAGAGATGGGCGTGGCATTGTGCAGATTTAACACATAGAGTTCTCAGGTATAATGAGTCGGTGATTCTTTAGATGGGCGTGCCATTGTGCACCTTTAACACATAAAGTTCTCAGGTATAATTAGTCGGTGATTCTTTAAGAGATGGGCGTGGCGGTGATTCTTTAGGAGATGGGCGTGCCGGTGATTTGAGTTATCAAAGTTAAGTGATTACAACAATGGAAAGACTTGCTTCTTTTTTTTGGAAAAATTCAATGAAATATCGATTTTATTCACCAGAGGTACAACACTAGGGTTATAAACAATGGCACTTTGGGGAAACAGGAATGGAGGCTTTATTGTGATATCATAATATCATTACTGAGCCGTCAGCAGTGTTTTACATGTACGCCACCGGGCTAATAACATTATTAACATTATTATTAATATGACCATCACATTCGATATGAAACATATATAAACACAATCTATATATATATATTTAATATATATTATGTAATAATGTTCATCTAAATACATTGTTGACCCGAAATTCCAGTCAACGCAATATAGCGACATATTGGTCAATCCGTAAATTAGAGCCATTTTGGCTCAGTGCCAAAAATGTCACCTTCAATATCCCGGCTAATACGGCCACCCCGCTAATGTGGCCGATAAATGCTGAGGCGCATGGCCTACTGGACGTCTTTGGTTTCATTAAAGGTGCATAGTCCGATGGTTTTGAGCTTCTGTTATTTTCTTATGTCAAATTATTAAGTTGATCGTTATGATCTACCTTACTTTATTTTGAAGTGACTTTTATTTTAAATGGCTAACTTTTGGGATATTTGAAGTGCAAACGTGCTAAATTAATGTTGGTAGGTTTGCCAAAACTCTGACACCATAGGCTTCTGTAGTAACAGGTTCAATTCAATTGACTCAGTATTTAGTCCCTTCTGTGCGGGGACAAATGTTTAATAAGTGCATCAATATCCAAGTTAGATATGTAGAATTAAATCTAGATAATTGTTTTGGTTTTGAAAATTTGATGTTTTCATCAGACTCTGCAGCTTTAAACTATGTGTGTATATATATATATATATATATATATATATATATATATATATATATATATGTATATATATAATGAGACTGTCTCAAAAGGTGCTAAGCAATATGGGATAAAACTTTGTCCATTGTAACGATCAACATACTATCTGCTTATGCATTTCTCAGGATAAACTGATTTGTTTTTTACATAGTGTTTCATAATCCCAATAGTATACATATTAATTTGAAGCAAATGTCCTTGTGTTTTCAGTGTAACCGTTTCTGTGCTGTTTTGTGTCAATCGTTACAATGGACAAAAAAAAAAGTGTTATCACCTTTTGAGACAGGCTTATATATTTTTTTTATATATGTATATATATATATATATATAGCAAGTTGATTATGCGTAAAGCATCTTGTTTGGGACGTAAGCCGTGTTGCTGCTTCCAGCCCCGCCATTACTTGACTTCTTGCGGACAGTTGAGCTGTGCGTGAGAGAGATGTACGTGCCCGTGGTGCGCATGCTCGAGTGTTTGCGCACCAATCCAGCTTTGTCCGCGTAGCATTTCAGTAGCCGGCGAAGGCCAGTGCGGAAGTTGCGCGAGCAGAGGCAGTAGATGACGAAGTTAATCGCTGAGTTCAATGTCACAAAGACATTGCTCACGAGCGCCAGGTAGCGACGTGGCTGCTCGAGGTGAGCCATGCTTGGGAAAGCGACATGCAGCGACCAGAGGAGGTGCGTC
This sequence comes from Branchipolynoe longqiensis, assembly GCA_030323885.1. NCBI lineage: Eukaryota > Metazoa > Annelida > Polychaeta > Phyllodocida > Polynoidae > Branchipolynoe > Branchipolynoe longqiensis. The sequence continues at coordinate 56,337,071 of CM059189.1, forward strand.
ACCATGGCCGTCACATTACACACAATGGCCACCAATACTACTGTAACCACGACGGCCGTGATGCTGCGTGAGCGCCCAGCTGCCGTGTCACGCTCCGTCACTACCCGTGCACGATATGCCTCTGCCGACCGCAGCGTCCGCAGGAGCACTGTGTTCAACACGATGAGCAATGTCATTGGAACGAGATACATGAAGATGAAGAAAGTCACAATGCGGTATCCGATCGCGTAGTCCTGATTCACCGCAAAGATGCTCGGCTTGAACCCGAAACTGTTCTTCGTCGTCAGCTCATACTCAAAGAAACGTGGGCAACTGAAGAAGAATGAGATCAGGAACAGCACAACAATGTTCTTGGCGGCTCTTGGGTAGGTGCACAGGCGCTGTGCATGTAACGGGTGCCGTACTGCGATATACCGGTCAATAGTCAGAAGCACGATCAGCCATGTGTCGATGAGTCGCAGGAAGTAAACAAGTGGAAACAAGCAGTAGAAAATGTATTTATACGCCGCCATATATGGCCCGAGCCATGCCCAGTGGAAATAATAGAAGAGGTAGCGCAGCGAACGCAGCAAGATGGTGGCACAGAGAATCAAAATGTCGGTGACCGTAAGACTCTGCAGGATGAGAGTTGTGCTTTGACGCTGCTTCTGTCGACACAACACCAACACTGCCAGCGTGTTGCCCACGATCCCTAGCAGCGACACTGGCATCGCCAGGCCCGTCTCGCACAGGAAGCGGAACAGCATGCTGGGCTCGGACGACGCCGAAGAGCCACTTCCACTTCCGGTTGCGCTGTTTGTGCCGGTGGTGGCGCCGCGGTGCGGCGTCATGTTGAGGTAGTGTTCCTCCGTGACGTACTTGACGCCGAAATCCGTGTGGTTCGTCCAGTCAAAGTCTGTCGTCCACGAAGGCCACTCCGTCGTCAGTGACGTCATCAGCCTATTCTCGCCGCCCTCGTTTCCGGTGAACATCCTGCGTTCTTCTTTCTATTTCTCTCTTTGCTTTATTTGGATACGTCTCTTTCTTCCTTCCTTTTCTTCTTTCTCTCTATTTCTCCATTTGGTTTATTCGGTTATTTTCTCTTTCTTCCTTCTTTTCTTCTCTCGTTTTATCTTTGGTAGATGCCAGCCTACAGCAATGATATGGAAGAACAAGAACCGGAGAATGGTTATAAATAGCGGGTGGTGTGGAAGCCTTTTCTGTGTTTGACGCTGCCGGTAGTGGTGGTGGCAGTGGGAGTGGTGGTGGTGGTGGAGGTGGTGGTGTTTCGTGGTGGTGGTTGGTGGGTGGTGTGTGTCTATAATTTGTAATTGGACGCAAGCAATGCTGCACCTCTTGGGAGGTTGTGTTAATATAATGTGAGCGGAAGAAGAGAGGGAGGGAGGGGAAGAGGAGGGGGGGAGGATCAGGATAGAGGGATGAGGGGAGGAATGAAAGGAGGGAGGGGATGGAGGGTAGGGACCGGGTGTTGGTAAATAGATGAGGGAGGGAAGGAGGTGAGGGAGTGAGGGAGGGGAGGGACGGAAGGGGAGGGATGGCAGGAGGGAAGGAATGGTTGCAGGGTAGGGAGGGGAAGGATGAGGGAGGGGAAATGGCGAAGGAGGGTTGGAGGGAGTGTAGAGGAGACAAGAGGAGAGAGGAGACGAGAGGAGAGGAGAAGAGGGAATATGAGAGGAGAGGGGGGACTACGAGAAGAGAGGAGAGGAGAGAAGGAGGGAGAGGAGAGGAGAGGAGAGAGGAAGAAGACGAGAGGAGAAGACAGGAGGGAATACGAGAGGAGAGGGGGGAGAGGAGAGGAGAGAGCAGACGAGAGGAGAGGGGGAATACGAGAGGAGAGGAGAGGAGAAGAAGAGAGAGTGGGAGAGGAGAGGAGAGAGGAGACGAGAGGAGACGACAGGAGGGAATACGAGAGGAGAGGAGAGAAGAGAGGGGGAGAGGAGAGGAGAGGAGAAAGGAGACGAGAGGAGAGGAGAGGAGGGAATACGAAAGGAGAGGAGAGGAGAAAGGGAGTGGGAAAGAAGAGGATAGGAGACAGAGAAAGAGGAAGGGAAGGAATGGGAGAGGAGAGAGGGAAAGGGGAGGGGGGGAGGAGAATGGAAGGAATGGGACAGAGAGTGATGAGGATTAGGGGAGCATGGGATGGGTGGAAGGAGAGGAATGGGAGAGTGATGGAGATAGGGATGGAGGGTGGGGAGGAGATGGGATGGGACGGAGAGAGAGGGAAAGAAGGGAGGGTGAGAAGGATAAGGAGAGGGTGGAAGGAATGGAGGGAGGAGGGAGGAGGGAGGAGGGGGGAGGGAGGATGGAGGAGGGAGGGTGGAGCAGGGATTAAGCGGATTAGAATTATGGGATTAGAAAGTAGAATATGTATTGGAGTATATATGTATATGATATTGCGCTATATGTTGGCTTTGTATCAAGCAAAATCCAAAGGGAAATAGGGCGAGTTTCGGAGGGCAGGCAGTAAGTACCTGGAGGGGGGACACGAAGCTTCTACTTAGACGCAGACCTCCCCACCGCCAGGTCGCTCACCAGCCTCCAGGGTCCCGGATTAGCAAATCCATACAGTAAAACCTCTCTAAATCGACCGACCTTTGACAGACTTTAAATGGTCTATTTAGGGAGGTGGTCGGATTAGGGAGTTAGAATATGGTTGCAATAGTATTGTTGGGACACAAATAAAGCGATCGATATAGAGGAGTGGTCGATCTGTGGAGGTGCTCGGTTAGGGAGGTCTTACTGTATAACATTATGCATGAATACAAGGAACTATAGCTGTAAACAATGAGAAGCAAACAAAGCAGGATAATTACGTAATTAATAATACACATATAATGCGGTTTATACATTCCATATTGTGCAAATAGTTACACGACCAGCAATGAGATATGGGTTTGTGAGATGGTGTGATAGTGAGTTGCCTCATGGACTGGTTCTGATCAGATAAATAATGTTTGTTTTATTTAACGACACCTCTAGAGCACATCAATTGTTATCATCGGCTATTGGAAGTCAAACATATGGTCATTCTGACATATTTCTTTAGAGGAAACCGACTACCGCCACATAGGCTACTCTTTCCGATAAGCACCAAGGGGTCTTTTATATGCACTTTCCCACAGACAGGACAGCCTTTGATGAACCAGTTAGGGTTCTTGTAAGAAACATGCACAGAAAGATAGCTTTGACAACGAAGAAAATGCTAGTTATATCTTGTTAAAAGTAACATAATCCGATGGTTCTGAGCTCCTTCCATATTTTTGGCGGTACAGTGAGTGTAGGCGAGAGACCCAGTGGTGGGTGGCGCCCCCAACGGATCTGAGTTTCACTAGGCTTGAACAGTAGATGACTAGATCCAGGTCCATCCTGTCGATGACTGTGTGAGCAGATTGAGTCTTCCGGCCCTATTCTACTCGTATAGTGGTTTATGCAGCATATATCAATTGATCACAATTATGTGCAAATTTACTTCATACTAAAGTAACTTTCATTTCAAAGGTTTAACTTTGATTGTAGTGAGTGAGATCCATGCTCTGAAGACAAGTTGATTTCGGTGTGCACACCGAAATGATGTTGCTTTCATTACTTGTTTTCCTGGTATATAAAGACATTATATAAATATTATTTAATGGAGGGCCTATACGTTTCGACCAGAAAATGCTGCGATCGACCTGCCCGCTGGAAGTGCAGCGGCCTGGGCAACTCGGGTTCGCACTCAGGTAGGCAAACCCAATGCGAGCCGCCACCGAGCAGGCGCGAGCACCACCATCACCGACAACATAGTGTAAAAATATACGGATTTTCGGTTCGGATTTATGTATTGGCAGAGAGCATTACTATTCTCGGGCAACAGAGTGCGGACCAGGATTATGTAACAGAGAAGCAATGGGTGCCCCACTCACTGTGTGACATAAGAGACTATGTGGAAAATGCGATAACACATAGTGACCACCGAGATTGCGATGTGATGTTCATATTTAAGAGACAGTTAATGTTAATGTGACTTCAGTTACTTCAGACTAAAGTAAGGTAGATTGTACCGATCAACCTATTATATTTATCTCAGAAAATGATAAAAACCCAAAACCATCGGACCATGCGACTTTAAGTTTAAGGCCAAGGGCTCTTTATCCACACCCAGAGATTACATTCATCGCACTTAGCTTCATGTTGTGTCTCCGTGACATTGTTGAAGGTCTCTACGTGTATATATACAGTACAACCCCGTTAAACCAAGCTCGGTCAAACCAAATGATCGCTTAATCCAAACTTTTGTCGGCGGCCCGGTCAAATTTTACCATTTCTCATATCAAAAAGTTGGTTAAACCAAAGTCGGTTAATCCAAACTATCGGTTAATCCAAGCAAAATTGTCGGGCCCCAGGCTACTTCCGGTACGGTTAAACCAAACTTTCATGTGGTTATAAGGTCATCTGAGACTTTTTTTTATATGATAAATGGTAGTATTTTGCCGGGCGTCGAAAAAAGTTTGGATTAACCGATCGTTTCGTTTAACTGAGCTTGGTTTAACTGGGTTAGACTGTATATACATAAAAAAACAATAATCAAAGTATCCACATACATTGTATATTGCATTCATAATGCACCCACATTTTTGCCAAAGCCAAGTCAAAGTCGAAGCCAAAGCTCGGTTAAACCAATGATCGGTTAATCAAAACACATTTCTAGGGTCCCTTCAAGTTTGATTTAACGGGGTTATATTGTAGTACTTATATTATGGGCAATTTAAATATATTCATGAAAACCTGATTTCCCACCATCCTCAATATATTTGTCGATTTCCACCAACAACCACGCCCTCTGTGAGCAGTGGCAAGAATTAATGCGAGTACCAGCTCATGTCATATGCTCCATGAAAAGTCTATGTTTATATTCCCAAGAGTGTCACTTGAGTGCGCATGCGTGTATATTCAGTGTGAGTCTACCCAGACGCAGTATCTAGCCCAACACCTAATGCCCGGCACACACCTCCCGTATACGATTCACGCGCTAAAACTGACTGCGTTTCACAACCCGACCCGTCCCGTTTCGTGACGTAAAACTGGCCGATTCATTTTTCGAATGTCTTGCGATTCGCGTTTTAAGCACTAAAACTGAGTTTTAAGTAGCGAATCGCAATGCTCTGGTGTGCTACGGGGGCGCACACCTAACGACTAAAACTAAAACTTAATCGCGGAACGGGCAGTTTTAGGTCATATATGGGGGGTGTTTGCCAGGCCTTAGTCTGCTACCGGGCGTGCTGGCCAAATCGGTAGAGCGCTGGCATCACATGCGGGGTATCGGGAGTTCGGTTCTCAGTCGAGTCAAACCAATGACTTTGATACTTGTCACTTCCTAGCCTGGCGCTCGGCATTAATAGGATAGGGAAAGGACTGGTTAGCTCAGTGTCAAGATGAAGTGGCTGAGTGGGATATCATGGTGTCGGCGGCCTGATTTCCCAATGGGGCAGAACTTTAAAATCATCATGAGTGCGAACTGTCACAAGTCAGTATCCATCCTGATATGATCTTAGATGTTGCCAGGATGTAAAACGCCAACAACCACCAACCACTGCGTGAATACCTAAATCCACTTCAGCATTCAGGGTTCCCTTGGTAACAGCCATTTAGGAGGCTCTACTTGATGTTTGTGAACTAGTTCAGATACAGATACTAATGTTATGTATTAATGTGAGGGTCTACTCGCTGTAACAAGCAGCAAAGGTTGCCACTTAGCAACAGTATCCAGCAGTTCGCTTCATAACATGGGTTACACAATGAGCATATCAGTGTCGAGGAGGTTTGTTGGTTGTTGGAGTTTTATATCCTGGCAACATCTAATGTCACATCAGGACGGCTACCAACTTGTGACAGTGCGCACTCAGGGCAACTTTATAATGCTGCCCCACTGGGAAACCAGGCTGCTGGCAGTATAGCCCGATATCCCACTCAGTCACATTATCTGGACACTGAGCTAACCAGTCCTTGCCCTATCCTATTAATGCCGACCGCCAGGCTAGGAAGCGACAAGTATCAATTTTATAAGTCATTGGTTTGACTCGACTGGGACTCACGATCTCCCGCACGCGAGGCCCGCGCTCTACCGATTCAGCCATCGCGCCCAGTCTTGCTTCATATAATGGTTATACAATGAACCTATCACTATCAGTGTGGCGATATCTGCCTAATGTTACATGTGTGCAGTGTATTGTCTTACCTAATTATAATCCCCACTATAAGGGTAAGGTTAGGGAGGATTCCCACTGCCATCCTGCCCTCTGACGGCAGTGAAAGAACTAATGTCGTGGATAGCGGCTGACCTTGTAGTACACTGTGTGGAAAAAGTATTATGGAGGATTTCCACTTCCATCCTGCCCTCTGACGGCAGTGGAAGAACTAATGTCGTGGATAGCAGCTGACCTTGTAGTATGCTGTGTGGAAAAAGTATTATAGAGGATTTCCACTGCCATCCTGCCCTCTGACGGCAGTGAAAGAACTAATGTCATGGATAGCATCTGACCTTGTAGTATGCTGTGTGGAAAAAAGTATTATAGAGGATTTCCACTGCCACCCTGCCCTCTGACGGCAGTGGAAGAACTAATGTCGTGGATAGCAGCTGACCTTGTAGGTTGCTCTGTGGAAATGATATTATAGAGGATTTCCACTGCCATCCTGCCCTCTGACGGCAGTGAAAGAACTAATGTTGTGGATAGCATCTGACCTTGTAGTATGCTCTGTGGAAAAAGTATTATAGAGGATTTCCACTGCCATCCTGCCCTCTGACGGCGGTGGAAGAACTAATGTCGTAGATAGCAGCTGACCTTGTAGGTTGCTGTGTGGAAAAGGTATTATAGAGGATTTCCACTGCCAACCCGCCCTCTGACGGCAGTGGAAGAAGTAATGTCGTGGATAGCAGCTGACCTTGTAGTATGCTCTGTGGAAATGATATTATAGAGGATTTCCACTTCCATCCTGCCCTCTGACGGCAGTGAAAGAACTAATGTCGTGGATAGCATCTGACCTTGTAGTAGGCTGTGTGAAAAAAAGTATTGTAGTAGTCTGAACATGAGCTCTACTATCACGCGGTAGCAGCGGAGACTACGACGCCACCAGCGCAGTACCACTACACTGCGCTAGGTGGCGGCACGGGTCACCACCGGTCAGACCCCAACTGGGCTGACCTCTACTGCGTGTGGTTGACCCACCCCCCCCCACACACACCTATAGAGTCGATGTGGGATCTGGCGAGTCAGGGGGCGGGTCAGACAACTACTGACGCCGCGGAGAGCAGAGGGTTCAATAAACCAGGTGAAGCGTACACTGAATTGAATCTTGGTGTTCTTTCGTGTGAGAAAGGGTGAGTCAGAGGGCCTTGGGCCATTACATTGGTGCCGTGAGCCAGCTTGCCTTCTGCGTAAGGGGGTGAGTATTGGACCTGGGCCATGGACTCCGCAGGTAGGTTCTCTTCGTAATTTGTAGTTATGGAGGGAGCGACGGCCGGTCAACTGCGTAGTGGGCGCCAGTACCAAAATGATGGTACAGGGAGCCTCGGCGTAGTTGGGTCGCCGGTGGGCGTGGACGCTTCTGCGGTAAGTACACCGCACCACGCTCACAGTTCACCTGATAGGGAAAATATGATTGTAAATGGGTTAAATTTTATGAGGGAAAGAATGTTGTGAAAATACAATGTTGGAGTTTAAAGAATGTTATTATTAAATTATGGGTCATAATTTGTTGAATATGATATGAAAAATCGATAAAGGAAAAAATTAAAAAAATAAAAAAAATATATAAAATGTTCATAATATAATGTAATGCGAAATATGTTTTATGTTGGGTAAAAAAAAATATGTATAAAAAAAGAATAAAATATATTATGAAAGATAAAATAAATAATAATGTTGGAAAAAAAAATAATAAAAAAAATGTTAAAAAAATTCGATAAAAATAAAATCATAAATGGGGGGGTCAGATTGGGTTCGTAGAATAAATAATCTAGAAATGTTGTTATGTTGAACGAAATTGTTTGTACGTTCATTCCTAATACAGGTGCCAGCGTTGTAGGGGACCGCCGCCGTGTGTCAGTGAGTGGGGGGGGGCGTAGCCACTCCCGCGCCGTTGCCGGTGGTGTCGCCTAGAAGTGCTGAGGGTGCTGATAGCTATTGGTCGCAGTTAGCCCGACTGAGTGGCAGTCCGCCACCCGATATTGCGCCGTTGTTTACATCGGGGGCGATACAGGGTGGTGGGCGTGACGCGCGGTTGGGCGCTCGTTCTGATAGTGGTGGCGCGGCGTTGAAGAATGTCGCGCCATCAATAGCAGTGCAAGATGTTCTCCCAGTTGATAGAAATACTGGGGAGGGTATTACGGGGAGTGCGATGAAGGTGGGCTTCGCTCTTGATGATATGCAGTCTCTGTCGATCAGTAGTGATTCGGTGTCGAGTGTACGTGAGGGTAGCAGTTCAATCGCGTGTCGTGAGGGCTTAGGTCTGGCTGGGCGCGGGGGTTCTGTGGGAGGCATACCGCTGGAGTATTCGCCGTGGGGGAGTTCAGCTGTCCGTTCTGTGGGGATGGGAGCTGGGCGTGCAGGTCCCCGAGATCCCGATGATAGGGAGAGTTCCCCGGCTTTGGAGACAGGGTTCGTAGCCGATGACTCGTTGACGTTCGCGTTGGAGCATGATTTGGTTATGAGTCGTACGTTTTCTGGGTCGCAGTCGGAGGTGGAGCGTCAAGAGGGGATGCGGATCCGCCGACTGCGAGCTTGGAAGCGGGTCCAGTTTGACCGGATGGCGGAGGAGAGGCAGTCGTTGGATGAGTTGAGAGTTTCCAATGCTGCCGCCTTCGCGCGCGAGTTAGCAGAGCTAAGCGCGGCGCGGCGTGTGGCCGCAGAAGAGGCAAGGTCTAATCGATTGTTGGTGGGCGAGCAGCAGGCTGCGTTCACTAAACAGACGGAGGACTTGTCTATGCGGGAGGCGCTGAATAATCACTTACAGGATGAGAATCAGAGATGTGAACGGTTGCTAGCTGCCGAGAGGTGTAGCATTAATTCTGCTCTGGGGGTTCTTGTAAGTGAGCGCGCGGCTTTTCAGGCTGAGAAACTGGCGTTTCAACGCGGTTTGGAGCTTGGAGAGAGTAATGTGGGGGTTACTGAGTCTACGCGGTTAGATAACTGCGAGACGCAGTATCCGGTGCATACTGCGCGCCCGGTTTCCGCGGGTAGCTCGCCGCGTTCTCCGGCGCCCTCTAAGGGGGGCGGTGGGGGAGGTGGGGGTCCTAGGGAGCCGGAGCCCTCCAGTGAAGTCGGTACCTCTAAGGGGGGGCTTCTGAGCAACATCTGAGAGGTGTTGTTCAGGACTCCGTTTACGTGGGTAATACTCATGAAGAGGTACGGAGTGAGAGGATTCCCGACCCGGTAGGTGTGGGGGGTGACGCAGTTCCGATTGCGTCATTGCCTGGGCTGCCGGTAGGTCGCCAGTACTCGGTGGAAGAGATGTGGTTGTTCCGTAATCATCCTGCAATAATGGATGTGATTCGGGAGCCTGCTTCGATTGGGGGTGGGGCCGGTTGGGAGTCGTGTAATCGGGATACGTTGGAGCTGGATGAGAATGTTCTGAGGTATCCCGTGGCAGGTTCTGCACGTATTCCAACGCTGCGTCCTAAGCCATTTACAGGTATTAAGCAGGAATGGAATATCTGGTGGCGGGACTTTACGTTGGATTTGCGGTCAAATATGTGGGATGAGAGGGTAGCTCTCATTCAACTGTTGCCTCTGTTAAGGGGGGGGCCGGCGCAGGACTGCGTGGACGTGTGGAGGCGTCATGGGTTGACGACGATGAGGGAGTTACTTCCTATCATCTCGTATAAGTTCCGACCAGTGGACCCCATGGCGCGGTGGTATCAATGGAAGAAACGCGTCCAAACTGCCCGAGATGGATCGTACCGCGCGTACGGTCTACAGCTTCAGGTTGATGGGCGGGAGGCTGCCAGAGATACTGGGATCAGTGAGCGTGCGATCGAGACAAAGATAGTCGAGCATTTCGTGTCCTCACTCATGGATCCGGGGGAGCAGCGTGCCGCCTATGACCGGTGGCGTCCGGGCAAGTCGTCTCTGGAGGAGATGTTTGAAGTAGTCGACGATTATTGCGCTAAGGCACTGCGTGCTGGGCGGTCGACTGCGGTGGAAGCTATTCGGCTATCAGATGAGTCGGATAGTGAATTCGAGGTTGAGGTGGCTGCGTATAACGCGTCACGTAATGGCGGCGGTAGCTACTCTCGGGGAGGTTCTGGGGGGAGCTATCGCGGTGGTAATTCCTATCGGGGTTCGTCTGGGGGTAGCTATCGGGATGGTGGCAATTTCAGGGCGAGCTCTGGGGGGGGTTATCAATCGCCACCTATCACTAAATCGATGGTCCAGGGGTGGATGCGTGATGTGATGGGGGAGCAGAAATCTGCTGCGCAGGTGGCAACAGGTGGGCCTAGCTCATCTGGGTTATCTGCGCGCAGGCACGTGGTGAAGAAGGATACGCGTGCTCGTGATCACGAATGTGGTCGTTGCTTTGCTTTCGGTCATTGGCCTATACAATGTACTGGAGTAAAACGTACTCTCGAGGAGGCTGTGATAGCCAGTGATCGCGAGGGTAGGGACAACTCGGGTGTTGATCGGGCGAGGTTGGCGCGTCTCCGTAAAGACAGGGACGTTAAGGCTAAGCCTAATTTAAACGCCTAGGGTTGGACCGTTTGGGCGTAGGCCCAACCCAATTGGTAAGCCCGGATACCGCCAAAGCGGATAGGGTGTTGACTATCAAGGAAGCCGGTGTGCAGTCTGATGCTAGCGCGGGGCCGCCGGTGATCGCCCCTGGTGATACGATCCCAGTGGAGTCGGTATTGTGCGATGGCATGAAGCGGATAGCGCGTTGCGTTTCTGCTTTGGCTCCCGCACCTTTGGACGACTGTATGCAATTTATAGTACAGCGTTAGGGGTGCGACCTGTCTCACCCTTGTGGTAAACGCTTATTCGTGGATTCCACTTTCTGGACTTTGGACGGAAAACGGTGGTATGTGAGAGTGCGTGTTAGAGGGATTATCGGGTATTTTTTAATAGACAGTCGGGCTGCGGTCACATGTGTTGGACGAAAATTCTTCGATAAGTTAGACGGTGATAAGGTGTTTTTCGATAATAGCGTGAAGCCTGTCACTGTCACCGGAGCACCACTCAAGCAGTACGGTCAAGCCATACTATCTCTGGAGATCAGGGGGAAAATATTCCATTATGCCCCTACTGTTTCCGATATTTCAGAGGATGGTATTTTGGGTGCGGAATTTTTGGAGTATTATGGTTGTGAGCTGCGGCAGGCAGGCAGCCTATATCTTCGATATCCGTATCAACTCACGGTGCAGTGTGAATTACGTCGCGATAGTCAGACTGTGTCTGCTGTCACGCAAGATATTCGCATTGCTCCGATGACCGGTTGTGATGTTAAAATTACAGCTGTAGGAGTTGACGGTGATCACCAGAGCCTATTTGAGCCGATGGTCTCAGTGTTGCATGAGCTGGGATTAGTAGGTCAGAATACGCTAGTGTGGAGTCCTGTTGACTCAGTTGTACCGTTGTTTAATCCGAATCGGTATGCGGTCAGATTACAGAGGGGTACAACTATCGGGTTGTTGGGTGAGGCTACTGACTTTGGTGATGTTCATGGTGAATACGCTAAGGCGGGGTTGTCTAAACAATCCGGTGTAAACATTGCTCGCGGTGACGAGGTCACTGAGTCAGCTGTTGCCGCAGTTGACCCAGTGTACGGGGTTGGCGCGGGGCGATGTGTGGCGGTCAGCTGTTCGCAGTTATTGGATAATTGGGGCAGTGGTTGGCCTGGACTGTGTGTCGCGCGGGCGGCGCAGTTGGATTGCTCCTCTAGTGTTGTGAGTAGTAGAGGGGAAGTGGGCGTTGCTGCGCTGGGGGCGGTGGCCGATGTGGTTACTTTTGGTACGACGGAGGAGTGCGTGGCACCTTCTGTGGTATCTCGGACCCTCGATGGGAGCTTGCCTGCCCATCTTATACCTTTAGCTATGGGGTGTGAGGTGGTTGATGAGTCTGATCGCTCTCGGGTAGTTGAATTTCTGGGTAGGAATATCCAGGTTTTCACAGTGCCTGGTGAGACGTTGGGCTGGACTGAGGTGGTGAAGCATGGCATTGATGTCGGTGAGTCGGCTGCTTTTAGGATTCCCTATCGGCGTTTCGTGCACTCCAAGAAGGAGGCACTGGAGACGGAGCTGCATAAGCTGCTGGATAGCGGGGTGATTAGGAGTAGTGATTCACCGTGGAGTTCACCTGTCCATTTAGTCAAGAAAAAAGATGGTTCAATCCGTTTTTGCATTGACTATAAAAAACTCAATACTGTGACGCGGAAGAATGCTTACCCATTACCGCGCATAGATGAGTCGCTCGAAAGTTTAAGGGGTAATGAGTGGTTTTGCACTCTGGATCTGCAATCTGGGTATCATCAGGTTGCTATGGATCAGGGGGATATTGCTAAGACTGCTTTTAGTACTCACTTAGGCTTATTTGAGTGGAACGTGATGCCGTTTGGGCTGTGTAATGCTCCAGCCACGTTCGAGAAGATGATGACGGATATGCTAGCGGGTCTTCAGTGGAAGATCTGCTTAGTGTATTTGGATGATATCATTGTCTTTGGTCGGACACTGATCGAATGTCAGGATAGGCTTCAAGCAGTGTTCGATCGTTTACGTTCCTATGGGCTGAGACTCAAGGCTTCAAAGTGTAAACTTTTTAGGCATGAGACGCAGTACCTGGGGCGGGTAGTTTCTGCGAGGGGGATTAAGGCAGACCCGGAAAAGCTCTCTGCAATTGCGGGGTGGCCCAGACCTGAGGATATGAAGGAAGTGAGATCATTCCTTGGGTTTGTGTCATATTATCGCGATTTCATTGCTGATTTTGCGCGGTTAGCTGTTCCTTTGCAGGATTTGGTCGTTACTGCGAAAAAAAATAAAATTTGTGTGGGGCGACGCTCAGGAGGCGGCATTTCTGGGCTTGAAACGTGCCTTCACTCAGACCCCAGTGCTGCGATATCCGCGGGCAGTGGGGCGGTTCATTCTGGACACTGATGCGTCAGGGTTTGCGATCTCAGGCGTATTGAGTCAGGTGCAGGATGGGGTGGAGGTCCCGTTGTCTTTTGCAAGTAACAAACTTAATAAAGCGCAGCGGACTTACTGCACGACTAAGCGTGAGTTGATGGCTATCGTCGTGTATAGCAGGAAGTGGAAACATTTCCTGATAGGATCGGATTTTATTATCCGGACTGATCATCATTCTCTTCGTTGGTTGTTGAATTTCAAGGAGGCGGAGGGGATGATGGGGCGTTGGTTGGCCACGTTGTCTGAATACGGTGTGACGAATGAGCACATTGTGTACAGAAAAGGGGTGGATCATATCAACGCAGATAGGCTGAGTAGAATCCCGGTGCGTAAGTGCGGCCGGGGTGATTGCACGGACTGTGGCGCGCATAATTGTGTACTCGCAGCAATTTCTGCGATGCGTTTGGCGGACATTGATGATGATGAACTTTGGACGTTATCAGAGGTTCGCTTGGCGCAGCGCCAAGATCCCTCCATACTGCGTGTGATCAGGTGGTTGGAGGTAGGCCGCTCGAAACCTCTGCGTGACGAGCTGGCGGTGGAGAATGCAGAGACTCGTAAGATTATAAATCAATGGGATCTGCTGGAACTGCGTGAGGGTGTGCTCTGCAGGTGGAAGGTGGTGGGTGAAGACCTACGCAGTCGCCTGCAGATCGTCGTGCCATTTGCATTGCGCTATGATGTGTTGTTGTTTTGTCATGGGCATTCTACAGCCACGCACTTTGGGCGTGTTCGCTCCACCAAGCGTTTAGCTTGGCGGTTCTATTGGCCTGGCATGACTTCTGATATTAGGCGGTGGGTACGCACTTGCCATAAATGTCAGGTGGTTAAGCCAGGGGAGGGGATCGCTAAGTTACCGTTGACTCAGGAATTGTCTGGGCATCGGTGGCGCCGTCTAGCGTGTGACTTTGTGTCCGGGTTTAAGACGACGTCTAGGGGGAATGTGGTGATGATGGTAGTCCAAGACTATTACACTAAGTACGTGCAAGTGTACCCCTTAAAAGATCACACTGCACCCACTGCAGCGCAGCCGTTGGTGGATAACTGGGTTTTGATATTCGGTGCCCCGATGCGGATCCATTCGGATCAAGGACGGGAATTTGAGTCCACACTGTTCCAGTCCATGTTGCGCTTGCTGGGCGTTAGGAAGACGCGTACGAACCCGTACTGTCCGCAATCGGATGGTATGGTAGAGCGTTTTAATAAGACGTTAATATCTGCGTTGGCTTGTACCGTGAATGACTTTCAAGATGATTGGGATTTACAGGTCAAGTTTGTGGCACACGCATACAACTGTACGGAGCATGCATCTACGGGTGTGACTCCGAACAGGTTACTATTTGGGGAGGAGCTCCGACTGGCAGCTGATCTGCAGTTTGGGGTGGTGAATCGTCAAGTAGATCGGCCTTGTGAGATCGTGTTTGTAAGATGGTTGGAGCATTGCTTTCACCACGCGTATAGCGCAGTTCGCGATGTTTTAGGTCGGGCAGCGGTTCGTCAGAAATCTGACTACGGGCCTGCTGCGTGGCGCCAGTTCAAAGTGGGGGACCGGGTGGTGCGGTATCATGCGCCGCTAGCTCGAGTCAAACTCGCAAAGAATTGGGATGGTCCCTTTACTATAACGGAAGTTGTCTGACACCACAGTTATTATGAAGGGCAAGGATGGTAAATACCGTAAATCTAACGTTAGACGTCTTAAGCTTTACACCGAGCAGATGTCTAGGAACGCTGGACCATCCTCCTGGCTAGATGCACATGTAGGGGACGAGCCCGCACCTGCGAGGGTGGAGGCTGGCACGATAGATGTGGTTAGTCAGAAGAAAGTACCTGGGCTTCCAGTTACTGCGGGGGAGGCTATGCGCCCTAGGCGGCATAGGCCTGATAAACGGAAAAATAAACGTCGGCGTCGTTCTAGATCAGTGTCTGATGTCGATAGTTTGGTTTCTGTACGCAGTAGCTCGGGTAGTGACAGCCACTTTGTACCGGTTGGACAGGGGTCTGATGTGGGTTCGGATGCACCGCCTGTGCGGCGATCTGAGTGTTTAGCATTACGACGCAGATAACTGGTATGGGGTGGGGTAGTAGGTATTAGGCTACTCCACCCTGGTGTTGTCTGGTCTCCAGGGGTTGGTTGTACATGAGATACGCTGATCCCTGTCACACAACGAGTAACACAGTATATATGTTCAGTTAAACTTTACTACGCAGTTATTTGAGAATGGTGGGGAAAGACCGGGGGCCCCGGGGGCGCCAATGAATGGGCGCAGTTACTACTGTTCTGCGTAATGCCTTTGCCTAAGCCGTGTGTTTAGTATCTACTATTTCTTGTCTAACGCGTTGGTTATTGTTGACGGGGCGTACTGCGTTTAGCTGCTATGACCGGGGGGAGTGTTTGTGTTCGCTGCGGGCATGAGTGCGTAACTGGTGCGACTGTTTGGTTAGGCGTAATTGGGTCACTTATAGCATGTGCGTGTAACCGGGCGGGTAGGTTGCTGGCGCTACGCAGTACGTGTTGTTGTTTGGTGGGTACTGCGTGAGGGCCGGGGATCTGTCGCCGGGGGTGGCTCAGTATTGTGCACTAGCTGGCGGGCGGGCTTTGTGGTTGAGCTAACTAGGTCACCCTATTATTCTGCGGTTGGGGTTTCTCCGTGACCACGTGGTGCGGTGACGTCAGTGGTACTGCGGGGGGACGGGGAATGCCGCCGTCGGGTGGTTTGGCTTGGTTCCTATGTAGGTCACGCTAGCTGCACCGGTGGCGCACCTGGTGTTGTGCGGGAGAGCCAATCATTCTCTGGTTGGTACGCCGACTGGACTCTGCGGTTCTGCGAGAGAGGACGTGGAGCCAGTCACTCTACCGGCTGCCGGCAGACAAGGTGGGTGTATTTGTCCTCGGACATTGATCCTATCTATTCGCGTATTCCTCATTTTGTACTTGGTTGTTGCATAACATTTTTAGGGATACAGCAAGGCCGGCCGCGTCTGTGTTGGTCTGTGCGTTTATCGCGCAGACTCGACACAGCGTGTACGGCGATCGTCGGGCGTGGGGGAACATAACTTGAGCTGCTGTGGCAGTTCGTTGTGTTTGAACCATGTCGGACGATATTCTAGATTCGCCCAGCACTCCATTAGGGGGAGCTGAGGCTGTAGACTCTCTCGGGATACTCTTTAATGAGGCCGAGGGGGTTGAGGCGACAGCTTTAACCTGTATAGGGACCATTAGGCCTTTAGGCGGTAGGGAGATTGTTGCTACAGTCTCCCCGCAGCTGTCTAGTCCCCTATTGTCGCCCGTGTTGGCTGTGGTAAGAGGTCCTCAGTGGGTTACGGCGGCAGGGCTGGTTTCTCCTCCTGGAGTAGCTAGCCTGTCGTTACGTTCCCCTGAGGTGCCCTCCGGTCCATGCGTAGCTTCCATGGTCGTTAGTACAGGGACTGTGGTGAACGCTGACGAGTTGTCACGCTTTCGGGAGTGGCAGCTGCGTGAGACGGCTTTGAGGGAGTCGGTTTGTTCGTCCCGCACGGATCCGTTCTCGCTCAGCCCAGCTGAAGTGAGGATGGCGCAGCCTCTTAGCGGTAGTTCATTGGGTTCTTGCCAGGTGGTACTGCCGACTAAAGTTGCTGTCCGACCCCCTATGTTACCGTCCGTAGGCTCTGAGGATGTAGGCGCTAGAACCTTAGGGAGTCTGGCGCCGGCACCTCATGACGAGGGACGGTCAGTAGGGGGAGGTTCTGTGGAGCGGATGGATATCGACTCTGTCGAGTCTACCCCGGTTGTGGGCGGTGAGTTGCTTCGGCCTCCTGCCCCTTCTCGTGAGTCCGGTGCGTTAACGGAAGCGCAGGTGAGGACAGCTGTAGAGCGGGCTAAGGCCTCTGTACAGCGTGACACTAGTCCTCGCTCGGAGGTTGTGTCGGTGCCCCCTAAGGCATCGATCCCTCCAGAAAAGGTGTCGTATGGGTCGTTTGACTATCGCTATCATAATAGCGATGGTTCTAAACGTACCGTGCCCGTAGATGTGGACGACGTTCCTGTTGGTGGCAGTGTGGAGACTGCACGTCCGTCGAGATCGGTCGCTTCCTGTTCTCAACAAGAGCAGGGGGGGGGTGGATCAGAGAACGGGTCGGATAGCTCACATGATTGCGTGTTGGGCTGCCAATAGAAGGTATGAGGTGGAGCTCGGCTATGCGATCCCTGAGGATCCTACTCCATCTTCTGAGTGGATTGTTAGGTCGTGAGGGGGCGGACCGGTTAAACTGGCGCGGTTTCTTTCGGGAAACGTGGCTGGGTTGACCGAGACTACCCTGTCGCGGCTATGGAACGACCCTCACGAGCAGTCATGTAGTATTAGAGACTATATGGTCTGGGAGCTGGATCGTCATCGTCTGATGCGGTCTCAGGGCCCGCGTGGAGATTACGGTGTCTCCGATGACGAGGGCTGGGCCGAGCCCGAGTGTCGTCCCCGTGTTCCATTGGAATGGTACAACCTCCATTTATGTGACATATTTGGAGGGTTGAGAGATCCGATGAGAGGGGATGGCTACACAAAACAGGAGTTGGCGTGTCTGGGGTATGTCCGCCGTGTGTTTCGCCCGGGACAGACTTCTCTGTTCTGCGAGCTTAACCCGGTCGGGCGTAGGCAGACCCCGAAACTGTTTCTGCGGTGGGGGCCGTTGGCTCGGCATATTTGCGAGAGCCACCTTCACACCGCTCCTCTATGGAGGTGGACGCGACCGTTCAACGTGGCGAGTGGTTCAGAGGGTTGTCCAACGCTTAAGGCGACTGGGCAATACTTCTCAACTCCTCGCCGCTGTGAGATGATCAAGCATCTCCTAGATGGCCACGGACGTATGATAATGGACGTCGTGAAGGGGCTGAGTGTGATTCAGTGGGATCCTCAGTCCGTGTCGAAGAGAGCGGTGTCCTTCACGATGAAGCAGCGCACGGACTTTCACTATAGCAGGGAAACCCTGACGCTGCCTAAGCAGCACAGGTTGATTGCCCTGTTTATATATGTTCCTGGGTCGGCGGAGGTACGTCGTGAGCGGTTTTACACCGGTCGCGGCGCATCTTCGGCGAAACGGGGCAGGGGTCGTGGTGCTGTTGCCGTGAGGAGGGACCAGCAGGGGCGAGCAGCTCCTGTGACCTCTTCGAGCTCTGGGCGGGGTGTTAGGACCGTCCAGGGGAAAGGCAAGGGGAGAGGTAAGAGGTCCTCGTCCCTGGTGCCGTTGCGCGATGGCTCTGCCATTGAGCTGCAGCGGAATCAGGGGTCGGACAGGTCAGCTTCGCCTCCTCCACCGCCGCCTCCACCCCCTCCATCTGCTGCCCAGCAGGGGTTGAGAGACTGGCCTGAGTTGCCAGTCGTGACTATCGATCCGGAGGTAATGGGGTCGAGTGTGGTGCGCCGTCGTAAGCGTCGGGAGGTAGTGACCGAGCTGACACCTGACACTCTGAGTGCGGTGGTGGCACGGGCTCCACCGACTGTAGTGACGGTGCCAGTGGCATCGGTGTCGCAACCGGTGTCACTGGGTCAGGTTCCGCGGCGACGTGTGTCGGCGGCTGCGGGATCTGCCTCTCAGTTGGCAGTGACGCCGTCTGCAAGCTCGGTTGTGAAACCAGCGGTGACTGCTCCTGTGGTGAGTTCATCTCCAGGGGTGATACCTGTGCGACCGGTGGTGGCTACGGCCCCGCTGGTTGATCACGGTGTTGCTCTGGCGCTGGACGGTATCACGGAGCGTCTCTGCGAGGCCAACCGTGTAGACGTTACGGCCAGAATTTCGGAGTCGGTCGGCGGCCTGGTCAAAGCCTTCATTGGAGGCTTTGATGCGGTCGTCGCGCAGACGCAAGAAGTTCTGACGCGTCAGGCTGAGGGAAGGCGTGGTGCTGACTTCGACAATGTTGTAGAAGACAAAATGATTGTCGAACGAAAGTTGGCAGTATCACGCGAGCAGAGAGCGCGGCAGGCTTCAGTCATTGACGATATCGACATGACTTTTTCTGCCGCGTTCCACTCGGACTTCTGGAGTTGGGATGGTTCATTGCGCACTTTGGATCTTTCCGGCTTTAGCGTCGAGGACAGGCTGCACGGCCTGCCGGCCAGCTTGGTGGCTGATGCTGCTGCGGCACATCGGGCGCTGCTGGCGCGGGCGGCAAGGGCGCCTGCTGACGCTGACGGTGACGTTCAGATGACAGGTGACGGGAAGGTGGACGGCGATTAGTCGTCGTTCTGTCCTGTCTGGGTGATTTTGGACGTCACGTCGAAATTCAGATGACAGGTGACAGGGTGGTGGACGACGTGTAACTGTTGGTACAGTTGGGCGTCGCTCTCCTCTGTCCGAGGGATTCTGGATACCGTGGTTTCTCGGATGACAGGTGGCAGTTAGGTTAGCGGTGGTTGACTGCTCGCGCAGGTGATCGGCGCTAGCCCTGTCCGAGGGATTTTGGGTTCCACGTCGGGGGTAATTGAAAGACCAGCACCCCTGTGGCGGTTATTAATTTTTTTTTATATATATAAAATATACACATTAATATATAAAATAATTTTTTTTTCTGATAAATTCATCTCCCTTATGGAGGTGGATACCGCCTTGTATATATATATATGTATATTGTTACTAATATAATATTGTATATACCTTTTTAGTACTACGGTGCTATTTTTACATTGATAACCATGATGTATTTGGCATATCGTACTGCTCTATTCCAATATTATTTTCTTTTGCAGTACGATTGTTCATGATATATGTTATGGTGAAGAGCTTAGCTTTCTCCCGATTGGAGGATCTAGCTTCTTGTGTTCTGCCTATTTTTCTGCAGTAGGGGTCGGAATAATTTTTTTTTTATATACTAAATAAATTATTTCTAAAAATATTCCTCAACTTTCACCCCGTTTTGACTTCCTTGTTCCACACTATTAGGAAATATTATATTCTAAATTTATTTAGTGGAACGAGGTGGTCGATGGTGTGGGAGTTGGTGGGTAGACGCTGTCCATTTTACACTAAAAGATTTTCCTATGCAGTGTCGCCCTGGCTCTTATTTTATGCTGCATTCTTTATTTTAAAATTACTACTATGGTAAGCGCTTCTAGCAGAACATGATTGACAGCGTGTGCGTCGGCTCCTGTTATGACAGGGGAGGATGCACATGGGGTGTAATTTTCTTTGTAGGAGGCCGGTTTCTTGCTGGCGCCCATTGCTTCTTATAAAATGTATTGCATTCCTGAACGTTGTATCTGCGGAGACTTTCTCAATTGTTATAAGTAACACCGCCCTTCTACTTTCATGCACTCTGCACCGGAGCGGGTCACCGAGCGTGATGGGTCCTGGGTGCGGCGGCGTGACGTGTCCGCGGTGTAATACCGTCTGTGATCTACTGGCCAGGCGACGCGGGCACAAGGAGGACGGACTGAGGAAGCTCAAGGAGGAGCCGCTCCGCGTAGAAGGAGGAGTGCCCCGCTAACGGTTCTTCTGAGATGGGGGGCGGCGGGGGGCGGACTGAGTAGTTCCTTGCTTCCTTCTGTCGAGGGGGTTCCACTTGTGGGGTATGAATTCTCTCCCAGCAAAAAACATTCTATACACCAACTACATAGAGGCTGGGAGGGGTCGTCTTTGTGCGACTCATTTAAAGACTCTTTCTTCACCTAGACTGATAACATGTTTGCCTTGCAGCTAGCTAGATTCATATCGCTATTTTCGCTGCAGGCAGGTCTAGGAATTGCGCAAAAGGATACATAGCTTTGTAAGGCTTCTCTCCCTTTCAAGTTAGTTCTCATGTTGACTTCTATCATTTCTCGATTCTCATCGGTTTGCATTCTGCAACCGGTGAGACTCTAAGGGGGGCAGTGTAGTAGTCTGAACATGAGCTCTACTATCACGCGGTAGCAGCGGAGACTACGACGCCACCAGCGCAGTACCACTACACTGCGCTAGGTGGCGGCACGGGTCACCACCGGTCAGACCCCAACTGGGCTGACCTCTACTGCGTGTGGTTGACCCACCCCCCCACACACACCTATAGAGTCGATGTGGGATCTGGCGAGTCAGGGGGCGGGTCAGACAACTACTGACGCCGCGGAGAGCAGAGGGTTCAATAAACCAGGTGAAGCGTACACTGAATTGAATCTTGGTGTTCTTTCGTGTGAGAAAGGGTGAGTATTATAGAGGATTTCCACTGCCATCCTGCCCTCTGACGGCTGTGGAATAACTAATGTCGTGGATAGCAGCTGACCTTGTAGGTTGCTCTGTGGAAAAGGTATTATAGAGGATTTCCACTGCCACCCTGCCCTCTGACGGCAGTGGAAGAACTAATGTCATGGATAGCAGCTGATCTTGTAGTATGCTGTGTGGAAATGATATTATAGAGGATTTCCACTTCCAATGCAATAACTAATGTTGTGTTGTGGGTAGCAGTTCGGTCTGCATGCTCGGTTGGAAAGGTATATTATGAAAGTGTGGGATTCAATGAACACACATGAGTATTTCTGGTGAATTAGTTAAAGTTGCAAAGCTCCATGGTTTTGAGTGTCTGTCATTTTGCTGAGATAAATATATTCCTAACGTTAGTTCAAAGTAATTTTCATTTGAAATGGCGAACTTTTGAGATATTTGAAATGCAAACATGTGAAAATAATGTTGGCAAGCATGCCACAACTCTCACAACATAAGCTGTGGCAGTAAATAAATAATAAATAAATAAAACATTTATATAGCGCCCGATCCAGCAAGCCGTTCTCAGGCGCTTTACATAACAAACAAATATACAGGAAAATAAATTTCACCTACTTAAAAGCAGATTTAAGCAAATTCTAGCCGAGTCAAACCAATGACGTACTAAACTGATACTTGTCGCTACCTAGCCTGGCGCTTGGCATTAATCGCTTAGGATAAGGACTGGTTCGGTAAGTATCAGGATAATGTGAATGAGTAGGAAATCGGGTCATCGTGCCAGCAGCTTGGTGTGCCAGTGAGGCAGCACTATACAGTTGATATGAGTGCGTACCATCACAAGTCGGTACCAATCCTGATACAGTATAACCCGGTTAAACCAAACTTGAAGGGACCCTAGAAATTTGTTTGGATTAACCGATTATTGGTTTAACCGAGTTTTGGCTTCGACTTTCACTTTGAGTAAGCGTGTATTGCACATGTAATATACAATGTATGTGGACACTTTGACTATTGTTTTTTTATGCATATAAAGTATAACCCCGTTAAACCAAGCTCAGTTAAACCAAACGATCGGTTACTTCAAACTTTTTTTGGCGGCCTGGCAAAATACTACCATTTATCATATAAAAAAGTTGGTGGGGGCTCAGATGACCTTATAACCACATGAATGTTTGGTTTAACCATACCGGATGTGGCATGAGGTCCAACAATTTTGCTTGGATTAACCGATACTTTGGATTAACCGACTTTATACTCCCATAATGTACTACAGACCACATACATGCATAAAGTTTGCATCGAGGCAAGCAGGTCACACTCATCAAAATGTGTCTGAAATGCTTTCAGGGTTTAAATGCCACGGCGTGAAATGCCATTGTTCACGCATTTATAGTAAAAATCAATTACAATTCCTCGCCTCCTCCCCTCTTCCTCCACTCCTCTCCTCCTCTTCTCCTCTTCTCCTATTATTCTTCCAATCCTCCACTCCTCCTTACCTCCACTGCTGTTCTCCTCCTCTCCACTCCTCCCCTCCTCTCTTTCTCCTCTCCTCCTATCGTTCCTTCCTCCTCCCCTCTTCCTCCCCTCCTCTCCTCCTCTTCTCCTCTTCTCCTATTATTCTTCCAATCCTCCACTCCTCCTTTCCTCCACTGCTGTTCTCCTCCTCTCCACTCCTCCCCTCCTCTCTTTCTCCTCTCCTCCTATCCTTCCTTCCTCCTCCCCTCTTCCTCCACTCCTCTCCTCCTCTTCTCCTCTTCTCCTATTATTCCTCCCATCCTCCACTCCTCCTTACCTCCACTGCTGTTCTCCTCCTCTCCACTCCTCCCCTCCTCTCTTTCTCCTCTCCTCCTATCCTTCCTTCCTCCTCCCCTCTTCCTCCCCTCCTCTCCTCCTCTTCTCCTCTTCTCCTATTATTCTTCCAATCCTCCACTCCTCCTTTCCTCCACTGCTGTTCTCCTCCTCTCCACTCCTCCCCTCCTCACTTTCTCCTCTCCTCCCTTCCTTCCTTCCTTCCTCCTCACTTCTTTTCTTCCCTTCCCCTTCCTCCAGTCCTTCCGTCCTTTCCATCCCTCCACTTTCCCCCTCCCTCCCACCTCCTCCCCTCTTCCTCTCATTCCCCTTCCACCATCCCACCATCCCTCCACCCCTCCCCACCTCCACTCCTCTCCCCTCCACATCCCCACCTCCTTCTCTCCTCCCCTTACCACCCCAACCCCCTCACCACCTCCTTATCTGTGAAAGAACATCCCATAATAACAGACCCACCATTATCACTTCACGAACTCTGATTCCCGGCGGAAACTGAGTTATAAACACTGAGTTATAAACACTGGGTTATAGACACTGAGTTATAAATGCTGAGTTATAAACACTGAGTTATAAATGCTGAGTTATAAAAACTGAGTTATAAACACTGAGTTATAAATGCTGAGTTATAAACACTGAGTTATAGACACTGGGTTATAAAAACTGCATTATAAACACAGAGTTATAAACACTGAGTTATAAATGCTGAGTTATAAATGCTGAGTTATATACGTTGAGTTATAAGCACTGAGTTATAAACACTGAGTTATAAACGCTGAGTTATAAACACTGAGTTATAAACACTGAATTATAAACACTGAGTTATAAACACTGAGTTATAAACACTGAGTTATAAATGCTGAGTTATAGACACTGAGTTATAAACACTGAGTTATAAACGCTGAGTTATAAAAGCTGAGTTATAAACGCTGAGTTATAAACACTGAGTTAAAAACACTGAGTTATAAACACTTAGTTATGAACACTGAGTTAAAAACGCTGAGTTATAAATGCGGAGTTATAAACACTGAGTTATAAACACTGAGTTATAAATGCTGAGTTATAAACACTGAGTTATAGACACTGAGTTATAAACACTGAGTTATAAACACTGAGTTATAAACACTGCGTTATAAACACTGAGTTATAACCACTGAGTTATAGACACTGAGTTATAAACACTGCATTATAAACACTGAGTTATAACACAGAGTTATAAACGCTGAGTTATAGACACTGAGTTATAGACACTCAGTTATAGATGCTGAGTTATACACGCTGAGTTATCGACACTGAATTATAGACACTGAGTTATAAACACTGAGTTATAAACACTGAGTTATAAATGCTGAGTTATAGACACTGAGTTTTAAATACTGAGTTATAAACACTGAGTTATACATGCTGAGTTATAGACACTGAGTTATAAACACTGAGTTATAGACACTATGTTATAAACACTGAGTTATAAACACTGAGTTATAAAGATGCAGCCTCCTTAACAATTACGTGGTGTATAAATACTTAAGCTAATATTATTGTGAATTTAATAAACTCCCTGTACTTCACCTGCAGTGTGGGGTAGTTGACTGGAGCGTGCGGCTGGAGCGACCTGAAGCACGGAGAGCCTTCACTGAGCAACGTGAACCTTCCCCTGCTCCAGCCTCGGTACAAGATGCCGTAAATACAAGCCCGCAACCGGCCACGCACCAGCAGCAGAAGTCAATCAAGCAACATAATATGTTGGTTGGTTGTTGTGAGTTTTACGTCCTGGCAATATCTAGGTACACATCAGGACAGGTATCGACTTGTGACAGTGCGCACTCATGGTGATTTTATAGTGCTGCCCCACTGGGAAACCAGGCTGTCAGCACCATGACCCGATATCCCACTCAGTCACATTACCGTGACACTGAGTCCTGGCTCTATCCTATTAATGCCGAGCACCTGGCTAGGAAGTGACAAGTATAAATTGTGTAAGTCATTGGTTTGAGTCGACCAGGGTTGAAACCCATGTGATGGATAATAAATATCCTTTTGCAATGACATAATACAGTGAAACCTCTCTAACCGACCACCTCCACAGATCGACCACTCCCTTATGTCGATCGCTGTATTTGAGTCCCAAATGATCGCCCATACAACACCATTGTAATGAAATTCAAAACTCCCTAAACCGGCCACCTCCCTAAATGGACCATTTAAAGTCGCTCCTCTGGTCGGTCGATTTAGAGAGGTTTTACTGTAGTATAATACCTAGATAATTACCTGAATAGTACAATAGTAGTGTTGATGGTAATGGTAGTGGTAGTAGTAGTAGTAGTGGTAGTAGTAGTGTTGGTGACTGTTGTGGAGAGGCTGGTACCAGCGGTAGTAGTAGAACCAGCAGTAATGTCAGTCACACTCTCCACCGCCAGCTCCTGCTGCGTTCCTGACGCCCGGTGCGCCACCTGGTGAGCGTGCCTCTCAACTCACGGTGAGTGGGCGGGGCGGCACCCGAGCTGCTACTCACTGCTCTCCGTGAGCTGCTCATTAGGGACAACGCCTACACGGCTCGTCCAACGCCGCCCGGCCACCGCCCACAACTAACTTTGCACATCCGCTGCCTGTCCACAATGCACCAGTGGGTGGGTGTGTGGGTGGGTGGGTGGATGGAAGGGTGGGTGGGTGAGTGTGTGGGTGGTTGTTTTGTGCGTGGGTGGAATCAAACAAACGAGTTGAGGTTGAATGCCGGTTCCTGTTAGTATCTGCCGGTTCCTGTTAGTATCTGGTGACACCTAGTATATCCTGGTACCTCCCAGTACCTATCAGTTGTTACAAGTACCTCCCAGTACATGTCAGTACATGTCAGTAGCTTCCGGTACCTATCAGTACCTCCCAGGACCTATCAGTTGTTAGACGTACCTCCCAGAACCTCCCATTACTTGTCAGTAGCTGCGGGGACCTCTCAGTACCTTCCCGTACCGATCAGCAGTTACAAGTACCTTCCAGTACCTGTCAGTAGCTGCGGGTACCTCCCAGTACCTCCCAATACCTCCCAGTACCTATCAGTTGTTAGAAGTACCTCCCAGTACCTGTCAGTACATGTCAGTAGCTGCCGGTACCTCTCAGCACCTCCCAGGACCTATCAGTTGGTACAAGTACCTCAAAGTACCTCCCAGTACTTGTTAGTAGCTGTGGGTACCTCTCAGCACCTCCCAGTACCGATCAGCAGTTACAAGTACCTTCCAGTACCTGTCAGTAGCTGCGGGTACCTCCCAGTACCGATCAGTACCTCCTAGTACATGTCAGTAGCTGTGCATACCTCCCAGTACCTCCCAGTACCGATCAGCAGCTACAATTACCTCCCAGTACCTATCTGTCAGTAAGCTGCACCCTCCAGGTCCTGTCTGTTCACCTGCCGCTCAATGCCTGCGCCTCGCTCCCCCGACCGGCCACCTCCCCCGACCTACTACTGGTGTGTCGGTGTGGGTGGTTGCTTGGGGTAGCACAGCTCGCCACCGCCTGATCCGACACGACCACTTCCTGTCCTATTTTAGGCCGGCGTCTCCCTACGTGGTGGACGTCCTCGTATGACGTCATCAGCGGAAGCTCCTTATTGGTGTGTGCGTCTGGCTTCCCGGCACGAGGTCCGCTACCGCCGAGTTGGGTTTGTGAGTGGGTTTGTGTGTGTGTTTGTGTGTGTTTGTGGGTTTTTGTTTTTTGTTGTGTTGGTTGATGCTGGTGGCTTTGCTTTGGTTGTCTCTTTCTTTTTTTTGGCTAATCAGAAGTTCGTCGACTAATCCGCTCAGAGCTGCTCATCTTGTCAGTGTCAGATGTGGCAAGTGCATCTCTACGCAATCCTTCCGCCTTTTATCCTCACGCCTCTCCTCCTCTGGCTTCCTTATCCGCTCCTCCCCTATTCACTTCCTTCCCCCCTCCCCTCCCATCCTCTCCTCCCATCCTCCCTTCCTCCTCTCCTCCCTTTCTCCCCTCCTCCTCTCCTCCCTCCTCTCCTCCCCTCCTCCCCTCCTCCTCTCCTCCCTCCTCACCTCCTCCCCTCCTTCCCTCCTTCCCTCTCCCCGCCTCCACTTCTCTACTCCTTCCTCCCTCCTCCCTTCTCCTATCCCTTCTTCCCCTCCTCCCTTTCTCCCCTCCTCCCCTCCCCCACCTCCCCTCCTCCCCTCCTCCCCTCCTCTCCTCCCTCCACCCCCCACCCTCCCGTGCTTCTCCCTTCTCCCCCTTCCTCCCCTGCTCTCCTCCCCTATCTTTCATGTTCCTCCTCTCCTCACCTCATTCCCTCATCCCCGCCTCCCCTTCTCTGCTCCTTCCTTCATCCTCTCCTCCTCCTCTCCCTTCTTCCCCATCTCCCTTCCTTGCATCCTCGACACTTACTGTTCTCTCCTCCTTTCCTCCCCTCAACCTCTTCGTCCTCCTCTCCCCTCCCTCTTCATTCATCTCTCCCACCCTCCTCCTCTTTTCCTGTCCTCTCTTTTGCTCCCCTCCTCCAGTTATCCCCATCTCCCCTCCTCCCTTCCGCCCCTCTTCCCCCTTCCCCCCTCCTTCCCTCCTCCCCTCCTTCACCCCTTCACCTCCAATCCCCCTCCCATCCCCCACCTCCCATCCTCCTCCTCCCCATCTTCTCCTCCCCTCTTCTCCTTCTGCTCTCCCATTTCCTTTTCCTCTTCTCCTCCTCTCCTCCCCTCCTCCCCTCCTCCCTCCCTCCTCCCCCTCCCCTAACTTCCCATCGCCACACACATGCTACGTATCGTACAGACGGCCACCTCCCACCGCCACCTAATTAAACTGAGTGGTCGGTGCCGAAGCAGAGTCAATACGCCTTAACAATCTCCGATTTCTCCGATGACGTCACTTCCGGTTCGCGTGGAGCCGGCATTTGAGCCGCGCCGTGAGCGTGCATCAAATACTGATTAGG
This sequence comes from Branchipolynoe longqiensis, assembly GCA_030323885.1. NCBI lineage: Eukaryota > Metazoa > Annelida > Polychaeta > Phyllodocida > Polynoidae > Branchipolynoe > Branchipolynoe longqiensis. Next base: position 56,365,099 of record CM059189.1, read on the forward strand.
CGCCTCGGTCAAGGAGAGCGAGAAAGAAAGAAAGAAAGAAAGAAAGAAAGAAAGAAAGAAAGAAAAAAGAAAGAAAGAAAGAAAAGACAGACAGAAAGGTAGAAAAAAAGAGAGAAAGCGACGCTGGTGAGAGATGGCATTGTGTGTTTATTTAGTTCATTTCCGGGTCAGTAGGTCAAGGACACGGATTACACGTGACTGCATTTGAGTTTACCAGACGGGATGGCTGAATGAGTTGAGTGTCCGTCTCCCCTTTTGGTAGATCGTGGAATTCTGGTCGAGTCAAACCAATGACTTAAAAATTTATACTTGTCGCTTCCTAGCCAGGCGCTCAGCATTATTAGGATAGGGCAAGGACTGGTTGGCTCAGTGTCAGGATAATGTGACTGAGTGGGATATTGGGTCATGGAGCTGGCAGCTTGATTTCCCAATGGGGCAGCACTATAAAGTCACCATGAGTGTGCACTGTCACAAGTCGTACCTGTCCTAATATCATCTTAGATGTTGCCAGGATGTAAAACTCCAACAACCAAAGAACCAACTTTTGGGTTCTCCTGAATTACAGTGAGAATGTCTTCACCTCAAGCTACCCTACACATCCGTGAAGAGCTGGATGTTTCATGTGGATGTGAGTTGATGATATAAGCCAACATATTCATTGTTTTTAATTGTTCACCTGCAATTTCATATCAGTTTATTCATAACTATTTGAGATTTACTAGAGAGAGGTTTGGTGGTGCCATATCTGCAAAGGACAATTAAAGTTGATTAGTCAGATGGATTTCAGCTTCTGTCATTTCTTAGCTTAATCGTTATTATCTACTTTTTTTTTTTTTTTCTATGATGGTGTAATTTATGCCGCCCATAACGGTTAAGTCTAATGACATGTTTTTGCCACTAGACAGTAATAGTCGCGTGGTTCCCCTTGTTTTATTACTTTCAGTTGTTGAGTAGCGATCTACTGAATGCATTCTTTCTCTCTGTTTGTAAGCATTCTTCCACATCTCCCCGCACGCTGTGATTCTGTTATTTCTACAATTGGTTAGTTGTTTGGTTTGGTGCATATCAGAATTCTGCCACTATAGGCTTCGGTAGTGACAGTTTTTATTGCATTGACTTAAAGTTGCATAGTCCGATGGTTTTGAATTTCTGTATTTTTTCTGAGATAAATATATTAGATCGATCACTAGTATCTACTTTACATTAGTTCAAAGTTACTTTTATTTTAAATGGTAAACTTTTGAGATATTTGGAGTGTAAACATGGAAAATTAGTTTTGGCAAGCTTGCCAAAACTCTGACACCATAGACTTCTGCAGTAACAGGTTCTGTTAAATTGACTCAGTATTGCGTTCTACACAGAAACAAATGCTTAATAAGTGCATCAGTATCTAAGTTAGATATGGAAAATCAAATCTAGATAATTGGTTTGGTTTTGAAAATTTGCTATTTCATCGGACTATGCAGCTTTAATATACCTTTGTATGCAGCAACACATGTTTCATAGGTGCATCAGCATCTAAATACTAATGTGGATATATACAATCAAATCTAGATAAGTGTCTTTGTTGCAGCATGTTGATGCTTTGATCGGATCATGCAGATTTAAGTAAAATATTGTAGGTGAAATAACCCGGCTTTCAAAGTCAACTTACTACTTTCAGCTGACGTTGGTCTATGGGCGAGTGATGGTCACTTTATATCAAGTCAGAAGAATGGTCCATATTCATGGCAAGAACAGCGGCAAGTCCAGCTCAAACGCTTATCATTTTAAACCAATCGGGTTTCTTTACAGACTTCTAATATTTTTGAATGGGTTAAATCCCATTTATTTTGTTATTTTTATGTTTGTCTTTACAGGATGAGCAATGACTTGAGAAAGTTGAATTATTAATAATTGTGTTCCCAGTCGAGTCGATCCAATGACTTATAAAACTAACACTTGTCGCTTCCTGCGCTGGCGCTCGACATTAATAGGATAAGGAAAGGACTGGTTAGCTCAGAGTCAGGATAATGTGACTGAGTGGGATATGGGGTTTCGGTGCCACTGGCCTGATTTCCCAGTGGGGCAGTACTATAAAGTTGCCATGAGTGTGCCCTGTCACAAGTCAGTACCAGTCCTGATATCACCTAAGATGTTGCCAGGACGTAAAACTCAAACAACCAACCAACCAGCGAATAATTGTGCCTTGAAAGTTAAAGGTATCACAATCTTGTTGAAAGAGCTTTAAGTATGTCGACATGATCGAAAGAAGCGCGGTAAGAAAGCACTGTTACCACACTTATTCGTAATCAGGAATGACGTAATAGGCAAAGTGCTGTTAGGTGGTGCAACTTGGTATGAATATATGTCGGCCATAAATCGTCTGTTAGAAGAACTGAAGCTTCCAACAAGCTGGATTAAGCATATTAGGAAACATATGACAGACATTTCGGATATGGCAGCAGTGTGGGATTGGCCGACGGTTCTAATGTGGTCGGAGAAAATGTTCTCTATGATTAAAGATGGTAGAATAGAAAATGGGTGGGAAGATAGGGCCACCATGAAGGATATTCAGAGGGTGTGTTCTCCATTGGGATAAGGCTAGAAGTAAAAATGGAAAAGAAATATGAAGGTAGTTCAGGTACAGGTTGGGTGGGAAAAGAAATAAATGAGTCGGTAGATGGTAGTCCTTGTGTGGAATGAAATAAGGGAGGGAACTGTGGGTTTTTCACGTCGCATGGTAAATTGGCCAATAGGTACTGTCATTGCTGGAACTGGTGCACAAAACGCTTTAGAAGGACAAACTATCACAGGGAGTTAGATTGTCATAATAAAAGGAGAACACAGGATACGTTTAATGACCATGATAACGGTAGCTCTACTAGTAAGCAGATTGTTGTGGGGTAGGCCTCAAGGAGGCTGGTAAATGTTTAGATTCAGGGTCAAAATTCATAGTGGGAAACTCCGTTGTCAAGGGTTGTCATGGCAATGAATCAACAATGCGGGTGATCCCTAGAGTAACCAACAATTCAAACGATAACAGAAACAAAAGAAAGCTAAATGGAGTTAAAGTCAATAACTTAGTGGAGGTGAAGAGTGTTTGCTTATTGGATGAACTTGTTAAAAATAAGGTTATGGATTCATTATTAGACAATTCAGTTGTTACTCTGCAGCCTGACTCCGTTCAGGATAGAGCACCAGAGTTACTTGTCCCTCTTTGGTGCAGCAAGGCTGCATTCCCAAACAAAACAACAACCAACCGCCAACAGGCTCATACTCATCTTTATTATCCGGGTGCTCACCCATTCCCCATACAATCACCAACAGTTCATCTGCCGTATCATTATCATTTGTCTCCGAGCCAGTCGTGGTAGGCCGACCTGCATGCTCTTCACATTTAAATGAGTTGTCTAATGATGAGGCTGTAGGGATTTCTAAAGTGTTAAATAATGTGTCAGCTCTCAGTACAGAGAAAAATAATTCCACTATTTCAGATGAAGCGCTAGAAATGATAGAGGACAGTGTAGAGTTTAAAGAGGTAGAGAGAAAATACTCAGGTTTAAAAATATCGCCCATTAGCTTACAAAGCTAGATTGTTAGAATGTTGGCCAGTAGTGCACCCAACAGTACTTGAAGAAGGGATGCCTTATTTGAAGATTTATAGCAAAGTTAGAGCTACAGGCCTACCAAATAACATTGGGGCTAGAATTCCAGTCCCTTCAGGCCTTAAGATAGACATGTGGAGAAATAAATTAGTTCAGTATGAGGATAAAAATAATTCTAGAACTCTTGGAGTTTGGTTTGCCACCGGACTATATAGGGCAGGAACCCCCCCGTTTCAGCATTAAGAAATCATAAAGAAAAAGAGGATAATGAGGTGTGGATTTCCAGGTATATAGAAAAAGAGCTAGAAGAGGCAATGCTAGGTCATTTTGTTAAGTTGCCTTTCACCCCTTCGGATCAGATCAGCCCTCTAATGACTAGATCTAAGAAGAACACTGTAGAGAGGAGAATAATTGAGGATTTAAGCTATCCAAGGGGAAAAAGTATGAATGCAAGGATTTCTAGAGGAATGTATCAAGGGAAAGAACTTAGCTTTAAATTGCCAGGGATATTAGAGCTAACTAAAGAAGCAATAAAATTAGGGAAAGGGTGCTTTTTATGGAGTTTTGACCTGGCCAGGGCATATAGGCAGTTGAGAACTTGCCCACTCTGTTTGCCATAAGAGCCAAAAGCCATTTATATTTTGATATTGCCCCACCTTTTGGCTGTAGAACATCAGCCCTAGCATGTGTGAGAACTACTAAAGCAATTGTATTCTTGTTGAGACAAGCAGGTTATTTTAGCCTTTGCTACTTAGACACAGAAAAGATGTGGAAAGCATATAATTATATAGTTAACTTGCTAGGAGAATTAGGATTACAGTTAGCTAAGAAAAAATGTTGCCATCCTACTAATGTCTTAACATGGTTGGGTTTTGAAATTGATATGTTAACTATGGTGATTAAAAATACCTAGAGAAAAGTTAGATGAGATCCTAGGGCTGTGTAGCAAGTGGGAAGTTGCAGCAAAAACCAATGGTTTGGTCCTTATGTGCCCGCAGCCTACAAAAGAATGGTTGATAGAATGTGACTCCTGTTTGCTAGGTTTGGGGGCATTCTCCAAATTTGATTACTTTGCAGAAAAATACTCTCCTCCGGTATTATTTAAAAAGGTTTCATATAGCACAACTAGAAGCAGTTAACTTAGTGGCATCTTTACAAGCATTAACCCCCAAAAATCTGGAAAATTTCAAAATTATTATAAATACAGACAATGAGGCATCGCAACTTGGACTAGAGTCTGGTAAAGGTAAAGATAGGGTCCTATGCGCATGTGCAAGAGAGATTTGGCGTTTTTCAGTGGAACACACCTGTGAGATAGAAATTTGACATAGACCTGGTGTTTATTTGGTACTAGTTGATGCACTCAGCAGATAATACGTGTCCCAAGGACAAAATAATAAAGCAACTAAAATATGTCATAAACAAAGTTTAGCAAGCATTTATGTAAATCATTTGTTCATTGTGGAGCTACTTAATGTATAACTATAAGATACTTGACCTGGGAAGTTTGTCTTTATTTGCCTCTCTCTTCCTAGGTCATCATTATCAGCTGTCGAACAAAGTACTTGAGCTTGTAAAGGCAGGGCTCTCCTCGGGGACTTGGAAAAATAAGAAATTTCAGGTGGATTGCTATGATAGATTTGCTATGGTATATAACCCAAAAAGACATGACATCCTGAACTATATTGCATACCTTGCTAAAAAGCTGAAGTCTCCAGGGGCGGTCAATAACTATGTAAGTGGAGCAAGAACTTGGGTACCACTGCGTAAGGGGAAGGTCAAAGTTTTTTATACATAACTGGTATATGTCTAATGAAAACGGGGATAGCGAAACTCAGTGTACATGTCCCGTTAATGGTATGTGATATTAAAAACATAATTAAAGTGTTCAAAAAAGCGGGTAAGAGTGCATATGTGTTAATTGCTGCTACTTTGTTGGCCTATTTCACTTTCTTACGTGAATGCAACTTGTTCTTTACTCTGAGGCCGGGTGATATCGACCATACTTTGTGGGGAGCGGATGTGGGGGTATGAACAAAGAGTCTCCTCATATGGGTCAGGTCTACCAAAACGGCAAGGCTGGGGCAAGACATATATACAGTCAAGCTGCCGTGTGTACCCAGGTCCTTGTGCTGCCCAGTTCACGCCTGGAAGAGGAATAGGAGAGCCACAGCCATTGGTCCAAGCGATCCTGCCTTCCAGCACGCGAATGGTGAACCTCTGCTATCCTCGACACTTCTTAAAGCGATTTGGCTAGCCCTAGCATGAAAAGGATACCAGAATCCTTACTTGATAACTCTCCACAGTCTGAGAAGGGGGGAGCGCAAGCGAGTGCAAAAGGAGGTGCGTCGGTGAAGGGTGTGAGGGAGGTAGGTCACTGGAGGTCCAGCGTGCTCTTCCAGTACGTGGACAGGGAAGCGTTCTCAGAAGCACCTCAGACACTCTCAAATCTATTTGGCTGAGTGTCTGAGATGCTTCAGAAACGTTTGGTAAACCGTAATATGCAGACCTGTTTCAGTTGATTTTTCATCCGATCCCCAAAAATATTAGTCATTGTAATCATTATTTTTAGGTGGTAACAGCTAATTTTGAGTTGTATGTCTAACAGGGGCAGGGTTCTCCCAACTATGTAACGTATTGGTAAACTTTTCCAAACCTGTAGAAAAAATTGCTGTAAAAAAAAGGGTGCTTTCAAAATATTATTAATATCTGTCACGTACATTTGAGCTTGCTGGTATCAGGAGTTTACTTCACCGAAGTTAATTTAGATAAAATATTATAAAATACAATGACTATCATAGATCATATGGGTAACTTGATGATAACTTCAGCTGATAAAAATACTTGAAGCTATGTAAAAATGTCAGTGTTATTGTGAAAAAATGTATACTGACTTTGACAATTTTACTGTTTTGCATGTAAACACATTGCACTTGAAAGTTGATGATATGAGCTTAATGGTAAAAAAATTATAGTTTATGTGCACTATTTCTGTCTCCTGCATCATGAATTACAATCTTGTTGGAAGGGCTTTAAGTAAGTTTTTGTCTATTTCAGATGGTGTTATGCTGTAAGAGTGAGTGTTACCATAGCAATAAGCTGCCAATGTGAATATTCCGAGATGCCAAAATTAGGACCTGGCTGGCCACTAATCAGGGTTCTGGCTCTGCTAGGATGAAGTAGAAGCACACTGCAACATTCTAGATCACTCCTGCAGTGTACATGACATACAAAGGACACATGCCGTTAGTAGAACACACAGAGTGAACACCGGACGCGGTGTGTCCGAATCGGTAAATGTGCAAGCTTCCTGCGCAGACGTTTGGGATTAAGAATCATGGCCGAGTCAATCCAATGACTTACAAAATTTATACTTGTTGCTACCTAGCCTGGTGCTTGGCATTTCTATGATTGGACAAGGACCGGTTATCCTAGTATCAGGATAATGTGACTGTGTGGGATATCAGGTTATGGTCTTAGTGGGCTGGTCTTCCAGTTGGGCAGTGCTATAAAGTTGCCATGAGTGCGCACTGCCACAAATCGATACCTGTCCTGATATGATATTAGAGCGGTCAGCGCGTGTGGTGCACTGGTAGAGCACAAACTATGCAATTTTAATCCCAGAACAAATTTTAACTTGATGTTCAATCTCTGATTTTGTTTCGAATTTTTGTTAATGGACAGGGAGGAATTTGGAATGATTTGCTCATTAAAGAGCACTATAACCATCCTTCATAATGCAATGAAGTTGGTTCTCCCAACTCGAACCGCGGAAATGAAAGAAAGAAAGAAAGAAAGAAAGAAAGAAAGAAAGAAAGAAGAAAAGGAATGAAAAGGATAGAAAGAAAGAAAAACAACAAAAAACAAAAACAAAAAATACAAAATACAAACACCCGAGTGTGGGTTCACATCTTTGTTCTCCTGAGAGCTCGGGCGCTTGGTAATGGACAGACCCTGAGGCATGTGTCGTCAGTTCATAATTACCCCGCTCTGGCGGAGAGTGTTTATCACTTCACCACAAGTGGTAGGACGGTGATGCTCGATAAATAGGTGACCAATCCTCTATGCTAACACTCCTCCCACATGAATGATACTGGTGCTATGACCAGAATCCCTTGCAAGCTACAAGCTGTAGGGTTGTGGAACCTACCATGTGTATGCATAGGTAAGGGTGAGGCGTATAGACATGTATGTCATTGTCAGCATTAAAGCTGCATAGTCCGATGAAAATATCAAATTTTCAAAACCAAAACAATTATCTAAATTTGATTCTACATATCTAACTTTGATACTCAGGCACTTATTAAGCAGTTGTTGCCATATAGAAGGGAATACTGAGGCAATTTAATAGAACCTGCGACTGCTGAATCCTATGGCGTCAGAGTTTGGCATGCTTGCCAAAATTAATTTGGCATGTTTGTACTTCAAATATTTCAGAAGTTAGCTGTTTAAAATAAAAGTTACTTCAAGCTAAAGTAAGGAACATTAGAGCGATCAACCTAATGTATTGTAGTAGTCTGCACTGACCTCTCAGGCAAGTAACCACATAGACAGATAGGCGTGGGGAGTGTGGTGATGTCAGGGAGCCTAGGTGGTGTAATGGTTAGCGCACTGACCTGGAATGCTAAGAGATGTGGGTTCGAGTCCTGCTCTAGGAACGATATTTCCCATTTTTTATCACCTCCACGACACTGGTTGCCGTGACCATGATCCTGTAGAAGCCATGCACTGTCTAGTTGTTGAACCTACCCTGTGTATGTATGTGTTAGTGGATTGCCTGTATGTATGTAATTGTAAGCATTAAAAGACTTACAATTCCAAGGGGACGAGTGTAGTGGTCTGCACTGACCTCTCAGGCAAGTAACCACATAGACAGGTAGGCGTGGGTAGTGTGTTGATATCAGGAAGCGTAGATGGTGTAATGGTTAGCACACTGGCCCGGAATGCAAAGAGATGTGGGTTCGAGTCCCGCTCTAGGCGCAATATTTCCCATTTTCATCACCCCCACGACAGTATTTATCTCACACAATGTCAGAAACCCAAGACCATCAGATTATGCAACTTACACAACTTATGATATAAACCATTTACATTTTTCAGCGGGGACAAGTGTAGCTATGTTGATAGGGGCACTGCATCAGGGAATCTAGGTAGTGTAATAGACAGGACACTAGCCCTGGAAGTGCAAGAAGTGTGGGATCGAATCCAATGTGCATCACCCCCACAACAGTGTTGTTGCTGTCCAATCTTCTGTTGATGTGTTCTATTTATGTTGTTATTAATAGATTTCATTTCTTTCGGCTAGGGGAACGCGATCTCCCAAAAAGCTTAGTAATATAATAATGCCTGCGCATAAAACGAACTTGCACTCCATGATTCGAGAAATGTTGCTGGTTTGTGAATAAAAGCAGACGGAATGGCCTAGCTGTTAGGGCATCCGCTTCCCATACGGGAGGTCGTGGGTTTGATCCCTAGCCGAGTCAAACCAAAAACTTGCAAAAGATTGCACTTGTCACTACCTGGTCCGGTGCTTGAAATTACTAGGATAGGGAAAGGATTTCTTGGTTCAGTGCCAGGATAAACTGGCTGAGTCGGGTGGTTGTGTGATGGTGCCCCTCTTGATATGTATGACCTTGGAGTGAGTGACTTGAGGGCTTTAAGCCATGTTGGCAAATATGGCCATATTCATGACGAGATTTTTATTTTATTTTTCATATTTTATTAATTGATATATCTTTTTTTTTTAATCTCAATAATATCACTAAACAAAGATGTAAAAGACAAAAGACAAAAAATATTTAAGGGTTTTAATAGCTTTATTTGTTTATGTAAGAGTAAAAAGTAGATAAGTGCAAAACATAAGGCAACATCATAGAAGTCTGTACAGTCCAGCTGTTTTTAGAAATTCAATGATTACTTCACCTACAACATTGTTTTAAAAAAACGTTCTGCATTTCATAATAGCATTGTCTGTGCAATCGCTACATTCCAATCAAATGTATTCTATGATCTTTGATGTTGCTAGGATCTCAAATCACTCACTAATTCTGTTCCCCCCTATTATAATGTCAGATAAGCAATATCGCCAGACAGAAAAGAACTGCTTGATTTTCAGAGGAGCATGCGCAGTGAGCTCAATTAACCCGGGCTGTGGGCCAACATCAGAAGTGAGTACCGAGTTTGTATACAACGTCTATTGAATGAACTCCGAATGTAATGTACGCAATAATCATTCATTGCTAACGAAAGAGAAATAAATTAGCAAAGAAACTGACTATCAATCCTACCCCAAGAGCAGAATTCATATTGCTGTCAGGTGACTATAAACACTAAAACAACAAACTGGAAATAACAAACTCACATATCTAACCTCGATATGGTAACACTCGATCGGGTAACACTAGAATATTCCTAGTAAACTGACATTTATATACCACTTGTCTAATGCCAACTGACCAGACCCTACATTAAGACTTACTACAACTTTACCAAATGAATACACAAGATAACTTCTGCTTACATTCTAAGTATCAGGAAATATTCACACCGATCTAATTAATACTGATGTAGTCATATGACACTAGTGTTTCCATATTGCTGTGAAACTTGTGGGTAACAGAATTGTGTCATATGCTGCAAATTGTGTATTCAACAGGTATTGTGCACCTTACTCTATATACCATTTTGGTGTAAATTATCCCAAATTGAAAAATGGCTGGAAGACCAGTGCTTCAGTGCTGACAAAAGAACTTTTTCAGCAGAAGTAACATACTTACCAACAACAAAATTTGTTTAAATGTTTCCAAAGCTTATTGATCAGCAAGTCAGGCAGGAAATGAAAGTAGAAACAGCAGACATATTACCTTCTGAACCAAGCCACAAAAAAAGGTATGTTTGCTTTGTTTTTGTTCAGTGCAGGTTCTGTAATTTAGCTTTCTTGTCATTAGCTAAATTGTGTGCGATGTTGTCCCACTGGCCTAATAGCTAAGCATGTATATATCAGTGCTTTAACCTGAAATAAGAATTCATATTTGTTTTAAATGTAGTTTATTCATCAAATGATGTATTTTCTCACTGCCAGAACAGTAGTCTTCCAGCCATTGAGAAAAATTGTTTCCTACATAAATTAAACTATCTGCTGTAATAGTAAAAAGCATATAAAACTTATAATTACAGTTGGATAATAAATGCGTTGTACATATTTGTACATATGTGGAATCTGCGCTATATGGCATTGCATGGTTCCCAGTGAGAAATGTGATATATAACATATTATGTGAGTATAAAGGTGCGGGAGGGAATTGCTTGTTTATGATGACACCGAATATTCTATGTCATGCCTCCTTGGCTTGATGCATGTGACCGGTGGCGCCACCACTGGCTCTCCTGGTCCCTAACAGATGCTACTAAGTCTTGCTGTGAATCACACACTACGATTTTTCTTTTTTTTATTGATTAGGCAAGAGCCGAATATCCCTAGCCCGAGAATATGTACTTATCAACTTTAAACTTTTGTTGTGTTCTTTGTAATGTAGCGAGCCTTATATATAAATACATATATATATGGGTCAGGATCACAAAAAGAGGCCAATTGGTGGAAGTTGTCGGCGTTGAGCATGGATGTCGGCGTCGATCGGTATAATTATAGTTTACCATTGACAGAGATGGTGGAAAGTCCTTAAATTTATACTGAATATAAAGGTCGAGAAAATACAACAACCATATTTGTTTCTAGGATAATTTAATATAAAACAAAGAAATGCACAAAACTTTAAGAATTGCGATGCCGACATCTGTTAAAGTTGTCGGTGTCGATCATTGGATGTCGGTGTCGATCGGTATAATTATAGTTTACCATTGACAGAGATGTTGGAAAGTCCTTAAATTTATACTGAACATAAAGGTCGAGAAAATACAACAACCTTATTTGTTTCTAGGATAATTTAATATGAAACAACGAAATGCACTACACTTTTAAGAATTGCGACGCCGACAATGGGAAAATGGATAAGCCGACGATGCGTGCAAGTCGAAAAAGTTCAACAAATATTGTGTGATACTTCACCAGAGGAGTCTGTATGTCAAAGCATGGAAGAAAAGGAGCAGCAAATATTAAATGTAATTGCGGCCATTAAATTGGAAGATAGTGTTGTCAAGCTAGTAGCTGAATGTGACAGGTTGCTGGCGGCTCGCAGCCACCGGGGCTCGCGCATGTTTTCATCAGCAAGTAGACGGGAAGTGAGGGACGACAGACAAACAGAGGAAATGGGTCGTACAGTGGTATTGGCCGCCGGCGTTGCTGCTGCAGGTGAAGGTGGTGGCGACAGCTTGCTATGACCGGTGGGCGCGGTCGCCAGAGTACTTCCGAAGGAGGAGGACGGTTTCTCTCCTTATGGAACAACCCGGGAGTCGCGACCGGCTTCGCATGGGAGAAGGCACCGTCATTCAGCTTCACGCTCAGAAAGCAAAAGTACAAGCGGAAGTCGACGAAGATGGAGTAAGTGGTCACTAAGAAAATTCACCATTGCTCGCAAAAGTGTCAGACGACTGAATGCGTATGAATTGATAGGTGCGTCTATCCGTTGGTTCCTTTCCATTGATGGTCTGGGAATGATAGATGCTCGTGCTTTCCTAGAACACATTGAGTTGCTAACGATACGTGCTATGCATAATGATTTTCGGGATATGTCCCATATCGAATATGATCTGAGTATATGTGTCTTAGCGGAAAAGGTGGGATTCAAGGCATTCTCAGAGGCATACACTGGAAAGAGTGTTCGCCATTATGGCGCGCAGGACATGCGGAACAACAAGAGTAGTTACAGTAGAAAAGCTTCAGGGAGTTCGAACGAGACCAAGCATGCTTGTTTCAAATGGAATAAAAAATATGGATGCTCCAGGTCGGAAGAGAATTGTGGCTATGGCCATTGGTGCAGCAAATGTAAAAGCAAGAGCCATAAGCGATATGACTGGAGACATGAGTGACAATGTGAGCGTCGAGGAAATAATGATAAAGTTGCTCGGCCGCCGGTGCCGAGTGTAGTGTATAACTGCAGTACTATTGAGGCACCAGCTGATGACCCTAAAAGGGTTGAGTGCATGGAATGTGATAGTGTAACTGTTTCTGACATTGTTAATTGCTATGATATTAATTGCATGGAATGTGATTGTATCCCTATTACTAAAATTGTTGATTACATTGATATTTGTACATACCTGAATGCCTCGGCTTGCTTTGGCATGACAGCCTCGATTGAGACTGATTCACATTTGACTATTTTGAGTGATATTCCAACTTGTACTAATTCTTCAATCAACGCAGACCTTGAGTCGGTACTTAGCACTGCAGATATTACAGGGGTTGAACCCGAGAATCACTTAAGCGAGTTGAACGATGTTGAATATGATAATCTGTCCCAATCAGGCAGTGCTGAAGAAGTATGTGTAAATGACACGATTAATAATTAGTTGGAAACCGAAGAGAATCCTGATACTAAGATGTTTAAAGTTGAGACTATCAGAGGCGCTTCAGACTATTATAAAATATCTATATGTGAGACTGAGACTAGTTCTCCTTTGATATTTGATGTAACTGGTGACTGTATAAAAGGCATATGTACATGTACCCATTTAATTGGAGGAGTGAGGGCACAGCTTAAGCCTTGTCGCTTCTTTGCAGAATGTTTCCTTCGGGGTGATACCGACCCTGATTGGGGGTATATTCTGTGGGGAGTAACTTTTGGTTTTCGAGTAATTAATGTCGACTCGGACTTACGGTACAATGCCCCATTCAGGAAGATAAGGTCGCCTGAATACAAAAAGATTGTAGAACACAAACTAAATAGTGAGCTGTCTCAAGATATAATATCTATAGTAGATGGGCCACAATTATGTAATCACACCATTTTCTGTGTCCCAAAGGACGGGGGTGGTGGTAGACTGATAGTCGATTGCAGCAAGCCCAAAGGTAACTCTGTCAATAATTATACAGATCGAGCAGCGTCAAAATTTAAATATAACAGCGTTGATCATGTAGCTGAGCTAATGCGTGAGGGTGATTACCTTTCCACTGTTGACGTAAAAGACGCATATAGAGCTATTTCGATTCACCCAGATGATACTAAAAAGCAGGGCCTATCTTGGAAGTTTGACGGGGATGATAATGTAACTTTCATGAAGGATAATCGTCTCTGTATGGGATTAGCTTCCAGCCCTGTTATTTTTTCGAAGTGTTCAGACTTTATTACTAGATGTGCGATACGGCAGGGTGTATCTAGAATAGTTAATTACTTGGACGATTTTTGCTTGCTTGCCTCTGATGAGTCTATGGCCATAGATGACCAGATTGTTCTTATTGCCATTCTTAGAAGATTACGTTTCTATATTAATTATAAGAAAGTTGTTACACCGAGTACAGAAATACGATTCTTAGGAATTATGATAAATTCTGAAACATTGGAGATGCGTCTCCCCGATGACAAGCTTTTGAAGCTTCAAAAAATCTTGAAGTGGTACAGAGGCAAGAAGAGAGTCTGAAAGAAAGATTTTGAGAGATTGGGTGGGCTGTTAGCTCATTGCTCCAAGGTAGTGAGGGGTGGCAGGACTTTTTCCCGCCACATATACGATCTGATGGGCAGGCTAGCAGAGCCATACTATATGGTACGACTATCGGCTGGGTTTAGAGAGGATATCAATTGGTGGGCTGATATCGGTCAGGTTTTCAACGGCAAAGCAAAGATTTTAGGGAAGTTTGCCCAGTTCCATGCTGTTTATTCAGATGCGTCCGACTGGGGCTATGGTGCCACATTTAGGGATGACTGGACAGTTGGAACTTTCATTGATACCTACGATCATCAATTGATTAAGTATTCAGGCCACCATTACTCTAAGCCGGAAAAGAAAATATTAAAATCCCATATAAATGTTCGCGAAATGTGGGCTGTGTTCGCTCCGGCTCAGAGGTGGTCGCACACCTGGCACGATTCCTCAATCATGTTTGTCACAGATAGTGCGACTGTCCAGTCAGCACTTATGACAGGTCGTTCAAAATCAAAAGAGATAATGAGTATCATCATGCGCCTCTTTTGGATGTCAGTAAGTAACAATTTTGACTTTAGGTCAATATATATTAGAGGATCAGAAAATATTGTGTGTGATGCTTTAAGTAGGCTAAATCTTGATAATAACCATCTAAGAATTAGTAATGTTGATAAATCGAGCTTAATGTGTTGTTGTGATGTATTCAAATCTTCTTTGCAGGGCTAGCTGAGCTATCCTGTGAGCATAAGGAGTTCCAAGCTTTATATTACGCACCTAATTCGCTACTGTCTAGGAACACCCAAGTCAAGAAATATTTACAGTTTATAGATATTTATTCAGAAACACATTGTCCTTTGCCATGTTCTGACGAACAAGTCGCGCTGTATGCTACCTGGTTAGCAAGAAGCTTTAAATATGTTTCGATTATTAATTATTTAAGCGGCTTAAATTTTTTCTTAAAAACTAATGGTTCAACCCCTATTAATTATTCATCATTTATAATTGATTCAACACTAAAAGGCATACGTAGGAAGTTAGGTGACTCGCACAGGCAGGCGGCTCCATTGTTACCGTCCATGTTGAGAGCCATTTTTGCCAATCTGTCCATGAGTCCGGGGCATATTGCATGGCGTGCCGCTGTGCTATGCTGCTTTAGGGCTCTTCTTACAAAGTGTCAGATAACTGAGGGGGACTCAGTTCTAAGGCGCCGAGACTTCCAATTTTGTGCATGGGGCATGCTAATAAGCATTAGAAAATCTAAGACAATCCAGTACAGCGAAAGAGTATTGCAAGTTCCTGTAACAAAATGTCCGGACTTGCTATTGTGTGCGGTTCATTGGACATCATTTTCGGGATGTAAAAGCTCATCCTGATAGTCCAGCTTTTTTAGTACCGGTTGGCCCCTATTCATATTCGCCTTTGGAATATAAAACGTATCAAAAGATGCTGAAATACTTTGGCTGTAAAGCGGGCTTAGACCCAAATAGGCTTTCGTCACACTCCCTCCGGATGGGAGGATGCACATATTTGGCTATGTGCAGAGCCAGTCTGGAGGAAATCAAATCTAGGGGTGATTGGGCTAGTGATGCCGTATTTACATACTTAAAGACCCCTCTTTCTATCCGCATAATAAACGACTTACACGTCGCTGCCAGGCTGTCTGGTGACTGATTCTTTAATCTAGATCTGTTAATTCGGAGAAGAAAAAAAAAGAGAGAAAAAAAAAGAAGGTTATACATGACAATAATTAAGATAATTCAGTTATTATGTCAATATTCGTTTTGGTCTGGGTGGTTCGCTTCGCTCCTTTTGGCTGTTTCTTGCCAGAGTGTTACATAAAAGACCTCAGACCAATTTGTATTGTCTTGTCTCTTCGTGGAACTGCTTATAAATTATATAATAACATTATATATATATAGGTATCGGAGAAGAAGTCGTTTCAAGGTTGTATGAGTTCGGACCATAGCTGCGCGCATGCGCGTTGGCCTGCTCAGCTGCTGCCGGCGCGCTGCCGCCGCTGATATATATTTGTTGTTCTGCACCAGCTCCCCATACTTCCACCGGAAACAAATTTTGTATTGATTAAGGCAAGGCTGTTTCTTGCCAGAGTGTTACATAAAAGACCTCAGACCAATTTGTATTGTCTTGTCTCTTCGTAGAACTGCTTATACATATATATATATATATATATATGTGTGTCTGTGTGTGTAAATATATATATATATGTATATATATATATGTATTTACACACACACACATATATATATGTGTGTCGGTGTGTGTAACTACATATATATATATATATGTGTGTGTGTGTAAATACATATTATATATATATATATATATAATACCTACCCCTAATAAGGACCACCGGACGCAGTGACCGAATCTGTTAAAACATAGGCTTCCAGTGCGGAAGGTCGAGAGTCAAACCAATTGTAAAATTCTCCGATTAAGTATGTATTGAGTATCGAGATGGCTAAATGGGAACAGTACTCCCTTTATAATGCTCACACCGGGGGAGGGAAGAAGTGCCCCTTTAAGCAGAATCCCTCCCCCTTATCTCACCCAACCACACGGTCACCGGCATGTTATGTGGTAATCCCATGATGGCTAGGTGGTGGCCGGAGCTGGGTGGGAGGGGGGTGAGTCCTTAAGGCAGCCAATGGTGAACTACGTCAGGGAGAGATCATGCGGGAGAGGAATGACTGGTGTGCATTATTATATTACTGAGTGTAATAGCCAATAAGGAGGTATATAACATCCACTGTTGTATGTATCTGAAAACCTTATAGAAGTGAATAAAACTAAGCATTCAGCCCACTACTATCATCATATATAATCTACACTTCTGCCTGTGCTGAACTCAGATTGCATGTTGTGTTGTGTGTTGTATCTACTATGGGGTAAGCTCTGATATATAATTCATATAATACGGAAGAGAAAAGGGGAGCTATGAACCATACACATTACACAGGATATCAAGGCAGTATAGCCTTTTTGAGCAGTACAGCTAATGACATGAGAAAACATAATGACACTATCCATAACGTCCGCATACAACCTAAGGGGATCGGCCATCAATAGCATTCTGTAGCCGGCATATATCGTGCGGGCACCCGCCAACATGGGATTTCATACGATTACTTAAAAATGAATACTTGTCGCTACCTAGCCTGACGCTCTGCATTACAAGAATAGGGCAAGGACTGGTTAGCTCAATGTCAGGATAATGTGACTGAGTCAGATATCGGGTCATCATGCCGGCGGCCTGTGGGGCAGCACAATAAAGTCAGCATGAATGTGCACTGTCACAAGTTGGTTGCCAGGATGTAAAACCCCGACAAACAAACACAATAAGGATAAATTCACCTGACCTTGTGTAAGTAGCCATACATACGGTCTTTATCTTCCATCTTCCCTCTGCTCCTGCCGTTGAACCAATGGGTTTACTATATTCAGTACGCGTTAGTCATTCCGATTCCATCCGCAACTCATTATTATAATTTGTAGGGAATGGTTTTTACCAAAGGTTCATTTTCCATTTTTAACTTGAAAAGTCTTTTACTTTTGATTTTATTTATTATATACCACTTGTGATTTAACCACAGCTGTAAGCTCTTTTGGCATACATTTCTGTGCTCTATTTTACCTGTTTGAAATGTAATTTTTTACTCAGATATGTTTAACCACAGTATGACCCCCAATGACTGATGTTTATTTTTTGTACTGGGGGGGGGGGGTCATTATACAAACAAAAAAAAACTAAATATTCAGTACGATGACAGAATGTCCTCCAAAATGGCAGACGATACCAGACCCATTCTCTGCTGCGTGGAAGCTGGGGCCGGGTACCAGGCTGCGGTAAGTAGGTCGCCGGGTACCAGGCTACTGTAAATAGCCCCAGCAGCTCACGCGTGACAACGCTGTCAGAAGGGTTCCTGGGTAATACGCATGCGCCGGCACTCCATTCTGTCTGCACACAAAGGGCATCACACAGGCGCATTGACCTCAGGCATGACGTCACGTGACTTACAGTAGGCCGGTGTCACAGTTTGAGCGCCCTGCCAGTTTGAGCGCCCTTCTGTTGCTTCTGCGCATGCGCGGATAGAGACAACATTAAAACCACCCTAACTATCACAGTAATTTGTGATTTTTGGTGCTTTGAAAGCAAATTTCTCTTGTTTCTATTAAATAGTTCAGATCTTTCTCTACAATTTCACATTCAGCTTTTTTTTTTATCAGCCAATTGGTAAGGCTAACACTGGCACTGACACTCAGAATATCCCAACTTTCCCTATTATCTGTTTTTAATACTTTCAGAGTAAATTGCTCTTAGGTTACATTAAATACTTCAGATCTTCCTCTTCAATTCCGCATTAAGATATTTTTAATCGATCCAATGAAAGCTTTTAAATCTATTTTACAAAAAAAGTATACAACCACTGGCAGGGCGCTCAAACTGGCAGGGCGCTCAAACTGCGACACCGGCTGGACGCGGTGGCCGAATCGGTAGAGCGCAGGCTTCCCACGCAGGCTTCCCAATTTAGATTTGTTTGTTTGAAGTTCTTTTACGTTCTAGCAACATCTAAGGTCATATCAGGATGGGCACCGACTTCTGACAGTGCGCACTCATGGTGACTTTTATAGTGCCGCCCCACTGGTAAATCAGGCCGCTGGCATCATGACCCAATATCCCACTCAGTCACAATATCCTGACACGGAGCTAACCAGTCCGTGCCCTAACTAATTAATGCCGAGTGCCAGGCTAGGAAGCGACATGTATCAATTTTAAACTCATTGGTTTAACTCGACCGGGAACCAAACTACCAACCTTCCGCATGCAAGGCTCGTACTCTACCGATTAGGCCACCGCACCCATACATGATCTGTGGCGGAGTGGTTAGAGTGTCTGACTTTTTTCTAGGTCAGACTCCTAATCTGAAGGTCGGTGGTTCGATTCCCCATGCCCCCATCTCTGCCAATTTGGATTTCCATTGCTGTGTATAACTTACAGCATCACCAAAGGCCGGTTGCTCTCATACCATGTCTATGTGGTGTGGGAGGTTAAAAATCCCTTGGGTCGGTAAAAGTGTAGGCTCGGGCTTTCTATCGACAAACTGTCTAATGGTGAAAACAAGCCTATTCAGGCTTATCCATGATAGGCAGTAAAAATCTTCAACAACAACCCAGTCACAATTTAGAGATTTAGGGACATTAAAGCCTATATTTGGATCACAGTGTGTTTATTAAATTACATTAACTTTCAAAATGGAACTATTTAAAGTTTCATGGTCCATGGTTTTGAGCTCCTGTCATTTTCTGAGTTAAATACATTACCTTGATAGTTACAATTTACTTTTCTTTTAATTTGAAGCAACATTTATTTTAAATGGCAAACTTCGGAAATAAATTCTAAAATATCTCCTTTTCACAAAACTCTTATATGAAGCATTAATAAAACTGTTTTAATCATATTTAAATCATCCAGTTATTTCTATAAAGTCATTATAAAAATATTCCAATGATATAAGTAGCCCTTTAAAACCGCTCTAATAATACCTAATTCATTCTATCATGTTGGGAAATACATATGCATAATATTCAAACCAAGTTGTGAAATCATGGTAGATTATGTGAATTAAGTGAAGTGATAATTAATATCAGATTGTTCTAAGGTTCTATATCAAATATAACCACTGAAAATAAGAACTCTGGAAAATTAGTACTCTATTGATATATTTAAATGTATTACTGAATTGAAGTCTGTTGGTATTATGTATTGTATAAAGAGAGGTAAATGCTGAAACTAAGGACAGCATATACAGTTGCTGCAGACTGTGGTTTCTTCACCCAGACAAAGAGTCTGTGAAGAATGCCACAGAATGGGTACAATAATTAAGTTAAGAAACAGTTCTGTGTGCCTGTTATGGTATGATTTACAGATTCCAGTATCTGAGGGAGTGTTAGCACACAGGTGACAATGCATGGGGGCTGTGTGTGTAAGTGTTTGCAGGACCTGCTGGAGGTGGGAGGTGGAGTGTGTGTGTGTGTGTGTGTGTTTTGTGAGCCCTCCCTGCCCCACCTGGTGGCAGTTTGCTGAACTAAAGATGATGCAATATGTAATTCTCAAAGTAAGGCATGTAGAAACTCCTACTATTTTGGAGTTGTCCCAGTCTATGGGGACTGGTGACCACTGGTGATATGTAAAGATAAATAGGGTTGATACTCCCATGTAAGTGTGAATGGTGAACTTGATGGAAAAATATGTATCTGATTTGGGGTGGGTGGGTGGGTTGGCCCCCCCCACCCCTTTACCCAGATAGGGGGAGGGGGCTGGTGGGAGTAGTGGGGGTCCACCCACTCCCATGCTGCCTCCCCCCACCACTGACTGGAGGAGTTCAGCCAATGAAATGCCATGTTACTGTCTCTGACTGAGGAGACTCCCAGCAACTGTGAACCTGTATTTTGAATGTGTTCCATCTGAATAAAAGAGCTGGGCAGGGGGTGTGGCAGGCAGATGACCTGGAGACAGCACAGCAAGAAGAGCCAGCCACCCCTCCCTACACGACTTTACCACAATCAATTTCTGTTGGGATACTATTTCTTGGAACTGATATAGTAAGCAGATACAGTAAGCAGATATAGTAAGTGGATCATGGCTTGAGTAATATCATACATTAGTGCTTTCCGGCCTCCACACATAGAAGTTAGGGTTCTATTTCCTATCAAGAATCTAGTGTGTGAAATACCGCTAGTTAACAAAATGCTTAATAAGTGCACTATTATCTAAGTTGGAAAATCTAGATAAGTGTTCTACAAACTGTTCTAGTTTAGAAATGTTGATGTTTTCATCAGATTGTGCAGTTTTATCTTAGTAGAAGCTATCACTTCAACATACCTTAGAAAATAACCAGTCATGGCAAATTATTAAAAATATGATGTTCCACTTGCCAGTCCAATTTCTTTTTTTTCTTTTTTTATTGAGGCTGTATTTATACTGTCCATAGCATATACGCTCCGGTACCCAGGCTTGTTTTCAATGCTGGCCAGTTGTAGTGTTGGTGTTATCTTAGATTTATCAGACAGTCTTATCAACATTAACAGCAATTGAACTGGATATTACCATAAAGAATGTGACCTAAGTGCTGTTTAAGTGATATTAGTTCATCATAGAGCTTAGCTCTAGTGGCTGCAACACTGATCACGTGATGTGACTAGGAAAATTGCTGACTCAGCGCAAGCTGAGTACTTAGATCAACATTGATCCGTGTTTGACATAAAACAGGTTGGAATAAATTGATGACACAACCCTGACCAGTCAAGCATACATTGTGTGATTTATCATAGCGCAGTAGTCACGAATGAGCCCCACTGCCACATGGTGACGGGCTCGACTACGCTGACCCTTGCTGATCAGAAGGATCGGCAGGTGGCAGCACATGGTGTTCTCTGTGGCAGAGTGGTTAGAGTGTCAGACTTTTTTCTAGGTCGGATGCCTAATCTGAAGGTTGGTGGTTCGATTCCCCGTGCCCCCACGTCTGCCAATTTGGATTTCCACCGCTGTATATAACTTACAGCGTCATCAAAGGCCGGTTGCTCTCATACCATGTCTATGTGGTGCGGGAGGTTAAAAATCCCTTGGGTCGGTAAAAGTGTAGGCCCGGGCTTTCTATCGACAAACTGGCCACAGCAGGAGCATCCACATCGCGGCCCTGGGAATCAGCTATCTGATTGCAAATCCTGCTACCACCATCCACCACCGAGAGCACGTCCCATGAATAAAGATCATACCTCTGCTCGAAAATCCCTTCAGACAACTGGTGGAAGGACACGATGAAGAAGAAGCACTCCAGTGGGATGGTCTCGATGGTGGACAGTTCCGCTGCTTGTTAGCGGCCATCCGCCCCAATGGACGTTAGTTAACGGCTACCCTGCTGTACGGTTGCATGTCGCTTCTATTCTGACCTAGGCAGAATAAACTGGGACGGACCCCAAGGACTGAAGCATCTGAGGTAGTTGGTTGTTGGAGGTTTACATCCTGGAAACATCTAAGGTAATTTGCAGTATGTCGTTCCCTTCCTTGTATGCCCCACAGTAGAATAGAACCTGGTTCTTGACCATGCAGGTCCACAATCCTTGATCTATGATTCTTAAATCTGAAAAGCTCCGAAAACTGGATTTTTTATATTTTTGGACAGTATATAAATAAACTCTAATACTACTCACAGCCTTTACTTAACCGACTTAGCGTGAAGATTCTTCCGTTACTCTGGAGAAATGTTAATGTGTTTGATGGCAGTTCATTTGAAGGTGCATATGTTTAAGGTTTCCCAAATGTGTTTGTTGGAAATCAAATGTACTAGAGTATTTATGATCTATTATTATCCCATTATTTCATGTATCGGAATTTTACTCTATGAATAAACTGCAATAGTATTTGTAATCTTTATCTATTCCACTTAGTGTCAGGATTTATACACATAATGTACTGAAGGACTAATGTTTGATTACGACCAGACGGGACGGCCGAATACGTTGAGCGACGATCTCCCGTTTTGGTAGATACGTGGGATTCAAACCCACGGGTTCAAACCCTGGTCGAGTCAAAACAATGACTTTTAAATTGATGCGTGTTGCTTCCTACCCAGGCGCTCGGGATTATTAGGATAAGGCCAGGACTGGTTGGCTCAGTGTAAAGATAATGTGACTGATTGGGATATCAATTCATGGTGCTAGCGGCCTGGTTTCCTTGCCAAAACTCTGACACCATAGACTTCTGCAGTAACATGTTCTGTTAAATTGACTCAGTATTGCCTTCTATGCAGAAACAAATGCTTAATAAGTGCATCAGTATCTAAGTTATACCCCTGTCACACTACGACGTAACGAGCAAACGTAAGCCTGACGTGATCACGTTTCGTCATTACGTTGACCTACGTTGGATTACATTATGATGACGTCAGAATGACGTTAGATTGACGTTGAACCACGTCCCTTTACGTTGTGTTACGTCGGCGCGCGTCAAAGTTTTGAACCTGTTCAAAACTTTCGACGTAACTAGAATGTAAGGGTTTACGTTCGCCGTACGTTCTGTACACGTTCGGCGAACGTCAATGACGTTAAACAGACGTTAGTCAAACGCTGGTCACTACGTTGCACTACGTTGCACTACGTTGCACTACGTTGCACTACGTTGCACTACGTTTGCCACCGTTGCATGACGTTCGTAACGTAATGCAACGTAAAGCAACATAGTTCTGGCATTGGAATAACGTACATAACGTTCCCTGAGCGTCATTACGTTGTCCTCTCTCGTTGAATGACTCGATCACTACGCTTTACCACCGTTACTCTCTCGTCCACTACGCTGCATCCACGTTCAACTTGTGCCCAAATTTGCATACCACGCCGAGAAGTTCAACGTTCTTCATGTTCTCCCTACGCCAACGTCGTTACGTCGTAGTGTGACAGCCCCATTAGATATGTCAAATCAAATCTAGGTAATTGGTTCGGTTTTGAACATTTGATATTTCGTAGGACTATGCAGCTTTAACATCTGCATAATTCACAGTTGTATATGTAGACATGGATATGTATGTATATGTACGCTGTAAAAGAATTATACTTGTCTATCCATTTATCTCTCTATTGGTCTGCCTATTTGTCTACCTGTGTAATCCGTCAGTCTATGTGTCTCTCTGCGTATCTGTTTCTCTGTGTATCTATGTATCGGTGTGTCTATGTATCTGTCTATACAGTGAGTGGCGGTTACAGTGTGTAGGGGTGGTGGCGCCACCATCGGAGCTGGGGTTGGGGAGGCAGGAGCAGTAGATGACTAGGACAGACTCCATTAGTCCATGGAGCTGAGTGAGTGATTAGGGGAAGGGAAGGATATTCTGGGTTATTGTACATGTTGCCGGAAACATGCATAATTCAAAATCCCTGGCTACGGGCCTGATATGATTAATACCATAGATACCGTTCGGAGCATGCGTTGCTATGGTCTGAGTTAACTTCCGGTAGAGAATGCAAGCACAGTTCAGTTCTTACCTGGCCACTGTCGTTGACGGAGTGCTAACACTGCTGTGGAACTTTGTTTGTTGCGATGCCAAAATTACAGAAAGTGAAGAGTGTGGTCGTCGGACGTTATTCCAAGGCGTTATTACGATCAATGGAGTCTTCTGGAGGAGGTTCGGACGAGGATTTATGGGGCGACGTTCCAGTGAGCCGTCGGGTGTCAAATACACAGTTAAAGATGGCGGATCTGGCAACCGCTTCGCCTGTGCCGTCAACTTCCAGGTCTGGGGGCCACCCATCGTTGGAGGAGATTGCGTCATTGTTGGATTTAAAATTGAGGGCAGCACAAGAACCGTTGCTAGAGCGTATCAGGAGTTTAGAGCAATCAAATCATGGAGGAGGACAATATCGGGGACAGCCGGACGAGACAGTTGATTCAAATAATGACGTCACTGATCGGTCTGATGCAACGGTTCTTCGCACTTCGAATGGATCGACTGTTCGTCTGGCGAGATCGTGTGTTCCAGATGCTCATGTGCGTAAGCCGAAAGGTAAAGTGTGTCAGTCTTCTTGTTCTGGTCGTGCATGTAAAAGGGTGGCTTCGGATGTTGACATTGAGTCGGACAGTGAGGATTCTGTGATGCGGGAGCTAATACGGTATGCTGGTAAAAAAGCAAGACGCTCTAAAACATTGAAATTGGTTCCACACAAGTACATCATTAGAAATGAGAAGAAAGGAAAGGTTCAGCAAGGTGAGGCTTCGTGGTTTGAGTATCTGGCAGCTATTCGTCGAATGGTCAAACGTGGTGATGTGCCTGAATCATGGGAAAAGCATTTAGATGATCATGTCGATACCATTTTGGACATGGCTCAAAACTATTCGTGGCATACGTGTCTAACATATAGCGAGAAGATATTTAACATGATTGCTGACAAGCGGCTGCCTAATGGTTGGGATGATCATGGAAAGATTATTGAAGTGAGACGAGATATTTGTGGTCTTGGGAAGAGGATAGATCATGCCGGGCAATCAGGTACTTGGTCAAGTGCCACTGAATATAAAAAGGGTGTTGATGCGCGGCCCTGTATTATATGGAACAGGGGTGGTACCTGCGGTTTCACTGGAGACCATGGAGGGGGTGTCAGTAAGTTTGTCCATATATGTTCTTATTGTGCCTTTAAATTGCGAAAGAAGCACTCACATCGAGAAATGGACTGTAAGACGAAACATCATGCTAAGGAGATGGTCGTTGAGGATACAACTAACCGTGCAAAGAATTTTTAATTAGCACTTGGCCGGGAACTGCTAGTAACCAAGATAAAGTGCGTATGGCAACGGATCGGGAAGAGTGTTTCTTCCCCACCTCTACAGATGGTGCCACCGTCAAGTCGTCATCAAATGTCCCTGTCGGCTTAGGTCGAAATAAGGTCGGTGCGGTTGATTTGCGGGTTTTGTGTCGGCCTAATGATGTATCGTTATCGTCTCACATATCTGGTGTTCGGCTACGCTCTGATGTTGTTCGTGATAATAGTGCTCAGACTGACAGTACCGATAATGCTAGAAATTCAAAACTTGTCCATAAATGTTCTCCGGTAAATGTTATTACTAATAATTATACAAATTTAAAAAAGAGACGGCATACGCCATCTAAGTGTTTTGTTCGGAACTTCAAGTTACAGAATTATCCATTGGGTGGTACCACTGTTAGATTTCGGGGTTATGGGGTTAACGGTGGTAAATATAATCGTGACTATTCATGCATAATGGACAACTCACATTACAAATGGTTTAATACATCAGAGCGGAAGCTGTTTGGTAATAACAAAATTTATGACACTGTGAGAGTTCTCGGTACAGGAAAGGTGGGTATGGCGTCACAACAAACACCATTGACCTTGGTTTCGCCACCGGCTGGGCTCGATCGTCGCGGTAGTCATGGCGACACCCAAACAGCTGTTTCCTCTGTGCGCTCCCTGACGATGGGTGACCCTGTGTCTAATACACAAACCCCTGAACGGTCACTGTTGGACAGATTCGGTGGATACCAATCGGCGTGTTCGAATATTACTGATATGGACTGTACCCCTGTACGTGGAGTTGGCGCATGCCACTCTACAAAGCCTGCTGTTAGCCCGGTCGCTAACTTAATTAATCTTTCCTCTGGCAATCCTTCTCAATCTTCTGTTTCTAATTTGCCATATACTATGTTGGGTGTTCATGTTGTCCCCGTAACTCCTGGTGTGTTAAAGGTTGAGAAGGGGGGGGCGTTCTATTATTAGCTCGGATGTTATGAATCCATTTTGTGTTGTTGGTAACACTGAACTTGGTAAGGTTGTCCCTGCCAGGAGTTCCGAGTTGAACTCGCCCAGCTTTCTAGTTAATTGTAATAGGGCTAACCGTGGTATGGTTCTCCCTGATAAGAAATTATTTGGAAATGTTGATACTGTTTCCACTTTTCATGTGCCTGTTCCGTTGAAGTTTGGGGTTGATAAGGCGGTTGCAAATTGTGTTGATGTTGCTGTTCTTGACGACATGTTTGAGCCTCATCTTTATGATGATGATGTAATAGCATTCTGTGATAAATCTCCGATTGAATGTAAGCCTTATATATTGCAAGAGTGGCCCACAGTGAGTGTTGCATGTGATCTGTCTTTCGATTACGCAGATATTTTTAGTCGAGTTAGATCCACGGGGCTTCCCAATTATTTGTCTGCTAAAGTGCCTGTACCCTCAGGATTAATTATTAAAAACTGGAAGTCGTTATTAATAGGCTATGATGATGTAGAACTTATATCGTTTTTGGAGTACGGGTGGCCGGCAAATTTTACAGGTTCTTTTGTGCCGACTCCCACATTGCTTAACCATGCTCGCTCTAAGGAAGATTTGTTTTGGATTGATAATTATGTACGAACTGAATTACTTCATGGCGCTTTGTTGGGTCCATTTAAGCATCCTCCTTTTTGTCCATGGGCACAGATTAGCCCTATTATGACCCGCCCCAAGAAATCTACTGATGAACGAAGAATTATAGTGGATCTTAGTTACCCCAAGGGGCGTAGTGTTAATGATGGGATTAATAAAGGTTTTTATCAGGGGAGGTCCTATAAATATAATCTGCCCTCGATAATGTCGTTGGCAAAGGAGGTCACGAGGGTCGGCGAAAATTGTTTTATGTGGTCCATCGATCTGGCAAGGGCGTACAGGCAATTAAGATCCTGCCCCTTGAGTGTGCCTTTATTTGGTATTAAAGTACAGGATAATTTCTATTTTGACATTGCTCCGCCGTTTGGGTGTCGGACATCAAGTATGGCTTGTGCTCGGACGACGGCTGCAGTTGTGTACTTAATGAAGAAGATGGGGTTTTTCGCTTTATGTTTTTTGGACGATTTTGTGGGAGTCGAAAATTCTCTGGATAAGGCACAAGAGGCGTATAATTATATCCTAAAATTGACTGCATGTTTGGGTCTTAAATTATCAGTTAAAAAATGTACTCCTCCTACACAAAAATTAATTTGGTTAGGTTATGAGGTGGATTCAAAAAATTTGTTTATTCGTATCCCGGATGAAAAATTGTTGGACATTTTATTAGAATGCAAGAAATGGGATGTTGGTAGGGAAGTAACACGTAAGAATGTCCAAAGATTAGTTGGTAGGTTACAGTTTATTTCTAAATGTGTGATGTCCGCACGGGTTTTTATGAACAGAATTTTAGACTTCCTTCGGGGTACCCCGTTTATAGGTAAAGTAAAGGTGACAAATGATTTGGTGAGGGATATAGCTTGGTTTTTGCGTTTTTCAGAAGGTCGTAATAGGCTAGTTTTGTTACAGCATTTGCCTGACAAAAAATGGATCATTGAGTGCGATTCATCTTTGCGTGGTGGTGGTGCATTCAGTCCAACACAGTATTATTCTGAGTTATACTCTCCCATATTTTTAGCTAATGGTTTTCACATTGCCCAATTAGAGGCCGTTAATTTAGTAGTGGCATTGAAAAATTTGTCTCCTCCTGATCCACATAATTATCAAATTATCATTAATACCGATAATGCTGCTTCCCAACAGGTCCTGTCTACTGGTGCTGGGAAGGATCCTGTCTTGTGCGCCTGTGCTCGCGAGATCTGGCGGTTCGCGGCCACTTATACTTGCGATGTGCAGGTTGTCCATAAGGCGGGAAAGGACCTGGTACTAGCAGATGCCCTAAGTAGGTTGTTCTTTGATGATAAATTTAAATTAATTGCTGACGAGTTATGTCGGACCAAATTATTAACTAAAATACATGTTTCTTTTAACGAGCAGGTGTTGGATATAACCTTGTAGCAAGTATCTGCAGGTTGATAATTTTGTTTTTTGCCTTTATCAACTTGCAGAGAATAGGCGGGCATTAGTACATAGGATAGGTGTGTACTTCTCGGCAGGACTAGCGGAAGGGACTTGGAGAAATAAAAGGGTACAATTTAGAGAGTATCTAATGTTTTGCAATAATATTAGAGACAATCCTAAGAAACCCAAGATGAAGACGGTAATGGTATATGCTTTATATTTAAATGATAAATTAAAGACTGAAGGTGCGGTAAAAAATTATATGAGCGGGGCACGAACGTGGATAAGATTGATGAACGGGAGTACAGACTCATTTGATTGTTACGCTATGACATTAATTAAAGCTGGTATATGTAGATTAAAAAATAACACTGTAAATAGAGCGTATCCATTAAAGACTAAGCATATTAAAATGATGATTATAAAATTTAACAAAATTAAAGATGATGGCCTTGTGTTGATTGTTGCATTATTAATAGGTTATCTATGTTTATTAAGACAGTCTAATTTATTTTATTCCGAGGTATCTGGGGATGGCGGTCACATGCTGCTCAAAAAGGACATCACGGCACACGAAACACACCTAACAATAACAGTTAGGAGCACTAAAACTACACGTAGACCTGAGGATGTGTACAGTATTGAGATACCAAAAGGGACAAGTCGCGACTTCTGCCCAGTGCGTAATTGGTCCAAGTACATACGTCTAACTCCTGCACATGAGGACTCCCCAGCCTTCATGCTGAACAAGGGGGAACCGCTGACTGCCATAGCATTAAAAAAATGCATGCAAGGTGCAGTGAAAGCATGTGGACTTCCCTGGTGGCCATTGGTGACGTGTCATAGTCTACGGCGAGGGGGAGCGCAAGAGTATGCAAGATTTGGTATGCCCATAGATTGCATAAAGACACTTGGGAACTGGAAATCAGATAGTGTGTTTAATTATGTAAATAAACATGCTTGTATCTAGGTATCATCATCACTCCTGTTCCAAATTTGGCTGAGAGATGATGATCCCAGTGTGAAATTTAATGAATGTTGCTGTGTGGCGTGATAGTGCGAATGTGGTTGAGTGTGCCAGATGTGAGCTGATTGTGTGACCATGATCTGCTGAAGCTGCTTCATCATGACTTCTGTTTCAAGCTTTTATTACAGAATTAAATAGAGAATGCTCAGAATTATATCATATAGTAGTATGATAGAACAATCATTGAGATGACCTGCATATAAGTAATTGAATTATGATATAGTAACTGACTCTGATATGACCTGCACATAAGTAATGATTATTATATTAGAAAATGACTTAGGTTGTTCTACCTGAGACGATAGAATAATTAATGCTAATAATCTCAATTGTACTATTGAGAAGGCTGATATAATAATGTTCACAAAGGTGTAGTCCAAAAAGGCTGGTGTAAAATTTATTAAGCCTGATTAATAAATTTATTAGCCCAAAAAACGATTATGTGTGCCTGGTTTTTGAATTATAGAAGTATAATAACCCAGAATATCCTTCCCTTCCCCTCATCACTCACTCAGCTCCATGGACTAATGGAGTCTGTCCTAGTCATCTACTGCTCCTGCCTCCCCAACCCCAGCTCCGATGGTGGCGCCACCACCCCTACACACTGTAACCGCCACTCACTGTATAGACAGATACATAGACACACCGATACATAGATACACAGAGAAACAGATACGCAGAGAGACACATAGACTGACGGATTACACAGGTAGACAAATAGGCAGACCAATAGAGAGATAAATGGATAGACATATATACAGATATACAGAAAGATAGACAGAGAGATAGACAGATAGATAGACAGATAGGTAGATAGGTAGGTAGATATGTAGATCAATATAGATATGCATAGATATATATATAGATAAATAGATATATAAATATAATGATATATAGAAATACATAGATATATATATGAATAAGTTTTGAAAGTGAGCAGAGTGACAGTTAGCTCACGGTGTAGGAGGTGGGGGAGTAGAGAATGCCCACTCCACAGCAAATAACATGGAAAAAGATGGTTACTGGGAAACAGTTAAGGGGCTGCCCTTATTTATATCCACATAATAAATTATATAGTACATATATATAGGCATATTAACTTATATATAGATACACATAGATCTAATATTATATAGATACATATAGATAGATACATGTAGATGTACATAGATGTAGATAGATATACATAGATATACATAGATATATATGGATATAATTTGATATATATAGATATACATTTATATATGGATATATGGATATTATATGGTAAACACATACAAATCAAAGCTGTGATGTTCCATGCCCCAGAAGCCCAGTGCTTCAGTGCTGACCGAAAAAGGTTTCTCCCTAAATAAACATATTTTTTACTATGAAAAATAAAATTAGAGAGGGAACAATATCAGATACGGACTCCAGTGGTGAGGGCTTTCCACGCAGGTCTCCGTCCACTCTTCATGAACTATTCACGGTTACGTATACAGCAGTGAAGAGCTAATGTGTGACGCTACTTGATCAGTGCCACCAGCCATATGGTTGGTTGGTTGTTGGAGTTTTATGTCCTGGTAACATCTAAGGTCATATAAGGACGGGTACAGATTTATGATAATGTGCACTCATGGTGACAGTGTACACCCATGGTGACTTCCCCATTTATGACAGTGTGCACTCATGGTGAGAGTGTGCACTCATGGTGACAGTGTGCACTCATGTTGATTTCCCCATTTATGGCAGTGTGCACTCATGGTGACAGTGTGCACTCATGATGATTTCCCCATTTATGACAGTGTGACCTCATGGTGACAGTGTGCACTCATGGTGATTTCCCCATTTATGACAGTGTGCACTCATGGTGACAGTGTGCACCCATGGTGATTTCCCCATTTATGACAGTGTGCACTCATGGTGACAGTGTACACTCATGGTGACAGTGTGCACTCATGGTGATTTCCCCATTCATGACAGTGTGCACTCATGGTGACAGTGTGCACTCATGGTGACAGTGTGCACTCATGGTGATTTCCCCATTTATGGCAGTGTGCACTCATGGTGACAGTGCGCACTCATGATGACAGTGTGCACTCATGGTGATTTCCCCATTTATGGCAGTGTGCATTCATGGTGACAGTGTACACTCATGGTGACTTCCCCATTTATGGCAGTGTGCACTCATGGTGACAGTGTGCACTCATGGTGACTTCCCCATTTATGACAGTGTGCACTCATGGTGACAGTGTGCACTCATGGTGATTTCCCCATTTATGGCAGTGTGCACTCATGGTGACAGTGTGCACTCATGGTGACTTCCACATTTATGACAGTGTGCACCCATGGTGACAGTGTGCACTCATGGTGACTTCCCCATTTATGACAGTGTGCACTCATGGTGACAGTGTGCACTCATGGTGACTTCCACATTTAGGACAGTGTGCACCCATGGTGACAGTGTGCACTCATGGTGACTTCCCCATTTATGACAGTCTGCACTCATGGTGACAGTGTGCACTCATGGTGAGAGTGTGCACTCATGATGACTTCCCCATTTATGACAGTGTGCACTCATGGTGACAGTGTGCACTCATGGTGATTTCCCCATTTATGGAAGTGTGCACTCATGGTGAAAGTGTGCACTCATGGTGATTTCCCCATTTATGGCAGTGTGCACTCATGGTGATTTCCCCATTTATGGCAATGTGCACTCATGGTGACAGTGTGCACTCATGATGACTTCCCCATGTATGACATTGTGCACTCATGGTGACAGTGTGCACTCATGGTGATTTCCCCATTTATGGCAGTATGCTCTCATGGTGAAAGTGTGCACTCATGATGACTTCCCCATTTATGACAGTGTGCACTCATGGTGACAGTGTGCACTCATGGTGACTTCCACATTTATGACAGTGTGCACCCATGGTGACAGTGTGCACTCATGGTGACTTCCCCATTTATGACAGTGTGCACTCATGGTGACAGTGTGCACTCATGGTGACAGTGTGCACTCGTGATGACTTCCCCATTTATGACAGTGTGCACTCATGGTGACAGTTTGCACTCATGGTGATTTCCCCATTTATGGCAGTGTGCCCTCATGGTGAAAGTGTGCACTCATGATGACTTCCCCATTTATGACATTGTGCACTCATGGTGACAGTGTGCACTCCTGGTGATTTCCCCATTTATGGCAGTGTGCACTCATGGTGAAAGTGTGCACTCATGATGACTTCCCCATTTTTGACAGTGTGCACTCATGGTGACAGTGTGCACTCATGGTGATTTCCCCATTTATGGCAGTGTGCACTCATGGTGACAGTGTGCACTCATGGTGACTTCCCCATTTATGACAGTGTGCACTCATGGTGACAGTGTGCACTCATGGTGACAGTGTGCACTCATGATGACTTCCCCATTTATGACAGTGTGCACTTGTGGTGACAGTTTGCACTCATGATGACTTCCCCATTTATGACAGTGTGCAATCATGGTGAC
This sequence comes from Branchipolynoe longqiensis, assembly GCA_030323885.1. Lineage (NCBI taxonomy): Eukaryota > Metazoa > Annelida > Polychaeta > Phyllodocida > Polynoidae > Branchipolynoe > Branchipolynoe longqiensis. The sequence continues at coordinate 56,398,079 of CM059189.1, forward strand.
AGTCTGCACTCATGGTGATTTCCCCATTTATGGCAGTGTGCACTCATGGTGAAAGTGTGCACTCATGATGACTTCCCCATTTATGACAGTGTGCACTCATGGTGACAGTTTGCACTCATGATGACTTCCCCATTTATGATAGTGTGCACTCATGGTGACAGTGTGCACTCATGGTGACTTCCCCATTTATGACAGTGTGCACTCATGGTGACAGTTTGCACTCATGGTGACTTCCCCATGTATGACAGTGTGCACACATGGTGACAGTGTGCACTCATGGTGACAGTGTGCACTCATGATGACTTCCCCATTTATGACAATGTGCACTCATGGTGACAGTTTGCACTCATGATGATGTCCCCATGTATGACAGTGTGCACTCATGGTGACAGTGTGTACTCATGGTGATTTCCCCATTTATGGCAGTGTGCACTCATGGTGACAGTGTGCACTCACGGCGACTTCCCCATTTATGACAGTGTGCACTCGTGGTGACTTCCCCATTCATGACAGTGTGCACTCGTGGTGATTTCCCCATTTATGACAGTGTGCACTCATGATGACTTCCCCATGTATGACAGTGTGCACTCATGGTGACAGTGTGCACTCATGGCGATTTCCCCATTCATGGCAGTGTGCACTCATGGTGACAGTGTGCACTCATGGCGACTTCCCAATTCATGACAGTGTGCACTCGTGGTGATTTCCCCATTTATGACAGTGTGCACTCATTGTGACTTCCCCATGGTGACTTCTCCCTAGTGCTGCCCCACTGGGAGACCAAGCCGATGGCACCATGACCCGATTTCCCACTCAGTCACATTTTCTTGACACTGAGCTAACCAGTCCTTTCCCTATCTTATTAATGCTGAGTGCCAAGATAGGAAGCAATAAATATTAATTTTGTAAGTTATTGGTTTGACTCGACTGAGAATCGAACTCCCAATCTCCCGCACGGGAGGCCTATGCTCTACCGATTCAGCCACCATGTCCAATGCCGGTGGAGCAGCGACGACTGACTAAAGCTAAGATTCCATATACGTGGTATGCGATATGCGAATGCAAATGCGAATGCGAATGCGAATGTGAATGTGAATGCGAATGCGGCAAAAAATCAAAAGGCATGTAAATGAATAGTGGTGCTTCCATGTGTCCGAATGCGAATGCGAATACAAATGCGAATGCGAATGCGAATGCGAATGCGAATGCGGCAAATGGATCGACCCATGGACCGATCACTGCAAATGCGAATGCGAATTCGAATGCGAATGCGAATGCGAATATGGCTGCGTTTGCCATAGAAAACAACAGTAACTTTGACTTTTCTTCAGAAATTTGGAGCAAAAAACCCAAAAAATGCTATGGGTATCTTTTTGGGGGGGCTTTGTTTATTTAACGACACCCCAGCACAAAAAGTAGACATCAGTTATTGGGGGTCGGCATGGGTAGCTATGCCGCATACCACATTCGCATTCGCATGCCACATGCCACATGTCGCATACCGTGTGTATAGAATCTTAGCTTAAGACGTGAAGCGCAAGAAAGCAGGAAGGGAGTGCAGTGAGCGGTGAGGTGTGATTGGTCTAGGTTTGATTGGTCAGTGAGGCCAGCCAATGGGTGAGGAGCGAAGGCATTGGCTAGCTGTGATTGGCTGACCGTGAGGCGGGGAGAAGTGCTTTGAAATGAGAATGAATGAATGCACCCCACGCATCCCAACCAATTAGTGACTAGTGCGCTAACCATTACATCACATAGACTCCCTGATGTCCCCACCTCCCTATCTATGCTCACCTGTCTATGTGGCACTTTGCCGTGGGGGTGATGAAAATGGGAAACATTGCACCTAGAGTGGGAATCGAACCCACATCTCTTGCATTCTGGAAAAGTGTGCTAATCATTCCACCACCTAGGCTTCCTGATGTCACCACCGTACTTAAGCTTACCTGTCTATGCGGTTCCTTGCTTGAGAGTTCAGTGCAGACTACTACAATCGTGCCCCTAGAATTGGATGTCTAAGGTTGATGTGTGGTCGTGCCGTGCTTAGTGTTTAATAAAAGGACGAGGCTATTCGCAGAGCTGTTCTGCTCTGCGAATTAGCAGAAGAATGATCGTTATTCGCAGAGCTGTTCGGTCATAGTCTTGCTCTGCAGATTAGAGAAAATATGCTCCAAAATAACATAATTTGATCTTAGCAGTGGGTAGTCATGCTCCTAAATAACAGAATTTGATCTGAAGCAGTGGAATATTCATTGACATTGTGCTTTTTGTTGGTCATTTTTGTTTTATTAACGTTTGCTCGCATGTGTTGACAGCGGTGACAGTGAAGTCTATCACTTACGCTGTCTCTGGGTTTGTTTTGCCCTTTGACTTTGTGGTGGATTACTGAAGAAAGCAGATTACTGAAGAAGTGGTTATTTGCAGAGCTACTCTGTTCATTACCCAAATTGTTATCAATTATCAATACTGACTACAGATTAAGTGTGTCTATTACCCCCCGAGGTGAATCAAATGCAATGAAAAGTGTTACGACAAAAACAAAAAACAAAATAATTCTGCACATGCACATGCGCAGTCAAATGATGCATGCTGATTGGTTGGTTGCAGCTCTGCGAATTACAGTATTGGTGGCTCTAATTCGCAGAGCAGCAGATCTGCGAATAACCAGTGCATTAATAAATGGGGCACTGTTTATTTCCAAAGTGGAGTATTGCGCCTACTATTGGTTCTGTCGTGGGGGTGATGAAAAGTGGGAATCGAACCCACAACTCTTGCATTCTGGGCCAGAGTACTAACAAATACACCAGCTAGGCGCTCTGACCATGACCACCGTTGGCCATGATTCCCAGCAGGAGGGAAGTTTGATTGTTGTTGCTTTACATCCTAGCAACATCTAAGGTCATAGCAGGACAGAGCGCACTCATGGCGAATTTATAGTGCTGCCCCACTGGGTGAGCAGGCTGCCAGCACCATCACTTGACACCCCATGGTCGCATCATCCTGACACTGAGCTAACCAGTCCTTGTCCTATCCTATTAATGACGAGCGCCAGGCTAGGTAGTGACAAGTATCAATTCTATAGGTCATTGGCTTGACTCGGCTGGGATTCGAAGTGCCGACCTTCCGCAGAGGAAGAGAGAGATCTGGTTACAGCTATCAGGGGGTGTTTGTAGGTGAGAGGTGTCCAGATACAGGCACCGGCAATAACATGGGTGACCATTCTTTATTTATATCTACATAATAAATTATATAGTACATATATATATGTGTATATTTAGATGTCTTCGAGTATGCAGGTATTGCAGGTATTGCAATACCTCAGGGAGTTTGACGCCCCTGCCCTGCAGAGTTGTAAACCACTGCCTTGTGGTACAGGGGTATGCAGGTATTGCAGGTATAGCCATACCTCAGGGAGTTTGACACCCCTACCTTGCAGAGTTGTAAACCACTGCCTTGTGGTACAGGTTCTTGACAGAACCGAAGGCTAAGGGAGCAAACCCTGAACAGAAAACCATGTCACTGTGGCAGCATCAAGGACGGTTGATGTATGGAACTCCCAACATCTCCCGACCAGCCACTGCAGGGACAAATAGTTTTGCACCTGTCTGGACATGTTCTTGCGGGTGTGAAACCTCTATTTGCTCCCCGAGAGAGTGCCGCTGGTAACTTGCAAAAGCCAGCAGCACTTCAACACTTTTGCAGGCAGCTTTCATGAACATCACTCTCACAGCAGAGAGCTAAATGGAGAGCGGCAGTCAAGTAATGAAAGCAGTCTTTGTCACATCGCGACCGACAGCATGATGATGATGATATTTAGATACAAATATATATATATATGAAGAGTTCAGGCTCAAACCCACGCAAGGGCCAATCCAAAATTTGGATTTAAATACAAGATGTGTCCAAGAAACTAATTTAATTGTTAGTAATTCCACTTTTCTAGTGATATAATGATTATGGAGCAATGAACAAACAAAAATCGGAATCTAAGAAAAAGAATTTGCTTAAGTGTGATTTCAATGATTATCTCAATTACACACATACATACATAGACACACACATACATACATACATACATACACACATACAAACATACACACATACATAAATACACACATATACATACACCGGCAGTTTTATTTCGAAATAAAAGAGAGGCAGGTGGAGGAGCGGGATGGAGGTGGGAAGGGAGAGGGGAGGGAGGTGGAGAGGGCTTGGGGGGGGATGGGAGGGGGAGGGGGGGAGGTGGGAGGGGGGAGAGGAGGGGTGGGGAGGGGGGAGAGGAAGGAGGGGGAGGAGGTGGGAGGGGAGGAGGGCGGGAGGAGGAGGTAGGAGAAGGAGGAGGGGGGAGGGAGAGAGAGGAGGTGGGAGAGGGGAGGGGGAGGAGGGGGAGAGGTGGGAGGGGGAAGGGAGAGGGCGAGGAGGAGGAGGTGGGAGGGGAGGGGAGAGAGGAGGGGGCGGAGGGGGAGGGGAGAGAGGAGGGGGAGGAGGTGGGTAGGAGGGGGAGGGGGAGGAGGGGGAGGAGGTGGGGAGGGAGGTGGGGGGGAGAGGGCGGGGGAGGAAGGTAGGAGAGGGAGGGGGAGGAGGGGGAGGAGGTGGGAGGGGAGGAGGGCGGGGGAGGGGGAGGAGGTGGGAGAGGGAGGGGAAGGGGGGAGGAGGTGGGAGGGTGAGAGGGCGGGGGAGGAGGTAGGAGAGGAGAGGGGGGAGGGGAGAGAGGAGGGGAGGAGGGGGAGGAGGTGGGGTGGGAGAGGGCGGGGGAGGAGGTAGGGGAGAAGGAGGGGGGAGGGGGAGAGAGGAGGGGAGGAGGTGGGAGAGGGGGAGGGGGAGGAGGGGGAGGAGGTGGGGGGGAGGGGGAAGGGGAGGGGCGGGGGGAGGAGGTGGGAGGGGAGAGGGGGAGGAGGGGAGGTGGGAGAGGGGGAGGAGGGGGAGGGGGAAGGGAGGGGGCGGGTAGGAGGTGGGAGGGGAGGGAGGGGGAGGGGGAGGGGGAGGAGGTGGGGGAGGGGTGGGAGGAGGTGGAGGGGAGGAGAGGGGAGGGGGCGGAGGGGGAGTAGGTGGGAGGGGAGAGAGGAGGGGGAGGAGGCGGGGAGGCGGTGGTGGGGAAGAGGGCGGGGGAGGAGGAGGTGGGGGAGGTGCGAGTGGGTGGAGCAGTGAGGAGGGGAGAGAGGAGGGGGCGGAGGGGAAGGAGGTGGGAGGGGAGAGAGGAGGGGGAGGAGGTGGGAGGGGAGAGAGGATTGGGCGGAGGGGGAGTAGGTGGGAGGGGAGAGAGGAAGGGGAGGAGGGGGAGGAGGTGGGAGGGGAGAGGGCGGGGGAGGAGGTGGGAGGGGATAGAGGAGGGGGGATGGGGAGGGGAGGGGAGGAGTGGGAGGAGGTGGGAAGGGGAGGAGGGGGGAGGAGGAGGGGGAGGAGGTGGGAGGGGAGAGGGGGGAGGTGGGAGGGGAGAGGGGGGAGGGGGTAGTGGTTTATAGGGAAGAGAGAGAAGGTGGGGGAGGAGGTGGGAGGGTGAAGGGGAGGGTGGTGGTTTATAAGGAAGGGAGAAGGAGGTGGGGGAGGTGGGGGAGGTGAGAAGGAAGAGGAGGAGGAGGTTGTGGAAGGACAGCATGGAGGTAAGGGAAGGAGGGGGGTGGAAGCGGAGTTGGAGGAGGAAGGGGAGGGGAGTGGAGAATGGGCACAGCGATGGAGTGGAAGGGGTGCTTTAATTTCTAAATAAAATCTCCGGGTGCCATTTGATTTCGAAATAGAATCGCTGGGGGACAGACAATTTTGAGGGGGCGATTCTGTTTCGTGACACCGTCGCTATTATCGACTCGGCTATCGCACCCTGTCTGGTGATGCTGTATTGGTTTTTTTTGTTCAAGTGTTTTTATTCCTCTGAATAAAAGTTGTCAGTGCTAATCACAATTGCCTCTACACAGTAAACAAATCTACAACAATATACAGATAGACAATTACAGGAAAATATGCAAAACATCGGTACATGAATTATAGGTAAAGAACAAGATAAGAGAAAAAGAAACATGCGGGGAGGTAACTATGTTAGACTAGTATGGTAGGCGTTAGGAGGGGGTGGGGCATAACTGATTATCTTTCTAGTAGTAACATACTCGTTGAAAGGGTGATGCGGGATGTAGGGTGGGCCTTTGTGATTGAACTTGTGTTCATGGTAATCTCAGGTGGGGCCTATTGAGTTAGTAAGTAGGTTAATATTGATTAATCATGTACCTCAGTCGGATCCAACTACAATCATTTCCAGGCTCATTCCGTTGTAGGCGGGTTTTTGGTCTAGTTGGCCGCTACTGGTTGAGTTTACAGTCCTTGTTTGGGGGGGTGGTGGGGGAGGTGAAGCGGGGGGGACAGGGAAAGGAATGGCAACACCGGCCCAGTGTATCATTGATCTGCTTTGGCCTAGGCTGGTTGTCTTAAATGTGCATGGAGGTTTATGTTGAAAGTTTTGTAGCAATCACTGTTCCTGACACGTGCTGGTAGTTGCTTCCAGAGTGCTCCCCCCAGAACAACCGGTGACTTTTTTCATTTTACCCCAATAAGGCAAGTCTTCAGAGGTACTGGCGCTGGGACCCGGTATACCAGTCAGAACTCGGGCTCATTGTCCCTCTGATCAGTCGGGATGGCTGTCTCCTGGTTTAGTGGATCACGCGATTCAATTTCCCCCAGTTTCGAAACCCTGGCCCGAGTCAAACCAATGACTTAAAGATTTATACTAGTCACTTCCTAGCCAGGCACTCAGCATTATTAGGGTAGGGAAAAGACTGGTTAGGGCTCAGTGTCAGGATAATGTGACTGAGTGCGATATTGGGTCATGGTGCTGGCGGCCTGGTCTTCCAATGTGCACTGTCACAATGTAAAGACTAGGTCTCCATAAAGTAAAGTTGAATCCTCTACTCCAACTAATAGATTTACCACTCGTTGTGGTCACCAGTATGTAAAATCTACGGCTCGAATCTGTTGTTGTGTAGGCAGGCTAGAGTGAAATCAATACAGACAAAGAGAAAGGAAGAGTATAAAGCGTGAAAGAAGAGAGAGAGTCAAGCCCTCTGGTTTATTATTTATATGGTACAAGGATTCAGTGTAGAGTATCACCCCACCCTTTTCCCCCAATAGGAAACAAGCATTCTTTGCTCTACAAATAGGGATCCAGCATTCCTGGTCCCCACGGTTACCAGTGATCTGCCCACCACCACCAATTTGTGTGGCTCCCTTGGCCACCACCTGCCTTGAGCCTGAGTGTGGTGATCCTGACTTGCAGAGGGGGGAGGGGGTAGGCTCTGAGTGCCCCTTACACACAGTCCTGCCAGCACCACTCTGTCTATTTACATCTCACTCAGGCACCACCAGCACCTACATATTCACACACATATCCACCTGGTCACGTATACCCGATCAGTAATACCACATTTGCATTCCCCCACCAATGCAGTAAATCGGAATATTTTACAACAAGTCGGTACCCGTCCTGATATGACCTTATGACTCCCAACAACCAACCAACCTGGCCCCTCTAGTAGGTGTGGTGGTGGTGGTGGTGGTGGTTCTAGCACACTGCATCAATCCAAAACAACTGGTGCAGTGTACACAACAGTAACAGGCAGCACACAACAGGATTTACCTGATGAATACAAACCCGTATCCAAATAAATGCTGTCCAGCACAAGCACGGGTTAGTATTGATCTGTGGTGTACATTAAACACAGTGTTCTGCGTGCAATGCACGCAAGGTTGGCTGCTTGGTTTTTGGAATTTTATGTCCTGGCAACATCAAAGGTCATATCAGGAGGGGTATCAACTTGTTTCAGTGCACACTCATCATGCTGCTCCATTAGAAAATCAGGCCGCCAGGTTGATGACCCGATATCCCAATCAGTCGCATTATCCTGACACTGAGCTAACCAGTCCTTGCCTTATCCTATTAATTCCGAGCGCCAGGCTAGGAAGCTACAATCATCAATTTTGTAAGTCATTGCTTTGACTCGACCAGGAACCGAAATCCCGATCTCCCACATGCGAGGCCTGCGCTCTACCGATTGGCCACCACGCCCGCTAACACGCGCAAGGGATGCTGGGATACAACGCATCAGTCGATGGTGTTGATGCAGGATTCTAAGGGGCGTTTTTTGTTTGTTTTCTAGGACAATTGTAAATATTAAAATCGTTATTTTCCAACAGAAGCCAAATGGGATAGCCGATGGCTGATGGCCAATGGCCGAATGAGTTGAGCGTCCGCCTCCTGTTTTGGTAGGTCGCGGGATTTTGAAAACACCCAGTTTCAAACCAATGACATAAAAATGTATGCTTGTCGCTACCTAACCTGGCACTCGCCATTACTAGGATAGGGCAAGGAGCAGTGGAACGAGAAAGACTCAATTGTCTGTGGGTGAAATGTCCCCTGCTTAATCAACTGATATGCGGCAAGGTAACAAGACAGAGGCTAGCTGGGAGCAAAAAAATGTGTTTATTGCAGTGAAGAGGAAGAGAGACCCGAAGAGCCCTCGACGCTACAAAGAGAAACAAACCAAGAGAAACAGAAGAAAAAAAGAAAAAAAATATAAGCAAGGGTGTGTGGGTGGAAAAAGTTTGAGGTGTGAACAGGTCAGGAGCCAGAGGAGGAGTGACTCTAGGGAGGAGGAGGGGAGGCGGCGAGGAAGCATGTAGGTCACGGGGGGGGGGGGGGTGCACAGGCGTAAGCCCGAGACGCGGGGGCTGGGCGAGGGAAGAGCCTCGGAGGGAGGGAGGGGGGGGGGGGGTGAAGTCTTCCTCCACCGCAAATCAAATCAAACACAATGCGAGCATTTCGACCAATGTACACCCATAAAAAAACCTGTGCAGTCGCTATGAGGATTAAAGTATGGTGTAGGGGTTTGGGGTTTGGATAATCCTATGGAAATAAAATATCAAATTTTCTAAACCAAACCAGACTTGATCTTGCATATCTGACTGAGACACCGATGCACCCATTAAACATTTATTGCGGTTTGGGGCTCCAGTGTCCCAAGGGTTTGCTCCGTAGGGGAAAAGCAAACCAAAGCCGATGAACAGCAAGCAATTCAGTGTGCACATTGAAATTAAGTGTATCTGTTTCACTTCATAATCAGGTGAAATAAAAGTTACTTCAAAGTGAATTTTAAATGAGCAACATTGCATATTGATCTAAAATATATGTGATGCATAACGAATTGTGTGCTCTATAATCTATTATTGGATTATAAACAAGGTGTAAAATATTCCGATATTCAGCATAGGGGGAAGGCAAATGTTCTATTACTGATCGGTGTATGTGACCAGGCGCATGTATGTATATATATATATATGTATGGGCTGGGCCGTGTTCAGGGTCCGTCTCGGAGGCGCCTCAGAGGTGGCACTGACGTCACGCTAGTCTGAACGATAAAAGCAGTTTGTTGCCTCGAAAATGGACACCCCTATAGGCGGTGGCCATTTGCAATGGAAAAGCTGCACTGTGATTGGCTGAAACCACTGAATGCGGTGGGCATTTTTTAGGCGCTTTTCATGTCCAGTCTGAAAAGGGAGATGCACTCTGAATGCAAATAGGCCAAAAAGCATCGCCAAGACGTCTCCGCAGCGCATCCGAGACGGACCCTGAACGCAGCCCTGGTGGTGCCTGAGTGGGATGTAAATAGACATAGTGGTGCTGGCAGGTCTGGGTGTGAGTGCACTCAGGGCCTACCCCCTCTGCTGGGATAGGGATCACCACACTCAAAGGTCAAGGTTGGTGGTGGCCATGGGCCCATACAGCTTGTGGTAGTGGGCAGACCACTGGTATCCATGGGGACCAGGAATGCTGGATCCCTATTGGTAGGGCCAAGAATGCTTGTTTCCCATTAGGGGAAAGGGGTGGGGTGATACTCTACAATGAACCCATGTAACCATATAAATAATAAACCAGAGGGTTTGACTCTCTCTTCTTCTTTACACTTTATACTCTTCCTTTCTCTTGGTCTGTATTGCTTTCTCCATAGCCTGCCTGCACAGCCACAGATTCTAACATTGGACTCTACAAAGGTACATTACCACTTATTGGTTCTATTCTCTATATTAGTTATGATCTATTATCCTACTGTCCTGTCTGTGGGAAAGTGCATATAAAAAAACCCTTGCTGCTTATTGGAAAGCTGTGTTGTACATTTAACACTATGTGGCGGCAGCAGGTTTCCTCCAAAGAAATATGTCAGAATGACCATATGTTTGATGTCCAATAGCCGATGATATGAAAATCAATGTGCTCTAGAGGCGTTGCTAAATCAAAAACAAACTTTAGTCAGAGAGACCTTCAAACCATGGTTGGGACTTGAAGAACTCACAGAGAATAGTGGCATGGGGGTGTTGAAAATTGGAATCATTGAACCTAGAGCGGTATTCGAACACCACACTTCCGGTCACTCTGGGGCCAGCGTGCTAACCATTACACTATGTAGGCTTCACGATGCAATCACCCTACCCCATGCCTGTCTATGTGGTTCCTTGTCTGAGAGGTCAGTGCAGACTAGTACAATAGGTTGCTTCAAGCTGTGCAAATTATTGTGACTTTCACAAGTTTCAGTTAATCATAATGTTTGTGACCAAGTAAAGTTGTGCTGGTCGTGTTACTGGTCCTTTAACTCTGTGTCAGTTGTTGGTACTGTGTTTGGAGAGTACAGCTGATTTGTACGGCCATACACTCTCCACCCACCCACCCTCCGTTATGGCTTCGGAAGCCTTACTCAATACTCGTAACAATACCAACAGCAACACACCCACCAACACCAACACCAACACCAACAAGGCACCAACGCCAACACATCCACCAAAACCCCACCAACCCCTTCATCAACACCAACAATATATTACCGGGTGCAGTGGCCGAATCGTTAGAGCGCAGGCCTTCCGTGCGGGAGATCGGGAGTTCGATTCCTGGTCGAGTCAAACCTATGACTTACAAATTTCATACTTGTCGCTTCCTAGCTTGGCGCTCGGCATTAATATGATAGGGGCAGGACTGGTTAGCTCAGTGTCAGGATAAGATGACTGAGTGTGATATTGAGGCACGGTACTGGTGGCCTGATTTCCCAGTGGGACAGCACTAAAATATTGCCATGAGTATGCACTATCACAAGTCAGTATCCGTCCTGATATGGCCTTAGATGTTGCCAGAACGTAAAATTCCAACAACTAACCAACCAATTATATACTACCTCCAATACCTCCATCAACACCCCACTAACTTACCAGACGGGATGGCCGAATGAATTGAGCGTCCGTCTCCTGTTTTAGGAGATCGGGGGATCCGAACCCATGTGTAAAATATTCCGATAAAACGCATTGGTGGGGGAATGCAAATGGTATATAATTGTAAATGGTATATAGTGCCAGGTGCATGAATGTATTTATGTAGTTGCTGGTGATCCTTTACTTATGGTTAATAGTCATTATGTATTAGGCAGATAGTGTGAAAGAGGCACTAGAGATAGTGTGTAAGGGGCACTTAGAGCTCTACTCACTACCCCCTCACCCCTCTGCTAGTCATGGATTACCACACACTCAGCTCAGGCAGGTGGTGGCCAAGCAGCCACACCGCGTGGTGGTGGCGGGCAGATCACGGTAGCCATGGGCCGTAATCGATTAACACGACCCGGGCGACTCGGGTCACCCGAGTTGTCAGAATTTCCAATAGAACACCACGAGTGGAGTCGACAAATACACGTGCCATGTGCAAAACAACTTGACCCCAGTAACCCACCTCTTGGCTGGGGTTTGCAAGGAGCGATGATGTCACATTTGCGCTGGTACCATCCTGCAGGATAACAGCTACCGGTACCAGTCATACATATTTTTTTTTGGTAATAACATAGATTAATGAAATGAAAATATCACTAAACTATGCCATCATAAAAATATTTAAATCATATGTTGCTGTAATTATATCGGCTATTAAAAAACAAATAAAAGGGCCACCATTTTTTTCACCCCGAGCGTGGAGAAGCATATTCGATTATTCGACCCAAGTCTGCAGGATGTGCGCATGCGCCAAAAAGTGGCTCGGGTGACCAGAGTCGATTAATCGATTACGCCCATGGTGACACAGGAATGCTTGATGTTCATTGGAGGGACTATAAATGCTTGATTCTCATTGGAGAACATGGTCAGGTGGTATGCCATACCAGATCCATGTACCACTATAAATAATCAACCTGAGGGCATTGGCTCTCTCTCTACTTTCATTCTTTATACTCTTCCTTTCTCTTCTTGCCTGTATTGATTTCATTATAGCCTACCTACACAACCACAGATTCCAGCCGAGGACTTTATGCATGGGTTTGTAGGTTTGAACCCTGGTCGAGTCAAACCAAAGACTTAAAGATGTATTGTAGTCGCTTCCTAGCCAGGCCCTTGGCATTATTAGGATAGGGCAATGACTGGTTGGGTCAGTATCAGGATAATGTCACTGAATGGGATATCAGGTCATGGTGCTGGTGGCCTGGTCTCCCAGTGGGGCAGCACTATAAAGTCGCCATGAGTGGGCACTGTCAAAAGTCGGATACCCGTCCTGATATGACCTTAGATGTTGCTAGGGTGTAAAACAACAAACAAGCTTGAACAAAGCCAAACGCTAAAGACAACAACAACAACAAGCAAAGAGTCACTGTGTCCTTTCTTACCAAGTGGTTGTTGATGATATTATCTGAGAGTGGAGCATCTGTCTATTCTCTACTCTATTATCTCTCCTTCTGCTCGCCCCTCCGAATGTGTGGTGGGCGTAGTGGCAGATCTGTACGCGTAGCAGACGGCGTGTCCCGCTGCACCTTCCCGCCCTTTCCCATCCTTTCGCACCTCCGCGGCAGACGATCTGTCGACGTAGTTCCCAAAGCGGCTACTCGGCACGGTGGCGCTGCGGTCAGAGGAGGAGATGCTCATTGGTTCCCGTGTTAAGGGGCTGTCACACTATGACGTATAGCCTTAGCAAATGCCGACATATGTGATTTTCTACCAACACGTCGGCGTACGGCATCATATGTTACGTATACGTTGGGTGTATGTCTGGTACGTTCCAGGTACGTCGTTATACGTCGTCTGACATTGCCGTGCATCGAGGCGCCGAACAAATTGTGTGCATGCTCAAAATGTCCAACGTGAATGTGCGCCTTGTGTACATTCAGGATACATCGGCGTATGTTGGGAGTATGTTAGGGATACGTTGGCACATTAAGGATACGTCAGGGATACGTTGCTGCACGTTAGCTGTACGTTCAGCCAGTGGGAACATGCAGTCCGCATACAGTCTATGTACTGCCAACAGGTCCATTACGTACTCCTAATCCTAACGTACTTTGAACATATGCCTGCCGTATCTCTAGTGTATTTAACGTGTACGCCATACTTCTAGCGATGAAGTAACATATGTAACGTTGGTCAGCGTTCTGTGAGCATATACGAGCATTTTGCAAATGTTTTGCGAACATTTTGGAAACGTTTTGCGAGGCACACTCTCATATGCTAGCAATAGGTCAGAGATACGTTCTGCATACATTACGTACATTGTGTGTACATTGTGTTACGTTGTGTATATGCCCATTTTTATCCGCCGCCGCTGAAAAGTTTGACGAATGCCAACGTACTGGCAAATTTTCTAATGTTGAGCATGCAGTGATGCCGTACGTCGTAGTGTGACAGAGCCTTTACGTCGCTCTGCCCCGAGTGTTGCCTGGTTCACACCACAGTGAGTTGGATAAGGGGCGGAGTGGCGCTGCAGGCAGGAGCGGGGGAGTAGAGAACTAATTGCTGGCTTCCCCCTCCCTATAGTCCCTTCCCACCAACATCAGGATTCCTCATTCCTCACACCAATGAATAAATTGATGTATTTATCGACAGAACAAAACAATAGTCAAGACATCTTGATTTACTAACACAAAAATACCCCAACTAACACCAAATCATACTGCATACCAAACAATACAATGAATAAAAGAGTACCTGATCACACTGAACTTAAGACTAAGTAAATGTATTCGTATATACCTGAATTGGAAATTGTAAACCAACAACTAAAACCTTTTATGTAAATGTAAAATGATTTAATGTACCTCATACTCATACTCATTACTTGTTGCATTGTGTACACTTTAAATTCAGAATCCACTTCACATTTCGAATTACTATATAAACCATGTAAACAAAAGAAATTGTGTAAATACCTTGATACCTGTAATATAACACGTACAGTCGGAAGACCAGTGATACGGCACTGACAAAAGATATATATGAATCAAATTTTTTTTAATAAACAGACAGGTCTCGGGAGGAGGATCAACGTTCCCTCTCACAAAGAAGGAATTTGTTGATTTAGTGTTAGTGATCGTTGTTTATTCTGCTCATAACGGTTAAGTGCATGCACTTGTTTTCGCCGCTGTGCAGTTGTGGTTATTAATAATAATAATAATAAGTTGCATAATCTGTTGGGTTTTGTTTAAAAGTTGTTGCCATCTTTTAAAAATAGATATATCGATTTGATTTTAATAATCTACCTTAATTTAGTTTGGAGTAACTTATATTGGAAACTGCTGCCTTAATTTAGGTTGGAGTCAATTCTATTAAAAAATTGCTAACCTTTGTAATATTTGAAGTGAAAACGTGCAAAATAATGTTGGCTCATACAATGTAATATTTGATGTGGTAGGTTTGTATGACAAGTTCTATTAAATTGACGCAATATTCCTTCTCTGTAGCAAAAAGTGTTTGATAAATGCATCGGTAGCTATGTTCTCTAATGAACTTATAATGTCGTGAACAGGGTAAATAAACCATCAATAAATATATATACATGCGTATATCCTAGATATGCCGGTGTGGCAGGAAATCGCAAACCCCTGGAAATTGCACACCCCGGGGTTTGCGATTTACTAGGAAATCACAAACCCCGTCCCTGGAAATCACAAATGCCCCATGCTTTTAGCATTTATCACCCCAAGCATGGCAGCTATATGTTTGATTTTGAACTTCTACCAGATCTGGGGGGATAATATGGATTCAAGGAGGATCAAGATGGATTAATCCTGATGAAAACATCTTTGCCATAGTCTAGTTCGTAATTCCGACCGTACATGCGCTGAAAACGGTAATGATACAGATAGTTGTACTGGCTTGTCTTAATGATATAGTCTAGTGTCTTTGACAAAAATTTACCTCTTCCCCTATCCGTCTTGTGAGTGATCGTAGTGAATATGGCCATTGCTGTGACAGGCATGAAAGTAAAAATAATCCACCTTGTGAGGGATCCCCTTATATAAAATTAATGTGGCTTAATCATGCTTACATAAATACAATTTTTACAATAGACCAGTTCATAATTCCAGCATCATGGTGCATCGTGGGAATTTTAAAAGCAAAACAAACCTTCACAAACACATGTGCTTGCTTTAAGACTGCCAAACATTGGGGGTTTGCGATGTCTAGGGGTATATGTAATTTCCTAGGAAATCGCAAACCCCCCATGCCCATATATGGTATGGGGGTTTGCAATTTACAGGGTTTTCGATTTCCTGCTACACATGTGTCGATCGAGTGCAGAGAGCCCCCACCCCTGGTGTTAATGGGTAGTACTGTTGAATAAGAGATTATTGGATGGGTTCGAATCCATCAGGTGGCGCCTCGGCGCCTCCCCTTCCTCGGCCTTCCGGGCCCTGATCGGGGCTCACTTCTACCTCGGACGCTGACCGGACCACCTGACTTCACTACATATTTATAGCAATACAATTTCTGTTCGTTCGATAGCTTAAAGTTGCCCAATTTAATGAAACCATGACATTTTCGATGGCTTATTTATTTATTAATGGTTTATTTACCCTGTCCACAACATATAAATGTGTATATATATACAGTAAAACGTCCCTAACCGACCACCTCTACAGATCGACCACTCCCCTATATCGATCGCTTTATTTGGGTCCCAACAATACAATAATCATTATAACCATAGTATAATTCAGGACACGAGACGGAGCTATAAGATGGAACTTTATTGGAGTTCGAAGCATAGTAGTACAAGGCAGGCAATGGATCAATGTAACAATGGGAGCAGTCGAGAAATGTGACTCAGTTAATGTATGATCAATAGTGTCATGTCGGTAATCGGTGATCAGGAGTTATAGTACAATAGATCAGGACATTTTGAGGCATGATCAGGTAATAATAGTTAATTAGAGAAATCGAGCAGATCATTAGGTGATCTGCAATCAAATATATGAACTCGGTTATTTGCATTCGAATGGTAGACGTGGCAGTGAATATGAACATTGAGAGAATAAGGGGTACATCAGGTATGCGGAGAAGTAAGTGGTATGTGATTAGGGGGATGTAGGGGGAGGGTGGTGTAGGAGGTAGGGAAGGAAGTGTGTGGGAGGCGTAGGAGAGGGGGGGGGGCAAGAGGGAAGTAGGAAGGAGGTCAGTATGGTAGGGTGAGGTAGTGTTTTCTCGGTCGTGATCCAGGCCTCAACCAAATAGAGTTGAGAGTGCCCGGGTCGCGGCCGAGAAGGCGTCGGCGCGGACGTATCGGTGGATGGCGGAGGACCGCCAGTGGCCAATGTCCCGGACGTCCTGAAGCGTTGCCCCAGCTGCGGCACAGGCCTGGGCGGCACCTCTGCGTATACTATGCAAAGTGTATTGTCGATAGTTTTGGACAGCGCTGTGCTCGAGCGCTGACCGGAGGATCCGAGTCATCGTCCGTGTTGTCAAGGGGCCTTCGTTGGAGGTCATGAAGGCTGGGTCGTCAGGGGCCAGTCGGGTGGAGGCGACATAGCGCTTCCAGGCGCGGACAGGGCAGTAGTTGGAGTTCTGTACCTTGGGTATTCGGATGGTGTAGGCGTCAAGGGGCGATCGGGAGGTCTTTGTCGACCGCACCTTGACGATGAGGTGGGTCGTGTGGTCAGTGACGTCGACGGCTCTGATGGTGTGCCCTGGGTCGTCCCTCCGTCCGGTCACCAGGAGGTTTCCTTGTCTTAGTAGGGTGAAGTAGGCCATCAGGAGGGATGACCTCAGGACAAGTGCCCGGGGGCCCGCGTCGGCCAGGTAGTCGAGCACGGTCCTGAGCTGTCTCACGGACAGTGGGGGCGCCTGTCTGGTCACGTGGTGGGACGACCTCGCTACCCCGCGTTTGATAGTGGCAACTAAGTAGGTGTCAAAGGGCGCAGTCGCGCCTGTCGATAGGCTGACCCATGTTCGGGCGGCGCTGAGATAGTTCATGACTGCCCCGGGTGTGGCCAGGGTGTCGTCGAGGTGGGCCAGGTATGCGGCGACATCCATCTGCTTGGGGCGGCGTGGGTCGTAAGATGTCATTCGTGCGTGTTTGAGGTACCTCCTTGTCTGTTGTATCTTGTTGCGCCAAGTTCCGGGCGCCAGTCCGGCTCGGAATAGTCGGATGATGTCTTGGTTTCCGTTGCGGGTGCCTGGGGAGAGAGAGGCAAATTTACGACTCCCCAGGCTATAGATTACCGGCGAGGATGTCAATGTCATGTCTGACTCGGATCCGTTCGAGGTCCATGTCCTCCACGAAGCGGTCTGCCTTGCGATGGGCGACTGCGTCGAATGGTGCCCTGCTGAGGGCATCGGCGGAGGCGATCTCGACCCCGGGTTTGTGGAGGACCTGGACCTCGCAGGAGTGGAGAGCGGCGAAGGACCAGAGTGCTCTGGCGCAAGCACAGAGGATGGGGTCCCTCCGGGCCCCAGAGTCGAGAACCATCTGGGAGGACTGGTTGTCAGTATTGACTATTATGGCGTAGTCATGTGGGTTCGGGGGGGAGAGTGCGTGGAGAGCCACGATGAGGTTGAGGGCCTCTAGCTGATGGATGCTGTGGTTGCCGTCCAGGAAGTTCTCTGGGTACGCCTCGGAGAGGTACCCTTTTAGTGAGTGTGCGCCTCCGGCCTTCAGGGAGGAATCGCATTCGATGGTCCACTCGTGTTTGGGTGATGGGCGGAGGAGGACCACGCCGTTTGAGGCTGCGGCGTAAGTCAGGAACCACTGGATGTCCTTTGTCATGTCGAGTGTGATGGGGTGTTTGCCGGTGTGAGGTGCTTGTCGGAGGGCATCAAGTATGCGGTTCATGAATCGACGTGCTGGGCGCACACACCTGGTGACGTGTTGGAGCCTCCCGACCAGTCGCTGGAGGTCTTTCTTAGATGCGTTTGCCTGTGGGGTCCATCTGCGGCACTCGTCGATCACGTCAGTGAGCTTAGGGGATGGGATCTTGACCGTCATGTCATCGGTGTCGACCACGAATCTGAGCCACTTGAGGGAGTGGGTCGGGGGAACACACTTCTGGGGTGAGAGGGCCAGGCCCAGGTCTGCCGCGAGGTCTAGGGCGTCGAGGTAGGCGGCATCCGCCATCTTCTGTGTTGCTGCCACTCCGACAAAATCGTCCAGGTAACAGAGGACGAAGTGTCCTTTGCGGCGGAGTAGGTGGACGACCGCGTTCGTGGTGCGGGCACAGGCCATGGAGGATGTGCGGCACCCGAACGGGGAGGCGATGTCGAAGTAGGTTAGTCCCTCAAGGGTCACTCCGAGCAGTGGGACCGACAGTGGGCAGGTTCGTAACTGTCTGTAGGCTCTAGCGAGGTCGATCGTCCAGACACATGCCCCAACCCCCCGGCGGGTGATCTCGTCCGTGAGGTCGGCGATGTTAGGGAGGGTGTATTTGGCGGGTCGGCCCTGGTAGTAGCCTTTTCTGATGCCCGAGTTGACGCTCGCGCCCCTCGGGAAGCTCAGGTCGACGATGACCCGCCTCTCCTGGGTGTTCTTTTTGGGGCGGGTCATCATCGGGCTGACCTGCGCCCAGGGCGTGAAGGGTGGCTCCAGGAAGGGGCCGATGAGGGCTCCTTTGGCCGCCTCGATTTGGATATACTTCCTGACCCAGGCGAGGTGCTGGGGGTCCTCGCGGTGGTTTGCTGTCGAGGGGACGGGTGGGCCGTCCGCGGTGTAGTCTGCGGGCCACCCGTACTCCAGGAAGTCCACGAGCTGGTCGTCGTGGTATCCGGTGAGGAGGTCCCTCCAGCAGTCTATGTTGAGGTCGGATGGGACTGGGATCCGAGCTGCAATGTAGTTGGGGAGGCCTGAGCGCCTCACCTCGTCGTAGGTGTATCGATATATGTAATTTTTCCATATCTGGGGTATGGAAGTAGGCCAGAAGCGGTCTAGGATGTTCCTATATGAGAGTGGTGTGCGCGGGGGGTTGTAGTGGGGTGTGGCCGAGGTGAGGTCGTTATTGGTGACGTCGTCAATGTCCTCGTCGGCCGCCTCTCTTTCTCTTGGTAGTAAGTGAGTAGGAGAGGGTCGTACGAGAGTACGGCCTCGTCTGGTTGTTACGTGCCTATTGTCGCGACTGAGTTTGGTCTTATCGCGACCGAGAGAACGGCTGGAAAAAACCCGAAAATATTTACAGTAAAAGAGTGCAGGGTCGGCTCTAGCGGACTACAACAGCAGTCTGTGTGGGTTGTGCTCGACTGTTGATCTGTTCATGAGATGTTCCTCGGTGTTTTGTGACCTCTGGGGCGGGCGGGTCATGGGTGCCGTCGGATCTGAAGGGGGCTGGGAGGGTGGGATCGGGTGGCCGGTGGGGTGGTGTAGTCTGGGAGGGAGGTCGAGCCTGTGGCGGGGTGGGGTGTGGGGGAGGGTTGGGTGCGGTGGAGGGTGGTGATGGGGGAGGCGGGGTGGTGGGGGGTGGCGTGGGCTGTGGTTGGGGTGGAGTGGTTGCTGAGAGTGGGGTTGGGGGTGGGGGTGGGGGGGTTGGTAGGTCGGCATGGTTGTGGTGGAGGGGGGTGGGCGGGGGGTGGGTGGGTGGGGTGTGGGTGTGGGTCGGCGTGAGGGTGGGGTGCGGGTGCCCGTCCGATGCCAGTGAGCACGTGGTCTGTCTCGGTCTGGTTTTGGTTGTGGCCGTTAGGTGGGCTGGCGGCGTGTGCGGCGGTTATGTCCGTGGTGGCGTTTGATGGTCGTACCGCCTGAGGGCCGTCTGTCCCATTAGCGCCGCAGGGGTCTTGTGGCGGGCGGTCGGGCGTCTGAGTGCTGGGGGCAGTTTGGGGTTTAATCACCTCCGACCCGCGTTCGTGTGAGGTGCTCGCCGCGTCGGTTGTAGTCACGTGGTGGGCTGGGGGCATCCGAGCGGCCATGCGTGGGGTGGGTGCAGGGGGCGCTAGCGTCCCACGTGGCGTTTTGGCGGGAGTCTGGTGTCCGTTGTCCGCGTCCCCACGCTTGATTTTGGCGGGAGCCACGTGTGCGGCGGTTCCAGGTTGTGTCGCGCGTGGCGATTTGGGGGTCTCCTGGTATGCGTTGTCTGCCTCCCCATGCGTGGTGTTTGCGTTTTTGACGTTACGCGTGTCTGGGCCCGGGTCAAGGGTGGCGTTTTGGTCAGCACGTGCCCAGCCGGTTAGCGAAAATCCGCTTTTTGTTGTTCGTCGGCCTCGGTCGCGGCCGCTTTTCTATCTAGCTGCCGCTTTTTGTTATTACAGTCTTGTTCACGGTGCGGGTTGGATTTTCTGTACTTGTTAGCACACCAAGCACATACATGGGCGTACTTTTCGCTGCCTGTTCCGTGGGTGGCCGTGAATCCGCATTTGTTCCCCCAGTTCCACCTGTGGCAGGGGCGGCCGTCTGTGTCGGGTACGAACTCAGGCCTCTTATAGGGGGTGTTAGGTGCTGTTTGTTCATCCTGCCTGTGTTGGGCTCACTGTGGTGCCTCCGATCTGGCCGTTCTCCTCTGCTCCTCTCTCCGTATGCCCGCTAGGCACGCTCCTCTCTGAAGATCTTTTATGGCTTGATCTATCATGGCGAACGTTTTTTCCGACCATGCCAGACACGTCTCCCATTGCCACTCTGCGGCCATAGAGCAGATTTCATCTTGATGTTCTATGATGGCTTTGATCCAGTGGTTGGGAAGCCTTGGATCTTTCCTCATCCGGGCAAGGGCTGACATGTACTTGTGCCAGTTGCTCTCCCTCAATCCTACCTTCCCTTTCTTCTCGTCACGGATCACGTAGGTATGGGGGAGAAACTGCCTCCTACCTCTGCTCTTTGGTCGTCCATCGTCGTTCGTCTCTAGTATTGCGTCCACAAATTCTTTGTGTCGGCGGTCGTCGTCGCTGGACGAGTCTGAGTGGGCTCGTCGTGCCGTTCTGCTCCTGTGTGTTGCTGTGTGTTCCTCCTGTTCGTCGCGTCCTCCTCTGTGCTTCCTCCTGTTGCTCCTGCAGCTCCGGCTTGACTCGTTAGAGGTTTCGCGCCACCCGCGACCACGTGGCGACGGGTGTGCGGCGATTCTGTTTCGTGGCGTCTCCTCCGTTTCTTGCTTTGTGCCTCGTCCGGGGATCTGCTCAGGGTGCGGGATGTGCGTTTGGTGGTCTCCAGGGCTCTGACTCGCTCTGCCATGTCCTTAGCGTGGGCCGTCTGTTGCTGGATTGAGTCCGCGACGGATTGCCGTAGGAGTGCAATCTGACGCGCCGTGGTCCCATCCTCAGACTCAGTGTCTTTTTGTGCTGTCGTCTGATTTTTTGCCACTACCGACCGTGGTCTGCCACGGAGGCGGGGGTCTTGGTCGTTTCTGTGTCGGCGGCTTGGTAGGCGGTCTGGGCCTGAGCCGTTGCGGCGGCATGGCGTGGTGTCTTGCGTGGCGGCATGTTGAGTCGCTCGGTGAGTTGCTCGGCGGTCAGCCTGTCGGCGTTGAAGCGTTAAAGTTGGAGGGGTGTTGTCGGTGCGGTGTCTGGTGAGAAGTGGGCTGAGTGGGAGGCGCAGGGCAGTGTAGGGGCGGGGGAGGAATGAGGTCAGAGGTGCTGGTTCCCGGTCGTGCGTGGTAGTGGCGCCATCTGCAGGGTAGTGGGGAAGTGGGGAGGGGGAGCGGTGTCGCCGCCTGTAGGGAGGCGGGGAAGGTAGGGGAGGGGAAAGGGAGAGAGGAAGAAAGAGGGGGGGGGGGGTGAGGGGCAGCTCCGACTCGGTCCCGAATTACCCATATTACCGAAGTAATATGCACAACTCCCTAATCCGACCACCTCGCTAAATGGACCATTTAAAGTTGCATGGTCCGATGGTGTTTGAATTTGTTAGTTATATTTGAGATAAATAGTTCAGGTTGACCATTATATCCTAATATTCATTAGTCCAGAGTAACTTTGATGAAAAATGGCTAGTTTTGGAGCAATTTGAGCTGAAAGAACCCAAAATAATTTTGCTAAGCTTGCCAAAAGTCCTGTGGCTATCACCCAGATGGTCATCTCGCGATGACCATGTTGTAAAATATTCCGATAATGATGCATTGGTGGGGGAATGCAAATGTTCTATTTGTGAAACAGGTATACATGGCCAGGTGCATAGATGTGTTTATTTAGTTGCTGTTGGTGCTTGATTGATAGGTAAATAGACATTGTGGTGCTAGTAAGATAGTGTGTGTAAGGGGCACTCAGAGCGCTACCCACTACCCCCTCCCCGCTCTGCTAGTCAGGATCACCACACGCATGATCAAGGCAGGTGGTGGCCAGGGGAGCCACACAGCTTGGTGGTGGTGGGCAGATCACTGTAACCATGGGGACGGGGAATGCTTGTTTCTCATTGCTGGAGCTAGAAATGCTTGTTTCTCATTGGGAGAATGGGGTGGGGTGATACACTATACTGGATCCATGTACCATATAAATAATAAACCAGAGGGCTTGACTCTCTCTCTTCTTTCACTCTTTATACTCTTCCTTTCTCTTTGCCTGTATTGATTTGACTATAGCCTGGCTACACAACCACAGATTCGAGCCGTGGACTTTACAACATAATGTGAGATGACCTACTAATCATGGAACCTAACCGGGCTGTAGGTACGTATTTCTGTTTGGGATGGGAACATTCTGGGAACGCAGTAAATACATTTTATATATGCACTAGTATATCTGTCATATATACACAATGTATATACAAGGTATATTTTGGTGGACCAAAGAAAATATATATATATTGATCGGCCAATACTAATATATATATATATATGTATATATATTACACTACAGTGCGACTGACACTGATCAACATCTGGGGGAGGTGAGGTGAGCGAGATGGTGCCACTGGTAAAGTGTTGTATCTTATGGAGGATAACACTAATAATAATAATAAGTAATATTCCCTTATCTATCTTTATACTCGCATAATATATTATGCATCATAAATATATATAGACCCGTTCACACATGCACCATATTTTCGAAAAGGGTCCCAACATTAAAATTATGATTTCACTTGAAGCTCCAATGAATCAGAAGCAATATTCTTTTTGAATTTTACAAATATTCCAAAATTTGAGTAACATATGTGCCTTTGAAATTTCAGATATTTTATATTAACTAATGCAGCAGCAGTTCCATGCTGGCCACATCAGTCGGGCATGAGCATTAATGGTTTGACTCGATCCACCACAAATACACAGGTTTCTGGGTTTAATGCTATGATGGCAGCAGCTGTTTTGGCCATACCTATGCATTATCGTTTGGACGGGATCCATCGCAAATGCATCTGGTTCTTGGCTTAACGCTGTGATGGAAGCAGCCATTCCACAGTGTATGCGCCGGAGGATGGCCCAGGTTAGTAGAACCATATCAGTTTCTACACTCACCTATGACAAACTGCACATTCTATGATTCAGCCGGGCCTGAGCATTAATGGTTTGATGAGATCTGCTGCAATTGTGCAGGTTTCTGGGTTTAATGCTATTATTGAAGCAGCCGTTCTGGTCGTGCCTATGTGTTATCGTTTGGACCGGATCCATCATAAATGCACCGTTCCACAGCGTATGTGTCGGAGGACGGCCTGGGGTCGTAGCACCATATCAGTTTCTACTCACTTATGACGAACTGCACACTCTGCGATCCCGAGCCGTCCACAGGCACATATGCTGCGGAATTGCTGCTGCCGTCATAGCTTTAAGCCCAGAACCCGGCGCATTTGCGATGGATCCCGTCCAAATGATAACGCATGACCAGAACAGTTGCTGCCATCATAGCATTAAACCTGGAAATCTGCACATTTCCGGCGCATCCCGTCAAGCCATTAATGCTCAGGTCCAGCTGGATCGGAGAATATGGCTGCTGCCATCATAGCATTAAGCACAGAACCGGGTGCATTTTTGATGGATCCCGTCCAAACGATAATGCATAGGCACAATCAGAATGGCTGCTGCCATCATAGCATTAAAACCGGAAACCTGTGGAAAAGTTCAGTACTAAGCATGCACCACCCTGTGGCACAAATTAGAACTATTCCGAGTTCATTTGTTTTCCTGGACAGGTATGCTGATTCCCTTTAACATTTCGCATTGCTATCTAATGAATTTGCATTTCTCATGTATATATTATTGCTCTGTTATTATTTAGTGTTATGTTATCCATGCGTCTCATCCTCCCTCATGCCATACATACTCCCGATGGCAGATGCAATTTTAATTGACAAATGTAAATATTTCAAAATTTAAATTACCCTAATTTATTAATTATATTTATAGAATTGACCAAACAGCATTGAATATCCAACATGGAAGGGAGGGGCAACATCCACCTCATTTCCCCTTCCCCTCTATGGCCTTGCACAGTAGGCCTACTTGGTTGGAGGGAGGCTAATGAGGTCATGAGATTGGCCTAATTGGTTAATGGCCTCCCTGCATAATGGGTGTTTCAAAGTGAGTGTCCAAAGGGTGAGGTTATAAATTCACTGGTTATTCTGTATATGCTGTCCCAAATCATTAGCGAATACACCAGTATCTATGTTGGATATATAGGATCAAATTGTAAAAATATACAGACTTTCGGTTCCGATTTATATATTAGCAAAGAGAATTACTATTCTCGGGTGATGGAGTGGGGACCAGGATTATGTAACAGAGAAGCAATGGGTGCCCCACTCGCTTTGTGACATAAGAGCCTATGTGGAGATGTGATAACACATAGCGACCGAGATTGTGATGTGATGTTCATACTTAAGAGACAGTTAATGATTAGTGAAATGTCACCTCCATGCACCAGAAAGAATGCAAGTGGAGGGGAAGGGCATTTTTAATATTTGTTTATTGTAACTGTCTGTAACTACCTGTTACCACGGGGCCGATGGGCAAGCACACCCAGCCATCCTGCATACATTATGGACACGACCTGCAGCTGGGGGTTGAGTAACAGCTGCCCCCTATTAGGGCATCACCCACCCAGACTGTAGAGGGTGTCTGATTGGCTGGTTGTGTGAGCTCAGTCACCTGCATTCATTATACCTGACAAACAGACCCTTAAAACATGATGGGTTGCTGCATCATCACCAGCCTTTGTTTGCATGACAACCCGCTTGCAAATCACGCGCTGTATTTGTGTCCTGATTAATCTAGTTAAAAAGGTGAAATCCTAACCTATTAACATTTAAGCGCGTTGCCATTTAGCGCCTAACTATGTCTGCCTTTCAGTCTGTCTGACAGTCTGATTGACCGACTGTCAACAGTTTCTTAGGACTCCCTTTAAATATTGGCAATTTGACATGCGTCTGTCTCCAACAGAAGTGTCGCAGATTACCAGAATGTTCGGCTCTTTTTTTTTTCTTTTTTCTTTGCAGAGAGTGAAATGGAGCAACTGCCATTCTATGATCATCACAAAGCTTATTACTCGGGTGGTTTTGAAATTCAGCCATTATGTTGAGCATTATAGTCTTAGTTAATTTAATTTGAAGTACATTTTATTTTAAAGGTTTTGATCCGGAGATATCACAAAGTTGCATAATCCGATGGTTTTGAAATTCAGCCATATTTCTAGATGAATATATTATGCTGACCATTATAATCTAATTTCATTTACTTTGAAGTGGATTTTATATTAACGGTTTAAATCTGGAGATATTGGAAGTGAAAAGTAGTAAGCACTGACTTCTCCGGTAAAGAGCCACAGAGACAGGTAGGAGGGTGTAGGTTGATTGCATCAGGGAGCCTAGGTAGTGTAATGGTTAGGATACTAGCCCTGGAATCGCAAGAAGTGGGGGTTCGAAACATGCTTTATGCGCAATATTTCCCACTTTCATCACCCTCACAAAACTGGTTGCCGGGACCAGGGCCCTGTACAAGAAACACTGAGTATGGTTAATGAAACTATCCTATGGTATGCGGGTATTGCAGTACCTCTGATACTTTACGTGTTAAATACCTCAGGGAGTTTGATGCCCCTGCCTTGCAAAGTTGTAAACCACTGCCTTGTGGTACAGGTTCTTGATAGAACCAAAAGCTAAGGGAGTAAACCCTAACAGAAAACCATGTTACCATGGCAGCATTAAGGGTGGTGATGAATGGAACTCCAAACATCTCCCGACCAGCCACTGCAGGGACAAATAGTTTGCGCCTGTCTTGATGTGTTCTTGCCGGTGTGATACCTCTATTTGCTCCCCGAGAGAGTGCCGCTAGTAACTTGCAAAAGCCAGCAGCACTTCAACACTTTGCAGGCAGCTTTTATGAAATGTCCAACCGCATGAAATAACATCACTCTCACAACAGAGATCTAATTGGAGAGCGGTGGTTAACTAGTGAAAGCAGTCTTTGTCGCATTGCGACTGACAGCATGATGATGATTTATAAGTGTACAATCGATAAGCATATAATTATAAGCATTAAGACAACTTATGCACATAAATCATTTAAAAGACTTACAATTCCAGGTGGGACAAGTGTAGTACCGCTAACACTACTAGTAGTCTGCACTTACTTCTCAGGCAAGGAGTCACATAGACAGGTAGGTGTTGATAGGGTGATTGCATCATGGAGCCTAGGTAGTGTAATGGTTAGTGTGCTAGCTCCAGAATGGCAAAAAGTGTGTGTTCGAAAGTCTGCTTTGGGTGCAATATTTCCCATTTTCATCGCCCCCAACGACACTAAATTCTTTTCGCTGTCGACAAAGAAATGCTGGACACCGGCTTTGTTTACCCACTTTGTTTACCTGCAATAACCATTTAATGAGAACGCCGATCTCTAAGCTGAAGATCTAGCCTCAAATCTAGCCGAGTACCTTGGCGTAAAAAAGAAAAGTGATGCTTTCATCAGATTATGCAGCTTTAAATGGGGTCAGTTATTCACCTTTAGCTGCCCATGGGGGAGCTTCGGGGGTAGTGGGGTGGGGGTGGGGGAGGGGGCGGTGGGGGGAGGGCAATCTGACCCATCTGCGTTTAACTGATGACAAATTAAGTCAGGCGTTGATCCCCAATTCCCTGAAGTCGGCCATCTAAATTCGCTGTGTGTTTTTGTTCTGCATCCAGTTCTATTAAATCAACACATTAAAGCTGTATTGTCCGATGGTTTTGAGTTTCTGGCGCTTTCTGAG
The DNA here is from genome assembly GCA_030323885.1 of Branchipolynoe longqiensis. Taxonomy (NCBI): domain Eukaryota; kingdom Metazoa; phylum Annelida; class Polychaeta; order Phyllodocida; family Polynoidae; genus Branchipolynoe; species Branchipolynoe longqiensis. The sequence continues at coordinate 56,425,418 of CM059189.1, forward strand.
ATAAATATCTTAGGTTGATCGTTAGAATTATCTTACTTTACTTTGAAGTGATTTTGCTTTAAAGTGACTAAATTAGCAGATATTTGAAGTGCAAACATGCCAAATTAATGTTGGCGTGCTTGTCAAAACGCTAACCGCATAAATGTCAGGACTAACAGGTTCTATTAAATTGACTTAGCATGCCCGTATATGTAGCAACACATCTTTATTAAAGTGACTTAGTACATCTCTATATATAGCAGCAAATACTTAATAAGTACACCAGTATCTAAGTTGGATTTATAGGTTTAAATCTAGACAAGCTGCACCCTGTATGGCGCTAACCATTACACTACATAGGCTCCATGATGCAATCACCCTATCAACATCTACCTGTCTATGTGACTCCTTGCCTGAGAAGTTTGTGAAGACTACTACTAATAGTGTTAGCGGTACTACAATTGTCCCCCCCCTGGAATTGTAAGCTGTTGACAACTTGGTGCTTTTATCGGACTATGTGGGACTAATTTAAATGGTGCTGATAATACATCCACAACAAAGACATCAACTGTGCACTCTTATCAAACTGGTAATAGTGATATCCGACTGGCTCCAGGGTAATATCACTTCTCTTTTTGTGTGAAAATGCAAAATGCAAAATGCCAGATACATGGTTAGGTTGATTGCATCAAGGAGCCTAGTTTGTCTAATGGTTAAGGCACTAGCACCTGAATGGCCGATGTGTTGGTTCGAGGCCCACTCAAGGTTGTAATGTTCCCTTCATTTTTCTTGAAGATTTATACTGCCTATCATGGATAAGTCTGAATAGACTTGTTTTCACCATTTGACAGTTTGACGATAGAAAGCCCGAGCCTACACATTTACCGACCCAAGCCATTTTTAACCTCCCACACCACATAGACATGGTATGAGAGCAATTGGCCTTTGATGACACTGTAAGTTATACACAGCGGTGGAAATCCAAATTGGCAGAGGTGGGGGCATGGGGAATCGAACCACTGACCTACAGATTAGGAGTCCGACCTAGAAAAAGTCAGACACTCTAACCACTCCACCACAGAGAACACCACAGCAAACAACAACAACATTGGTGCCACGACCAGAATTCTGTGCATGATGCATAGTGTTAAACCGTCCTTGTGTAACCAGTTTGGGTGCATTGCCTGGATATTTGTTGATTGGTGCATTGGTTGTTGGAGTTTTACGTCCTGGCAACATCTAGGGTCATATCAGGACGGGCACCGACTTTTGACAGTGCGCACTCATGGCGACTTTATAGTGCTGCCCCACTGGGCGACCAGGCCACCAGCACCATGACCTGATATCCCACTCAGTCACATTATCCTGACCCTGAGCAAGCCACTCCTTACCCTAACCTAATAATGCCGAGTGCCTGGCTAGGAAGTGACAAGCATCAATTTGTAAGTCATTGGTTTGATTTGACCAGGGTTCGAATCCATGGGTTCGTATCCAACGATCTACCAAAACAGGAGACGGACGCCGTCTGATCACTTGAAATGAAATGTTGGCCACGCACAAATGAGAACTATATTTCGCGAAATGAAATATTGGCCACATAGATTTTGGTAATGGTACTCACCGTTTGACCGGTACTACTTTCAATTTAGATCAATTAGGACAAGAAACAATAACAGACATGGAGAAGAAAGTAGTTCCTTTCTTATTTCAATACAAGTATTCAATCAGGTATAAATTATTACAAATTTGGTGTTTCTAATTAATAATAAATATGCTATTAGGGTGACGTAGTGAATGATTAATTACGTATTTCCATCATTAGGGGGTTACAAGACTTCTCTATTATGGATGACCAGATGGATGGCCGAATGAGTTAGAGCGTCCGTCTCCTGTGTTGGTAGATCGTGGGGTCGTAGGTTCAAACCCTTATCGAGTCAAACCAATGACTTAAAAATTGATACTTGTTGATTCCCAGCCTGGTGGTCGGCATTATTAGGATAGGATAAGGACTGGTTAGCTCAGTGTCAGGATAATGTGACTGAGTGGGATATTGGGGCATGGTGCCAGCGGCCTGGTTTCCCAGTGGGACAGCACTATAAAGTCACCATGAGTGCGCACTGTCACAAGTCGGTACCCGTCCTGATATGACCTTAGATGTTGCTAGGACGTAAGACAACAAACACACAAATAAGATATGACCATTGATGTTGCTATAGATACAGGTATGAAATAGCTGCTGAGATCCATCCATTCTCTAGTCAATTTGAATTTGAAAAAAAAACAAAAAACAAGTGTCGTATTCTGAAGAATATAGATATTTAGAGACACATTTTCTTTAACTTGCCACGAAACTGTACTGCTGGCTTTTGTGATCATCCACATCACCAGAGATATTGTCGGCCATATCTATCAATAATTAATTATGGATCTGCCAGGAAATGCCAATCTCATGATGAAAAAAAGGAAGCTGATTCAAAAGACCATAGTTATTGAACCATTAAATAAGGCTCCCGTTTAAGGAAAAGGTTTAGATGGTCTTTCAAGGCAACGCCTTTAATGAAATATAATAGTTAATGCACTTGGCTGATGCAGACAAGTGCACACTAGGCAGGCTACAGGAGGTAACAGTACCAAAACACAGCAGGATAAATACATTTGTCATAATATTCGCATAAGTATTTATACACCACAACATTAGCGCAAACGCGATCTAAGATTGTATATCTTAAAGATGTTGTAACCTGATTTTAACATTGTGTTCACCACTATAAAGTCGCCATGAGTGCGCGCTGTCACAAGGTAGTACCCGTTTGTTTGCTTGAATTTTACATCCTAGCAACATCTAAGTGCATATCAGGATGGATACCGACTTGTGACAGCGTGCACTCATGGTGACTTTACAGTGCTGCCCTACTGGGAGACCAGGCTGGCAGCACCATGACCCAATCCCCCTCTCAGTCACATACATTATCCTGACACTGAGCTAACCAGTCCTTGCCCTAATCTTATTAATGCCGAGCGCCAGGCTAGGAAGTATTAAGCCTTAGTCACAAATGCGCTACAGCGTGCTTGCGGCGGCTGTAAGTCGCCCCATCGGTCAGACCGTACGGCGACCGTACGGTGGGTTGCGGTCGCCATAATACCCCTGTCACACTACGACGTAACGCGGTAGCGTAAGCCGACGTAGGTGAAATATTGCCATTATGTCGAAATAGCGTATGTAATGTGCGCCAACGTTCTTCGAACGTAAGCAAACGTGCTGTGAATGTGGTGTGAACGTGATGGGAACGTTTTGCCTTCGAGTATATAAAGGCATCCGTTATGCTCACATCAAGTGCATTGAGCATTTGCTGTCCTTACGCTGAGCATGCTGGACTGTCGTTAGACTGATGCTGCTCACTCGTGGGCCTGACATTGACTCACATTACGAATTATGTCAGAGTCACACGCTGCTGCGTTAGGGTGCACGTAATTACGCGAGTCCTATGCTAAGCCGATGCTAGGGTTTTGCTAGGCTGACACCGTGCGCTGGAGGCTCGTTAACCTTACGTTGGGCCTTTTTTTTGTGTTACGTTCTAACTCGTTGAGACACAACGTTTGGACCGACGTTTCGCTTACGTCCACTATGTTAACTGACTCCCAATTTGGCCCTGAAACACCTAGAATTTCTACGTATCTCGACGTAAAAAAGTGTTTTTTATGTTGCCCACTCGCTGGCCTGCTTCGTCGTAGTGTGACAGGGGTATAAGTGACCGTACAGTATTTTTGCTCGCCACAAGTGGTTGCAGTTGCTTTAAGTTGAAGTTATCTTAACTTCGGAAAATCGCAAAGCCACAGGCTTAGCCTTTCAAACAACTCAAATCTCAAATCTGTTTCTTCAGCTTCCCCTTCATCCTCAAAGTCTTCAAACTCCTCTCTTTTCTTTGAGTGCCTTTTGGTGGCATTTTGATTTTGATATCTTGAATATCTTCAGTGGATGCATGGTGTCTTAGTTTCTTGATCGCTCGCTTTAAGCTAAGATTCCATATACGCGGTATGCGGTATGCGAATGCGAATGCGGCAAAAAATCGAAAAGCATAAATGAATAGTGGTGCTTCCATATGTCCGAATGCGAATGCTGCAAATGGATCGACCCATGGACTGATCGGTGCGAATAAGAATGCGATTACTGCTGCGTTTGTCATAGAAAACAATAGTAACTTTGATCTTCCTTCACAAAATTGAAGCCAAAACACCCTAAAATATCATGGGTATTCTTTTTGGTGTGTTTGTATGCTTAACGATCCCCCAGCACAAAAAGTAAACATTGGCTATTGGGGGTTGGCATATATCTATGCCGCATATACCACATTCGCATTTCCATGCCGCATACCGCATACCGCATATATGGAATCTTAGCTTTAGTTTGTATATATGTGCGGCGGTGCGGCTAAAAAAAAACAATGTAGGACGCCGTACGGTGACCTATGCCTTGCGGTGACCGTACGATTTGTGAATAGATAAACTGAAGACCGCAACACCGTAACATTTGCATAAACCGCAAGACGCACTGCAGACCGCAGCACCGTACGGCGACCGCAGCATTTGTGACCTAAGCATAAGCGAGGTATACCTGTATTCTGGCTGCCATTAATTAAAGCAGCATTTTATACAAACAGCAGCTCCATTGACGTGGTATAGTCCGATGGTTTTGATTTTCTGTCATTTTTCTGAGATTAATATATTAAATTATATTGTTATTATTATAATATTAATATTATCTACCTTACTTTAGTTTGAAGTAAGTTGTATTTTAAATGGCTAACATTTGAGATATTTTAAGAAAAACCTGTCAAATTTGTTTTGGCAAGCACGCAAGCTCCGACACCATAGAGTTCGGCAGTAATATGTTAGATATGTAGAATCAAATCTCGATAATTCTTTTGGTTTTGAAAATGCGATGCTCCATCGGACTATGCAGCTCTAATCTACATGTGCAGCCTGTACCACGTGATCTCGTGCTAATTAAACGGATGGTGTGCTTCCCCTGGAGTTCCCACTACATTTTGATCAACTCTGCGTTCCCGCAGACCACCTGACGCCGGATAGGGTCACGTGGTAATTAGGTGCAGTCTGATAGCATCGCACTAATTGAATGGAATAGTTTGATTAATAGCGGAAGTCGCGATGGCTCTTCTCAGAAAGGCAAGTGGTTCTAGGAGGATCTGGCCACACGTGGGCTGCATGCCTAACCCGATGGCCGACCAATCGCTGGTTTGATCAGTAGCAGGATAACTTGACTGAGTGGGATATCGGGTCACATCCCAGTCTCCCAGTGGGGCAGTGCAATGAAGTCACCATGAGGGTGCACTGTCACAAGTCGGTACCCGTCCTGATATTTTTTGTTTTTACTAAATGTATTTTATTCAGCGAATAATATCTTTTGTCAGTGCCAGAGCACTGGTCTTCCGGCCGTTCATTACAATTTGTTGGTACATAAATGACAATATCAGTTGCAATAATAACCACATGAAAAACCTGTTCGATAATAGAAGCATAATATGAATTGACTATTCGTCGTAATAGTAACTGCATGCAATTCCAGTTCAACATATGTATCGTGCACTTGGTGAACATGCATCAATAAATGTACAAGATGATTCTAGAATTGTCTTTAAACACTTCTTTCTTCCTTTGCTTTCTCTCTTCTTTTTGCAAAAAGATATAACATATCTCCAATACACATATATATATATATATATTATATTGTAAATATGCAAATCAGTGGATCCAATCACCAATACTAAATGCAAGAAATCTGCCCATTTTTTAATCCCATCACAATTGTTCAGTTTTATGGCGCTGTCACACTAGAACGTAATGACGTCAGCGTAGGGAGAACGTGAAGAACGTTGAACTTCTCGGCGTAGTATGCAAATTTGGGCAGAAGTTGAACGTGGATGCAACGTAGTGGACGAGAACGTAACGTCGGTAAAGCGTAGTGATACCGTCATTCAACGAGAGAGGACAACGTCACTACGTTCACGGAACGTTATGAACGTTATTCCATCGCCAGAAGAACGTTACGTGACGTTAGCCACGTCATGATACGTTGAACGTACGTTGAATGCACGTTCTCCTGACGTTCTCCTGACGTTCTCCTGACGTTCTCCTGACGTTCTACTGACGTTCCCATTAAGCCTCGTAGGCATTTGCAGTCGGTTTAATGTGGGTCAGCGTAGTGGAACGTAGTTGAACGTAGTGAGCAGCGTTGGAATAACGTCCGTTTAACGTCATTGACGTTCACTGAACGTGAACAGAACGTACGGCGAACGTAAACCCTTACATTCGAGCTACGTGGAAAGTTTTGAACATGTCCAAAACCTTGACGTAACACGACGTAACACGACGTAATATGACGTAGCTCGACGTCATTCTAACGTCATTATGACGTCATCATGACGTAACCCAACGTAATGACGAAAAATGACCACGTTAGGCTCACGTTGGCTCGTTACGTCGTAGTGTGACAGGGGTATAAGATATGACCTTAGATGTTGCTTGGATATAAAGCTTCAACAAACAATCTTAATGTTTCTAATATCAAGGAAGTAATGAGATCATTACTTCCTATTTTCCTAAAGCTGCTATGATGAACTCAATTTATATATGTGAGGTATCAATATACCTGAGTAAAGTAATAAAACAGGGGAACTACTACTTGAAGAATTACTGGGTTTCTTGGCCGTCTTCCAGTTACTCTACTTATACTCACTACTAACAGGAGGATCCTGGTAACTGTCTGCCAGTCTCCCCCCCCCCCCCCCCCCCCCCCTCGCACTAAATACCAAATCACAACTCATAAGACAGAAAGGGAGACAAGTCACGCAAGATTGACAGTGATAAGGTTGAGCTTTATTGCTATAACTCTTGTTCACCTACTAGTGACCTGCCACCCTGACTCGCTTACAACCTGCTCCACATAGCTTCTGCTTGTTCAGTCAAAAACAGTCCCTACAGCCCATTGAACCTAAGTCCTATGGGTGTTACACACAGCTCAGAGGTGAACTGCTTCCTTTGGGTAACTCTAGAGTGAGTGTCTGGTCTGTCCAGCAAGTGCAAGGAGTTCAAGGGTGACTGGGCTCACACAGCCAGCCAATCAGACAGCTCTGCAGGCTGGGAGGGGTGGCGCCCAAGCGTAGGCACCTGTCACTCAACCCCAGGGCAGGTGGTGTCCATAATGTATGCAGAATGGCTGGGTGTGCTTACCCAGTGGTCACGTGGTAACAAGTAGTCGTCATACAGGTACATGAAACAATAATAGATGTCCTGCTCCATTTGCACTCTTCCTGGTGCATGGAGGGAACATTCCTGTAATTAGTAACCATATCTTAATATCTGTACATCACACCGCAATCCTGGTCACTGTGCATCATAACATTTACACATAGTTATTTCATGTCACACAGTGAGTGGCCACACATTGCATCACTATTACATAACAATGGTCCCCGACTCCATCGCCCGAGATATTCATATGATTCCAAGCTCGGCTATCACGACCAAAAGACCGTATATTTGTACATACTGATGAACTAAGTTAAGACTAAGAGGGTTTCTCTTATATAGCTGGTTGGTTGTTGGCGGTTTACATCCTGGCAACAATTAAGGTCATATCAGGATGGGTACCGACTTATGACAGTGCGCACTCGTGGTGACTTTATAGTGCTGCCCCAGTGGGAAATCAGTCTGCCAGTCAGTCGCATTATCCTGACACTGAGCCAACCAGTCCTTGCCCGATCCTATTAATGCCGAGCACAAGGGTAGGAAGCGACAAGTACCAATTTTGTAAGTCATTGATTTGACTCGACCAGGAATCACACTCCTGATGTTCCGCATGGGAAGCCTGAACTCTACCGACTGGGTCGCTACGTCCGATTTCTCTTGTGTATATTTAGAGAGGTCATCTAAGGTTTTCAAATACAGGAGGCGATACAGTCCATTATGTGTGAGGAATTCTCTAATTTACATTGCCCGATGGAAGGTACCCATGCCAAGAATAGCAAGATAACACACCACACAGCTATGTACAAGCATATGATATGTAAATAGAAGTAGGCTAGTATAGTAATAAGAGTAGAACAAAATTAAATACATATATGCCAAGAAAATCCAAAAACACTAACATAGGCTACTAACCATACCAACCAATTATCTATCTGCTACTGAAATGCAGGCAATCAAATAACTTATCAGCAACTGCTGTGTGGTAAGATAACACCAACACTACAGCTGGCCAGCATTGAAAACAAGCCTGGGTACCCGGGCTTATATGCTATGGACAGTATAAATACCGCCTCAATAAAAAAAAAAAATTATTTAAAAAACATCGGCGGGGGTGGGAAGGTTTCGCTCATTGTTTTCCATCAACGATAGTGAATGTGGTTGCACCTTATAATTATGGCGTAATGGTCTCAACATACCATCTGTCCAACTCCACATGCTTGCACTTACTGAGGCAGCTGCTGCTTAGCAATCTGTTGGCGAGCTCAGTTTGCCTGCAGGTGGCATCACAGGTCAAGGGTCATGACCTAGATCACGGCACAGGGAGGGCGGTTCCAAGGGCCTTTGCTGTCAGATTAGGAAAACATGTGAAAGGTTCAGGTGCAAAAACGTGGCAAATCTATTTGTGTTGTTTTCTATTAAATAGAATTTAGTGTTGTGTTTTCCAGTTTAAGTCTATCGATTTCATATTGAGTAGGGAATTTTATAGGGGATGTGGTGGCTTCGTTGAAAAAAAAAAAAAGATTTGATTATCGGAATGATGACAGCTTCAGCTCAAACGTGGTAGTATTTCATGTGTATTTACAAACCAAGTAATGACTTAAAGATATCGGTACCAGGTTTTTAGATTGTTAAGCTTTTATTCGATCCTCATATTCTGATGGAAGCCCATTTTCAAAACAAAAACGCTGACTTAGACTTGATCCTACATATCCAACTTAGATACTGGGCCGCTCAGTAAGCATCAGTCTGTAGTCTGCACTGACTTATCAGTCAAGGGGCACCATAGACAGGTAGGCGTGGATATGGTGATTAAATCAGGGAACTGAGGTGGTGTAATGGTTAGCATGGGCGGGGCTCGAACCCTCAACCCTACCCGTTTAGTTGTTTTCTCAGCGGTGTGGGTGGGTGGGGGAAGGAAGGGTACAGGTCCTTTCGTGTCGGCTGGTTGGGCAGTTGTGTCGTTTGAACTTGGTGGGGTTCGGTCACGTGACCGCTTTGGCGGGAAAGTTGACTCTCAGTGGAGTTCTCTGTGGCGTAGTGGTTAGAGTGCCTGACTTTTTTCTAGGTCAGACTCCTAATCTGAGGGTCGGCGGTTCGATTCCACATGCCCCCAGCTCTGCCAATTTGGATTTCCACCGCTGTGTATAACTTACAGCGTCATCAAAGGCCGGTTGCTCTCATACCATGTCTATGTGGTGTGGGAGGTTAAAAAACCCTTGGGTCGGTAAAAGTGTAGGCTCGGGCTTTCTATCAACCAGCAGTGGAGTGGGGAAGACCAGTCGTCTGTGACTGGGATTTCCCCTGCTTGGGACAACTAATGTACCAAAAAAAAAAAAAAAAAATGATAGACAAATAAGTGTTAACACTTCCTGTCTACCATTCGCTATATTCGGTGATGGAGACTTTGCTGCCCTGGCGGCGGCGTGTGGCTGCTTAGTTCTTGATGGATCCGCCAGTGGGCGTGGGAGAGCCATGCTAGTGTGGTTTAGTTCTAGCGTTTCCCGATAGGTGGCACCACCATAGTTCATCTCGTTCCCGCCTCCTCCGTCCAGTGAATTACGCATGTTACGAATAACATGTATAATGCAAGCTTTAAATACTTGGCGAGCTTCTGCGAATAATTAATTCTGTAATAATTATTGTTGATTGTTCCTCTCCTCCTCCCCTCCCCTCCCCCAACTTACACACACTTGAAATATGATAGCTGATGGCTATGCTGTGCAGACCGAGCGCGGTGGCCGAATCGGTAGAGTACAGGCCTAGCGTGTGGAAGATCGGAAGGTCGCCACATGGAAGGGAATACTGAGGCAATTTAATCAACAACAAAAAATGTTACTGCAGAAGCCAATGGTGTCAGACTTCTGGCACGCTTACCAAAACTAATTTTACATATTTACACTTCAAATATCTCAAAAGTTAGCCAATTTAAATCAAATTTACTTCAAGCAAATGTAAGGTAGATTATAACGATCAACCTAATACGCTTATCTGAGCAAATGACAGAAACTTAAAACCATCGGACTATGCAAGTTTAATGTAGGTCACTATTATTCTGTTATAAACACCATCATGTAGGCCAAGAACAAACCTATATTTTCGCTTTTAGTATTACACAAGAATCCGTTTGATTAGACTCACGGTACGGGGCATGACCCGTCCCCCCTCGATACCAGGATTATAGACTACATCGCCATTCCAGCCCCGCGGTGCATTGTGGGATGCATGGAACATAAACAAACCCCCGCGAAGCACACGGCTAATGCTAAGACGCTGGGTGCAGCTATGAAATGTACTAGTTTCAGCTCATCTCAGCTCTTGTTTGAAACATAGAATACCAACTAAAAATATATATATAATAAATTAAGATGTTAATCTTTTATCTAGCATTGCATTTAGATCAATCTAATCAGCATAACTTATACCATCTGCATTTAGATTGAGACACAAATCTGGGCACTGAACTAGTGTTAGAGCCACAGCCAGAGTCAGTTTTACTCATTTAATTCATCTTTTTATTCATATCCAATGGTTAATAACATTTGTTGGGCTAGGAAATGGGTAGGGGTAATCAGACATTGGTTATATATTTTTTTTAAACAAGTTTTTGTTGACACATTTGACATTTTAATATTTAGAACAAGAATTACTTATGTCTAATCAATGGTGATGTAAACATCAGCTTGTAAAGTGACTGAAATTGTATGTTTCTTAGCTCAAAATGCTTAATTATGTAATGTTGTCTTAAATACATCCATTATATTATTATATTGCATCCATCCGTCCATGTTTGTGCCAAATTGTTATGTATTTTTATTAATTTTGAATAAAATCGAAGTTTTTTCCTATGCATATCGGCAAACTCAATGGCCGTACACCCTTGCTTTGCTGCCAACACCGTTTTCAGCGCATGTGCACTCGGAACGGTGATCTCGTCTATTACTCGATGTTATTGTACTCTGACTACATCGTCTTAAGCCGTGTTCACACCCACAACTTTAGGCTGAACTAGATAAGGCGAAGTAGATGAGGCGAACTAGTGTCGTGTCCACACACTATCTGCGCATGAGCAAGTCCAAACTAACCAGCGCCAGTTTCAGTTAGTCGATGTCGGCACGAGAGAGTGTGGGTTCGACCTAGATATGTATGGACTGAATCGTATTGGTTTGGAACAGTCAAAACTTTTGCTGGGCAGTGAAACCCTAAAAATAAATGATGAAAAAAATATCTGTGCACAGCTAGCAGCTTCATACAGCAAATTTAGCGGAAAGTCAACACACTCAGGTCTCGACTGTCACGTCCTTAATCCGCCTCATCTAAACCGCTACCATCCACACCGGCAATATGGGCCGACTTAAGCTAGTTCACTTCTTTTAAACCACCTCGCGATGCGGTCTACTTGAGGCGAACTAGATGAGGCGACTCAGCCTTAATCCGCCTCAGAATCGGGTTCACACGGCCAATGTGAGCCGACTTAGATTAGGCGCACTAGATGAGGCGACTTAACACCGAGGTGTGAACAGGGCTTTAGTGATAACCACATTACAAGTTTTACCGGGTGCGGTGGCCGAATCGGTAGAGCGCAGTCTTCCCGTGGGGGAGATCGGGGTTCGATTTCGAGTCGAGTCAAACCAAAGACTCATCAAATTTTTTCTTGTCACTACCTAGCCTGGCACTCGGCATTACTAGGATAGAGCAATGACTGGTTAGCATAGTATCAGGATAATGTGACTGAGTGGGATATCGGGTCATGGTGCTGGCACCCTGGGCTCCCAGTGGGGCAACACTATAAAAGTTGCTCCAAGTGCGCACTTTCACAAGTCGGTACCCATCCTGATATGCCCTTAGATGTTGCCCAGATGCAAAACTCCAACAAACAGAACGATTGCATGTTCTACAGAATAAAATATTTACTAACCAAAAACCACAAATGAATCCAGTTGTATTAATAGGCCAATCATGCTCTAAGACCATAATGGAAAGGTTAGCACTCCAAACTAATGAGTGGAAGTGCAGAAGTGCAGAAGTGCTCAAAGAAAACCAGAATGTCTGACAAAGATTTGAAGGCAGCCATTTTGAAAGGCTAATATTTTTCCTACTTGAAATACAAATCCCACAATCATTCATCTTACTTAGGCTCTCTCAGAGGGCATATGCAGCAAGTGTGGTGACTGTGATTACAAGGTGAGTGCTCCGTCTGAGCATGAGTTCTATTAGCTATAGCAAATATCAATCACTGTAATAGGGCTGTCACATTACGATGTTTCTCGCCAACGCGCATCGACGTGTGTGATTTTTTGCCGCAATGTCGGGATACGTCAGGAAGCGTTACCCGCGCGTTAGGCACACGTTGGTATTCATTGATGGACGGCGACGGTCGGCAGCGTGTGTCAGGGAACCATCGAAGTTTTGTGCTTGCACAAAACTTTCAACGACCGCCAACGCGCAACAACGAGCGTGTGCCAATATTATGGCGACGTCAGAAACGTGTTGACATCGCTGGAATAACATTATGCGAACGCTAGGCAGACGCCGCGCGCATGTGAGGGTAGTTCCCACATGCTGCGCCAAACTGTCGCTTTGTTGTTTAACATCCTAGCTACATCTAAGGTCATCAGGATGGCGCACCAAACTTGTTGGGTTTTTTTTCGCACAATGTCGTCCGCACGGTACAAATACGTTGTGCTGACACCGAAAAGCTTGACATTTCTCGACGATTAAAAGTGATTTTGCGCGTTGGTGGCACCCCAGCGAGATACGTCATAATGTGACAGCACCATAAGTACAGTAACTTTGATTTGCACTGCTAAGCAAACCTTTTATTGTTTACGAAATAGGAATGAAAATAACAAGGTGATGAAATATGCTCTGGTTACAGATACATATATATATATGTATATATATATATTGATTTGTATATTTATATGTATATTTATATGCATATTTATATGTATATCTATATGTATATCTATATGTGTATATTTATATGTGTATTTATGTGATGTATAAAACTTATGTGAGTATAAAGGCGCGTAAGGGAATATCCCCTACTGGCCACCCTGATTCTGTGTACTACTTTATGGGTGGCCCCTCCGCTGGGTGGGACAGGTGGCGCCACCATATATATATGTATTTATATATATATATATGTGTGATGTATAAAGTATTATGCGAGTATAAATATTCGCGAGGTAATATTACTTATTATTATTATTGTTACCCTCCGTAAGATACAACACTGTACCATCTCGCCCACCTCACCTCCCCTGGATGTTAACCAGTGTCCTTAATACGGTAAAAACAAGTAATTATATAAACCTGTCAAATTCTATAGACCTGAGGGCCTTACTACCAACTAATGAAATTATCCAGTTGTGATTGAAAGGCACACCCACACAAATTATAGGTAAATAAATGGATTAACAAAATACAAGGTAAAAAGCCAAATTTTTTACCGTTCGCCAATCCACAAAGAATTACAACATGCAAACAAGAAGCAACAGCAAAGCCAAAATTATTGTTGAAACAAAATTCACGTTGAAAGTTGAAAGTAAGTGTAAAATAGAAACAAGGTATTGAAGAAAGGAAGTAAGTTTATAGAAGATAAGGTATTGGGAAGAAAGTTAGGTATGTCTAGCAAATGAATTAAGTATTATAGAAGGTAATTCCTAAATCCAGCAGTTAGCCTTCAGAAACATAGACAATGTTGTTGCTTGTGTTACGGCACCCAGACATTGAATGCCCTTCACCTTTCAGCCGTCAGCCAATCAGCAAGAACCACCAAACCATCATGGCCAATCATCAACTCAAGTCACTTTTTTCACCTTTTTTTAAGGAATCAGCGAAACGCATAGAAAGCTACACCGCCGACAGGATGAGTTGCTCATGTTACCATGAAGAAATGCTCACTGCTCGCCCCAACCTAATCGCTGCTGCTGCAGTGTGAGCTCAGGGAGGAAGTGCCTAGCGTGGCAACCTCAACTACTCCTATTATCACCCAGAAAGGAAGCATAAGGTCCAGATTTGGGTGCAAATGTGTAATGTTGAATTTTTTTGTTAAGTTCATAGTCTGGTGATTTTGAGTTGTTATCATTTTATATATTATTAAAGCTCTATAGATATATATCTAGATTTGATTCTATATATCTAAGTTAGACACTGATGTGCTTATTAAGCATTTGTTGCCACATGAAAGGGAATACTGAGGCAATTTAATAGAACCTGTGACTGCCAAAGCCTATGTGGTCAGAATGTTGGCATGCCGGTCAAATTTTGACATGTTTGCACTTCAAATATTCCAAAACTTAGCCATTTAAAATAGAAGTTACTTCGAACTACAGTAATGCAGATGATAGTAATCAATTTAATATATTTATCTCAGAAGAATAGCAGAAGCTTAGAATCATCGGTCTGTGAAACTTGTATATTATATATATTATATATATTATATATAATATATATATTATATATCTGCGGACGAGTGGTGGGGAGCAAGCCGTGGGGCTTAGTGGAGAGCGAGCCGGTTGGCTGGGTGTCTGAGTTGAGTTGTTGAGTTGCTCGTCTGGCTGCCGGGGTGGAAGTGAAGCATGGAGGTTCCCTGATTTGCGAGGAAGGGTTCGTGACGTCAGAGTCTCGCGAGATGGGATCGTGACGTCAGAGTCTCGTGAGGGCTGGTTCTGGGCGAGACCGGTAGGGGGCCATTGAGAGGATTCAAACCCAGGTGGTGCCACCGTAAGGCTCCCCATTCGCACGCAAATTACCCATGTTGGCGAACCACCATGAACAATCTTCCTTACTTTAATTTGAAATAACTTTCATTTGAAATGATAAACTTGGGAGATATTTGAAGTGTAAACATGCGAAAGTAATTTTGGAGAGCTTGTCAAAACCGTGATTTAGTAACAGGTTCTATTAAATTACCTTAAGGGTACATTCCTTACACACGGTATGCGGTATGCGGTATGCGAATACGACAAAAAAACGATAAGCCTTGAAGTCTTTGGGCTACATTCCTTACATGCGGTATGCGAATGCGAATGCGAATGCGAATGCGAATGCGTTTTTCCGATCGGTCCATGTAGCGATTGGTGCGGCAAGCGGCATGTGGCATGTGGCTGCGAATAGAAACCATCAGTCACATTTGTCCATTGGTACGAGGCAGGAGGAGGTGACTGAGCATTACAGAACAGTCACACACAGGGGTGCTGATTGGAAACACATGGTGAACTGGGCACCCGGGAGACCGACGGTTACGGGAAAGCTAAAAATGCTACCATATGCACAGAAATATGAATACTTATCTATAATTTGGTTATAATAAAGGTAGGAACCCCCATACCGCATACCGCCTGTAAGGAATCATGCCATTCACATACCGCATACCGCATGCCCCATGCCACATACCGCATACCGCGTGTAAGGAATGCCCGCTTTAGTCTGCTGCCCTTCCATGCAGCAACAAGTGTTTAATAAGTGCACCGGTGTCTAAATTAGATATGTAGGTCCAAATCTAGATAAGCGCTTCGCTTTCGAAAATGTTATTCTTTTATTGGATTGAGCAAATTTAAAGTAAAATGTGTTTTTCTTTATCCTATCCAAATATCAACTGCATATATTTGTAGTTGTATTATATGGGTGAATCCAAGGAGTAATAAAAAAAGTAAAAACTGTCGCCTATGCAGATACTTAACATCAACTGAAATATCTGTACCTATTTCTCATTATTATTATTCACAGTATGTAAATCAATGTTAATATTATTTGTGAATAAAATACTTGTATTTGTGAACAAAAGAACTAAAGTAAAGCTACTAGAAAACAGAAGGATAATCCACCTAAAAACATTAGCATATATGGATATAGCCAAGACATTAAGCGTCTAACCCAACCACTAAGGGACACCAGAGCAAGCAAGGCACCACTACTAAGGCAGACCAGAAGCCAGACCAAAGCCCATGAAAGGAGCACACTGGAAATGGCCGCCAAGGCATGGAATGCGCAAACGGTGAAAGAAAGACAAATCCCTGACCTAAAAGCATACAAAAAATATCTGTGCAAAATAAAAACTGGGAACCCCAAATGAACTACACCACAAGGGGGCAGGTGATATGTCACGGCCCACCAACTGGACAGCCCAGGGCGGGATAACTGGAAATATAAAAGCCAGATAACATGTGTCAACAACAATATAAATCAAATTAAATCCAAACAAACACAACTCAACCACCTATTACGTCCAAGCCTATGGACATGTAAATAAAATAGGCTAGTATAGAATTATGTAGAAAAAGTGGAAAACTCTTCCCAAGAAAACCCCAAAACACTAACATGGAACCATAAGAAAACAACTAACATAGTAATAAGATAACACCAACACTACAGCTGGCCAGCATTGAAAACAAGCCTGGGTACCCGGGCTTACATGCTGTGGACAGTATAAATACAGCCTCAATAAAAAAGAAATTTGGTTTCCAGCATTTTTTAATTGTGTGATATGTGTACATCTAAAGAAATCTTTAGTCATTTTGATTAATTTTATAACAAATTTGTTGATTTAGTAGCAAGCAGTAAAAATTGAATTCGATTGGTCTTCCCCATTCCATTGCTCCTTGCCTTATCATGACAAAGTCAGTAATGCAATCCTGTTTATTTGTGGCTGGCAATGTTATTAGTGTTGTGTTGTGAAAGGACAAGCCCTTTCTAAATTCCCAGGTCTAAATGGTAACACAACAGGGAAAATGTTGCTGAGTTTTTATTCCGACATCTTTTTTTTTCTTTTTTTCTGCAAAAGTGGAAAATCGTGAGAGAATGTCGCACCCAATTAATACTGTCTGAGCAAAATAAGCTTCTTCTGAATCAGACACAAAATTCTGAAAGGCTAAGGATGCCAGGTAGGTCCCTGTTTTGTATTTCATAAAGGCTGAAGAAATGTAATCTGCACCGATCTGCAGATTGCCTCTTAGACGCAGTGGCCCAATCGGTTGAGCGCAGGCCTCCCATGTGGGAGATCGCGTGTTCAATTCCCATTCGAGTCAAAGCAACGACTTACAAAATTGATACTTGTCACTTCCTAGCGTGGCGCTCGGCATTAATAGGATCGGGCAAGGACTGGTTAGCTCAGTGTCAGGATAATGTGACTGAGTGGGATATCAGGTCATGGTGCTGGCAGCCTGGTCTCTCAGTGGGGCAGCACTATAAAGTCACCATGAGTGCACACTGTCACAAGTCAGTGAGTATCCTGATGTGACCTTAGATGTTGCCAGGACGTAAAACTCCAATAACCAACCATCCTGGAAGTAGGACGTCGGGAATGGTGGTACGCATGCGCAGAGATGAGTGTTCCCTCGCTTATTGTCGCCATTTCTAGATAAGGATGTCTCAGGAGTTTCCCAGCAAACAAGGCATGTGAAAATAACGTTGTGGAATAGTTTGAGGCATTTATTTTGTGATTTATTGAAGCTGTGTAATCCGATGAAAATATCTAAGGTTTCTCTATTAAAAAAACTGACATAGATTTGTTCCGATATTTTTAATTTAGATGCTTTCGCATGCTTTAGACATTTATTGCAGTTTGATTCTCCTGTGATATTCTGGGTAAAGAAAATCCTATCGACATTAATTAGGTGCGTCCACACAAATTAATTTTGCAGGTTTCATTTTAAAATACCTCCAAAGTTACCTTCTTTTTTTGTTAAGTTACTTTTAACTAAAGTACAATAGATTGTAAAAATCGGAGGCGGAATGGGAAGATGTTAGGGTTTTTTTGTGTTTGTTTGTTGTTGTTTTACGTCTGAGCAACATCTAAGGTCATATGTTAGGGGCGTGGGGGACCACCTGGAGGGCAGGAGGGGAATTAGGGGGAGCTGATTGAAGGCAGACCTCTAGCTCTCCAGGCCGCACCCTCACCTCCAGTAACCCAACTACAGAAGAACATATCAAAAGGAGGTTACAGGATAAAATGCAGATAATAGAACAATGAATAACAAGGCAGGATAATTACATACATGAATAATACTTGCATAAGTAGTTCATACCTCATAATATATTTATCTTCTTTTTTTTTGTTTAAACCTTAGAAAAGCAAGTCAAACCAAAGAATTAGCAAATTGGCTATCCTGGCGGTCGGCATTACTAGGATACAACAAGGCTTGGGTTTGCTCAGAGTCGGGACGATGGGGATGAATGAAATATTAGGCCAAGTGCCAGCGGGATGGTATCTCAATGGGATGGCACTATTGAACCACCATGTCATGAACACGTAACTGGGTGGGATATCGGGTCATGGTGCGTGCGACTGGGTCTACTAGTGGGACAGCGCTATAAATCCACAATGTCATGATAATGCAACTGAGTGGGATATCGAGTTAAGGTCATATCAGGACGTGTACCGACTTGTGACAGTGCGCACTCATGGCGACTTTGTAGTGCTGCCTCACTGGCAATCAGGTCGCCGGCACCATGACCCAATATCCCACTCAGTCACATTATCCTGCCACTAAGCTAACCGGTGCTTGCCCTTTCCTATTAATGCCGAACGCTTAGCCAGGAACCAACAAGTATCAATTTTATAAGTCATTGGTTTGACTCGACCGGGAGCCAAACTCCTGATCTCCCGCACGCGAGACCCACGCTCTACCTACTCAGCCACCTCACCCGTGTCTCCCAGTGGGGCAGCACTTATAAAGCCACCATGAGTACACACTGTGACAAGTAGGTATCCACCCTGAAAGGACCGTATATGTTGCTAGGATGTAAATAAATAAGACTGTTAACGCGATTTCACTGCAACTCTGGCTTGATGGAAGTCATTCGCCCAAGTTTGTCATGGCTTCCAGTTTCCCGAAAGGTGTGTGATTCGCCATTAGGTGACAACACCTGCCGAGCTTACCGTGAATTCCACAAGGGGGCGTTAGTTGTTGTATTCCCAGACTCACATAAGTGTCGCGGGGGCGATGAAAACGGGAAATACTGCGCCTAGAGCGGGACTCGAACCCACATCTCTTTGCATTCCGGGCCAGTGTGCTAACCATTACACCACCTAGGCTCCCTGATATCAACACATGACCCACGCCTACCTGTCTATGTGGTTACTTGCCTGAGAGGTCAGTGCACACTACTACATAAGTATGATTCCTGATGGTGGCGACTGAAAACAGGCATTACTGAGCACCACCTCAAACATGTCAAGATCCTATGCTATGCAGACGACATCGCCGTAGTCTGCTCAGACACCTGGGACGTGCCCCTCCTCATGGCGGATGTCTTGCTCCTACTTAGCGACACCTGCCATGATCTGGGGCTTAAAATATCCTCAAACAAAACCAAAGCCATGATGATGTTCACTGATCAGCCTCCCCACCCACTCCGAACCGCAGATCTGGACATCGAATTGGTGGACACATTCGACTACCTCGGAGTCAGGATTGATCACAAACTCACCATGAGACCACTTGTGAAGCAACTGGCCTCCAGAATGAACAAGAGACTTCTTCTAATGACTAGAATCTCTGGATTCAACTGGGCAGCCCCAGCCGAAGTACTCAGTCTCTTCTACAAACAGGCCATGCGGGCTCTCTATGACTATGCAGCCAACATCGTTTCCTGGATTGGTTACTGGAGAGACAACCATAGGGCCCGCCTCCCTCACAGTAGCACCCTGACCAAAGACCTCCTCACCCTGGAAAGAGTCCTATACCAGGCAGTGCGACTCATCACCCGAGCTCGCTCGACAACCAGAGTTAAGATCCTCCTCCTTGAGGCCAACATCCCACCACTCCACCTACATGGACAACAGCTGCTGGCAAACCACCTCTGCCAAGCTCTGACTGCAATCCATTCCACCTTCTACCGCAGCGCAGCTTCTTACCTGCAAAACGGTCTGAGACGGCGCCTCGGCCTCTCCTGTGGATCGAAGACAGCCATCTGCACCCTGAAACAATCCCATGGGCTGGCACTCGCTGATGCCCCTGACCTCCAGGTGAGACCTCCCTGGTACTCCATGGCCATAGAGGTCAGGCTCACCATCCTCTGCTCCAGCAAAAACAACTACACGATCATAGTCCTCGAAACTCTGGCACAGGAGACCATCGCCCAGGCCAAAGAGGACTTCCCTCAAACCACCACGGTTTACACCGATGGCTCGCTAAACCCTGGCACAGGCCAAGCCAGGGCTGGACACTTCCTACCAGATGGGCAGGCTAGATGCCTTATCAGGGTCACTACTCCTCCACTCTCCATACAGAGCTCGCCGCCATCTACCATGCACTGACCCACCTGCGACACTGCAGCTGCATAGTAGTCACCGACTCGCTCAACGCAGTCCGCAAGATCAAGGACCACAGAGCTAGCCACTCTCTGGCCACCTTGATCGAGAACACCATCGACACCAGACTTGAAGCTCACCTCGATACAGTGCTAGTCTGGGTTCCCTCCCACATAGGACTTTCTGGTAATGACCAGGCCGACTCAGCTGCTCTGGACGGTTCTCGCTGCCCTGAGATCGACCTTGTCATAGGCCACTCCCTGTCCAAACTCAAAGCCACCTGCGCTAGGGCCACCAAAGCCCTGTGGGAGGCCCTCTCCACCACGACACCTCTATCAGTTGGGCCTGGCACAAAAATGTCAGGGAGCGCCTACCAGTCCCACAAAACCTCTCTGCTTCCATGCAAGAAGTGGGCATACGCTTCAGGACTGGAAACAGGCGGTTCATCGACACCCCTGCATTGCAACGATGTCCCTGTGGGTACCAAATCTTCAACATCGCCCACATCCTGGCATCATACGTGGCCTTTGACAGGACCGCCATCCGAAACTTCGTCGGCCCACCACACAACCTGTCTGACAATCAAGCTTCGCTCGCCATCCTCACGAGGCTCTCTGAGTCCTCATGGGAGCCACTCGGCAGAGTCTATAGACAGAACTACCACACCTTCGAGATCGTCGGCGGCCCTGAACCCATCGCCGACAACTCTGAACGAGGGTGACTAGCAACCACCAAACTCAGGGTTGCACCAAGCTGCGCCCTATGACGCCCTATTGATGTATTTTTGCATCTGTAAACAGTGGTAAATCAAAACAAAATTCAATTTTGTTTAAAGTAGATTAAAAAATAATTGGCAGAATAGGATTTAAAGTTGAAAGCGTTCCAAATGCGTTGAACACCCACTTCCCTTTTTGGTAAGTCATTGGATTTGAACACCTGGGTTTCAATCTTGGTTGTGTTAAACCAATGACTTAAAAATTAATTCTTGTCGCTAGCTACCTAACCTGGGGTTTGGCATTATTAGGATAGGGCAAGGAGCAGTGGAATGAGAAAGACTAATTGTCTGCAATTGAAAATTCCCCTCCTTAAACAACTGATGTACAAAATTCCCCCACCCAAACAAAATACCCAGGGTACCTTCAGATTTTCAGTCTAACATTGTTCCATCTGAGTTGGAAACATAGGATCAAATGTAAGTATGTGGTTTGCCTTCTTTTTTTTAAATTATGCTCCATCAGACCATGCAACTTTAAAACAGTTCATCAAACTTCCAGTGGGACATCCTGGAACCTGACTAGGTTACATATGGTGATTGGAATGAAGGCTTGGCTAATGAGGCCATGAGATTTCCTACTTGCTTAATGAGTGTTGCTGAATAATGGCTGTCTGAAAGTAGGCTCCAAGGGGATGAGGTAATAAATTCACGGATTATTCTGTATATGCTGTCCACAATCCTTAGCTAATGCACTAGTATCCAAGTTGGATATATAGAACCAAATTGAGATCAGTGTTTCATCGGACCATGCAACTTCAAACAATGCTGCAGTCCTGCAGCCAGTGACCGCTAGGTCACGAACCCCCCATAAGCTGTGGCGACAAGCTTTCCCTGTTGACACGTTCTGGCGAATCTCCCCGGGTACGTTGTCGGCGTGCATATTGGCGCTGGTGGTGGTGGTGGTGGTGGTAGTGGTGGTGGTATGATATGGATGGGAAGTAGGAGAGGATCGAAGAGAGCGGGAAACAAGGAGAGGAGGGGGAGACGGGAGGAAGGGAGTAGGGGGGAAGTGGGAGGAGAGCGGGAAGCAGTGAGCGGGAAGGGGGGAAGGGGGGTAAGGGGGGGTAAGGGGAAAGGGGGGTAAGGGGGGTAAGTGGGGTAAGTGGGTGAGGAGAGTGGGAGGGGAGTAAGTGGGTGAGGAAGGGAGGAAGGGGAGGAAGTGGGTGAGAAGGGGAGTAAGGGGAGTAAGGGTGGGTGAGAAGGGTAGGAAGGGAGGAAGTGGTGAGGAAGGGGAGTAAGGGGAGTAAGGGGTGATGAGAGTGAAGTGGGAGGAAGTGGGTGAGGAAGGGGAAGTAAAGGGCAGGAAGTGGTAGAGGAAGGGGAGGAAGGGGAGAAAGGGGGGTGAGGAAGGCAGTAAGGGGAGAAAAGGGGGAGTAAGTGGGATGAAGGGGAGGAAGGGGAGGAAGTGGGTGAGAAGGGAGGAAGGGGAGGAAGTGGGTGATGGAAGGGCAGTAAGGGGAGAAAGGGGGTAAGTGGGTGAGGAAGGGGAGTAAGGGGAGGAAGTGGGTGAGGAAGGGCAGTAAGGGGAGAAAGGGGAGTAAGTGGGTGAGGAAAGGGAGTAAGGGGAGTAAGTGGGTGAGGAAGGGCAGTAAGGGGAGTCAGGGGAGTAAGTGGGTGAGGAAGGGGAGGAAGGGGAGTAAGTGGGTGAGGAAGGGGAGTAAGTGGAGAAAGGGGAGTAAGTGGGTGAGGAAGGGCAGTAAGGGGAGGAAGTGGGTGAGGAAGGGGAGTAACCGGAGTAAGGGGAGAAAGTGGGTGAGGAAGGGGAGGAAGGGGAGGAAGTGGGTGAGGAAGGGCAGTAAGGGGAGAAAGGGGAGTAAGTGGGTGAGGAAGGGCAGTAAGGGGAGTAAGTGGGTGAGGAAGGGGAGGAAGAAAGTGAGAATGGTGAGGCAGGAGGAGAGGAGAAGAAGGGAGGTAGGAGGAGAATGGTAGTAAGGGAATGGGGAAGGGGAGTAAGGTGTGAGGAAGTGGAGGAAGGGAGTGAGAAAGGGAGTAGGGAAGGGGAGTAAGGGGTGGGGAAGGGGAGAAATGGAGTGGAGAAGGGGAGAAAGGGAGTGGATGGGATGTGGATGTGAGAATTGGAGGGTGTGTGTGTGTAGAGGGTCAGGGTGAGTGTTATGGTGCCCTGGTGGAGGCTGCAGTAAGTAGAGTAGCGAAAGCACTCAGACCCAGGTGTGCATTACCCGCTTCTGAACCTAATGAATGCAGACCACTGACAGCCATAACCAACCCAGATTATATACACACATATATATAATTACTTATACGGCACATATATGTCTGTATATATATGTGTGAATATATGTTATATGAAGCCCTGTGGCATAGCGACTAGCTGTCAGTCTTGCCAAGCATCTCTCTTGCTGAGATTGGTTGGTTGTTAAAGTTTTGCATCCTGTCAACATTTGATTGATTGATTGGGGTTGCTTTACGCCGTGTCGGCAGCATAGGCCATATTCACGGCGAGAAATGTTTGTTTTTTGTTCAAACCATCGGTTTTACATGTAAAAGCAGACAATCAATTATGTGCCAATAGACACTCATTAAATTAGAAAGCTCACAATCATATATTTGTGGTCAAGGGAAACAAATTCCCATAGAAAAGAAAAAGTTGTATTAATAATTGATAGAATCTATTTAGTAAACTATATTAGGTGGTACAGTTCAGCTGCCCTCAAAAAGGCTAAAATGTTTTCCTGTTTTACCTTAGTAAAAAGGTCATGCATACTGTCTGCAGTGTAGAACTGTTGGCACAGGGCCAAAAAATCAACGCAACTTAGTCAAATGTGTTTGAGTGTCAGCGGGGACTGACACCCAATACATTCAGGGGGAGGTTCCCCCTTGAGCAGAAAAGCATGTGTAAGCCACGAGTGCCCAATACGGCAGCCGCTAAGTACCACTTGGTCCCGCCGACCCGCGCATGAGTCTGTGGTGGCCTTCCCACAGATGGTTCAATTTCTTTAAGTTTATTAATGTTTTCATCCCACTCATGTTGCCATTTGGATTTTATGTGGGTGGCTATTAGTGGTTTCAGATCAGAGTGAGGGATCAGACATGGTTCAAGATCACAGTTCAGGGCCTTCTTCGCAGCCTGATCAGCTCATTCGTTTCTTTGTATGCTGGCATGGCCAGGCACCCAGCACAGGTTGATGTCATTACCATCCGTTGTCAGTTGGTTCATTTTATAAATGACCGTTGCTAGAATAGGGTGATTCGTTTTCAGTCCAGCAACAGCTCGGGCTTCTGCAGTGAAAATCGAGCTCTGATTGGGCAAACATACGGAAAAAATTTCCCGTCGGCAGACTGCCGCAGTGTATATGGAGAGGTGGTCTGCAAACTGGCCTTGAATCTCTGCATGCAGTCCTTGGTACTCGAGTGGATGTGTCCCAGACTTCCTCAGTTCCGTGAGTCGGGGGATAACCGATGGCTTTCTCAACGACCATGGGGGATGTTCTGGGACTTTGGCATCCTCCAACACATCCAAATTCACGCCCACGGCCTCCAAATGAGATTTCATTCGGAGCCCCATTGGCCAGATGTAATTCGGCCTGGCTTCATACCTGGATTTGTCATGTTGCTCGAATAGACAATTGTGTGCAGGATTCAATGCATTAGTTTTTATCTTGACTACATATTGCATGGCCAGTTTGATTCTCCTGTTGTTAAGTGATGTTTCATTGGCTTTGACATAGAGGCTCTGAACCGGTGAGGGCCAGGCGCAGTCCTTGGTGGTGTCAACATCTAAGGTCATAAAATGATGGGTACTGACTTGTGACAGTGCGCACTCATGGCGACTTTATAGTCCTGCTCCATTGGGAAATCAGCCCGCTGGCACCATGACACAATATTCCTCTCAGTCACATTATCCTAACACTGAGCTATCCAATTATTGTCGTACCCTATTAATGCAGAGCACCAGGCTAGGAAGTGACAAGTATCAATTGTATAAGTCCTTGGTTTGACTCAACCGGGAACTGAACTCCCGATCTCCCACAGGCAAGGCCTGGGCTCTACCGATATCAGACTACATATACATATACAGTATAACACCATTAAACCAAACTTGGAGGGACCCTAGAAATTTGTTTGGATTAACCGATCATTGGTTTAACCGAGCTTTGACTTTGACTTGGCTTTGGCAAAAACGGGGGTGCATTATAAATGTACAATGTATGTGGACAATATGATTATTGTTTTTTATGTATATACAGTTTAACCCCATTAAACTAACCTCGGTTAAATCAAACGATCGGTTAATCCAAACTTTTTTCGGCGACCTGGCAAAATACTACCATTTATCGTATAAACAAGTTTGGTTTAACTGTACCGGAAGTGCCCTGGGGCCGACAATTTTGTATGGATTAACCGATACTTTGGATTAACCGACTTTGGTTTAACCAGCTTTTTTATATGATAGATGGTAGTATTTTGCCGGGCCTCCGAAAAAAGTTTGGATTAACCGATCGTTTGGTTTAACCGAGCTTGGTTTAACGGGGTTGTACTGTATTGTAAATAGCTGTGTTATCACATGTCTGGAAGACCAGTGCCGCGGTGTTGACAAAAGACTTTATTCAATGAATAAACAATAGGCCTATGTACAAAAATAAAGCATGCAATATTGGTTGTGCATGCATAGCAATTGAAGACAGGTGCAAAAATGCCATTGCTATGTTATCTAGGCCACACCACTACCTGACGAAGCCAGCAAGTTCTTATATTTTAGGAGCAATAAACATGCACTTAGTCCGGCAGCCAAAGGTACATATTTTGCCTCGTCTTTTTTGTCTGATACAATTTTTTCTCTGATTCTCCAGTGAACGTAGTTGAACGTAGTTGAATGTAGGATAGATTAACGTGGGTCAAACGTGGTGTAAGTATGTTAAACTACGGTGAAAAACATTAAGGTATGGCAGGTTTTGATATGGATTATACGTTACGACATGGATGCCGGTACATTTCAACTATGTTCAACTACGTTCAACTGCGTTCAACTACGGTCAACATACATTAGCCTCCACTATGTTCAACTACGTCCAAGTACACTAAAGTATGCTAGAGTATGCTAGAGTACACTAGAGTATGCAAGAGTACATTAAGAGTACAGACTTCGCCACAGTATTGTAAACGTGCCGGCTGGTGGGTGTGGGTGGTGCAAATAGGTCAAATGAAAGCGCTACAGGTAATGAAGGAAACAGTGTTAGAGTGAAAGTAAGAGAATGAGACTCTTTGGTTTATTGCTTATATAGGTTCTTCAAGATTCAAGATGGCCGTTGTCACATGATTCCATTCATCAATCACAGTACAATGCAGTGGTCACATGACTCACTCCTCCAATCAGAGTACAATGCAGTGGTCAATGATCATAACAATACCATGTGGGGGGGGGGAGGGGGGGCATGTGAGGTGACTCTTCCAAAGACTGTTCTTAGTCAAACTCGGAAGTGACACTCCCTCTAAAGACTATTCAATTATACAAATTCTATACTCAATGAATAATAGTTTACCAATTTCACACATCCCTCATATGCCTTTGGGTTTTTATATTTTAACATTTATCATTATATAGACAGTTTGTAATTTATTATAGTAATTTCACCTCGGTTCACATGTATTATATCGGACAATTTTACAGTATGTTAGCCTCTAACATAGCACTCTTTTGAACATGTCCAAAGATTAAATCGGAACTCACGGCCCACCCACGTTATTAGTATATTACCAAATTAGCATGGCGGAGAAGTATGGATGCCAGTACGTTCAACTAGGTTAGCCTCCACTACGTTCAACTACGTCCACTAACGTGTATGTGACCGGGCCTTCCATATCTGGCACGCTCATAACGACATACAGACGGGTGTGATGCTCTCACCCTTAAGCAATTTTCAGAAAACCCGAAAATCCAATATGGCCAGAATCATGATTTGGGCATTTATTGAAAATGTTATATCTCCTAAAGTAATCGAACTAGAGACTTTATGTTGGTGTCAAATGAATCATTTAAAATTCCTTATTTATTTGTATGTTGTTTGTATATGTAAATATCCAATATGGCTGCCAAAATATATGAAATATGTGTTTGCTTGTATTTGTTTTCAAATAACTGTCTGGGAAACATGAATGGTAAGTTTGTTGGAGTTTTATATCCTGGTGACATTGAAGGTCATATCAAATAGGTACCGACTTGTGGCAGTTTGCACTCATGGCGATTTGATAGCAGATTTCATTTCTTTCAAGGTGACTTCCTCATATTGCGATATTCATCTTAGTTCTTTAGTTGATTTCTGGAGCAACAAATACTTGAACATAGCCTTGAAGTCCAGCTGGTTTCAAGGTGTGATCGTGATACAGACAGGATTCATGAAGCAGGGTTTGATTTGCAAGTGGAATTTTATTATATTTGGCACAGTGCTTGCACAGCTTGTCGTGTTACCCATGGTCATTTTCTTTTCCTCCTTATCAGGAAAGATGTCCATGCCCTTTCTCAGCTTGAATCTTACCATGCTTGGCACCCAAACAAATTTGTCAGCAGACTTAATTTCTTTCAACTTGAGTTCCTCATACAGAGACCTCCACATCGCCCCTCATTCATTCACTCGGACCAACAAAATAAAGAACATATCAGTTTACAAAATTTAATTGACAAATTCAGGGCGTACATAACCCGCAAGGCGAGTCGATCATTATGAGGCAATGGAGTTCATATCGAGCAAGTGTATGCAAGCCTAGCTTCGTATCGGTCAATAACAAACGCAGAATGAATAATCAGTAACAGTAACAGTTATGTCATGTAAGAGGTCAGCATCAACTATCATCACAACGGAAAGGAAAATAATAATAACAGTAAAAAGAACGTCATCAACAATCAGGTAACAGTTTTAGTACATCAGCACTCAGCCCCATAATCTAAAGGCCCTGTCACACTACGACGTATTTTGTCGGCGTACGCCCAACGGATGAAATCAATGTTATACGTCGAGAAGGGTCAAACTTTTCGGCACGGGGGGCAAAGTTGGATGTATACACAACGTGTGCACAATGTATCACCGACATATTGCTAGCGTATGACAGCGTATGAGAGGGTATCATAGGAAGTATGGCCAAATGCAATACGCTCGCAAAACGCTCACAGAATGCCGGTGAACATTATATGTGTTATTCGATCACCAGAAGTATGTCGTATACGTTAAATATGGTTACGTTCGACATATGTTAGACTACATTATCATCCCACAATGCACCGTGCCGCTGTCCTACGGTGGGATAGTTCATTGTAGTAACACCAGGCGGCGCCACCACGCGCAACAACGCCTCCGGTCAGTTCTGTCAGGTGGCAGCACCAGAGAGCTGTTAGGTTGCGCTGGCGATATCCACGGAGGGAGGCGCGCCTGTTACTCATATTAGCTTCCCTCTGTAAGCTAGATGTGTGTGTGTGTGTGTGTGTGTGTGTGTGTGTGTGTGTGTGTGTGTGTGTGTGTGTGTGTGTGTGTGTGTGTGTGCTGGTTGGTTGGTTGGTTGGTTGGTTGTTGGAGTTCTACGTACTGGCAACAACTGAGGTCATATCAGGACAGGTACCGACTGGTGACAGTGCGCAATCATGGCGAGTTTATATGGTGAGTGGGGATGCTTTATAGTGCTGCCCCACTGGGAGACAATGCCACCAGCACCATGACCTGATATTGCACTCAGTCACATTATTCTGGCACTGAGCCAACCATATCCTATTAATGACAAGCGCCTGGCTAGGAAGTGACAAGTATCATGTTTAAAGTTGCATAGTCCGATGATTTTGAGTTTCTGCCATTTTCTTAAATTAATATATTAGGTTGATCGTTATAATCTACCATACTTTTAGTTTGAAGTAACTTTTATTTTAAGTGGCTAACTTTGGAGATATTTGAAGTGCAACCATGCAAACTTAATTTTGGCAAGCATGCCAAAACTCTGACACCATAGGTTTCTGCAGTAACAGGTTATATTAAATTGCCTTCTGTGTGGCGATAAATGTTTAATAAGTGCACCAGTACCTAAGTTAGATATGTAGAATCAAATCTAGACAATTCTTTGGGTTTTGAAAATCTGATGTTTTCATCGGACTATGCAGCTCTAAGTCATTGATTTGATTCGACCAGGGTTAGACCTGTGTGTTCGAATTCCAATATGTGTGTCTGGCATGTGCTAACTCTCCTATTGCAGCTATACACGCATGTCAAACCAATATTGTTACAGCACATTCCCAGCACCACAGGATGCGGTGTGGCCGAATCAGTGTGGGGGAGTTTACTAATATAATAGTAATACTAAGTATAACTATAAGCGTGGTTGGCTTCGTCTGTGCGTCAACTGAGAGTGCAGCGTTTGTGGTTTAGTACTTGGACAGTTCTAGCTTGTAGCGGTGCAGAAGAGATAAATGCACAGACCTCACAGCTAGCAATAGATGCGTGTTTCTCATCCAGCCAAGAAGCTTATCTGGCAGTCATCTTAATGACCTTGGCTGTGCTCCCGTCCCCCCCCCCCGCCCCCACCAACAAACACAAGGTTCTCTCGACCACAGGATATATTGCCACATCCTACCCCATCCATATCGCCACCCCGTCCCCTCGCCAACATAAATCCAGCAGCACCACCATACAACCACGATAACGCAACTGCCACCACCATAACCCCACTGCCACCAGCATAATCCCAACTACCACCACCATAACCACACTACCACACTATAACCCAACTACCACCACCATAACCCAACTGCCACCATCATAACCCCACCACCATAACCCAACTACCACCACCACCACCATAAGCCCACTACCACCACCATAACCCAACTACTACCATCATAACCCCACTACCACCACCATAACCCAACTACCACCACCATAACCCCACTACCACACCATAACCCAACTACCACCACCATAACCCAACTACCACCATCATAACCGCACTACCACCACAATAACCCAACTACCACCACCATAACCCAACAACCACCACCATACCCCCACCACCATAACCCAACTACCACCACCACCACCATAAGCCCACTACCACTACCATAACCCCACTACCTCCACCATAACCCCACTAGCACCACCATAACACAACTACCACCACCATAACACAACTACCACCACCATCATAACCCCACTACCACCACCATAACCCCACTACCACCACCATAACCCCAGTACCACCATCATAACCCAACTACCACCACCATAACCCAACTACCACCACCATAACCCCACTACCACACCATAACCCCACTATCAACACCGTAACCCCACTATCACCACTATAACCCAACTACCACCACCATAACCCCACTACCACCACCATAACCCGACTACCACTACCATAACCCCAGTACCACCATCATAACGCCACTACCACCCCCATAACCCCACTACCACCCCCATAACCCCACTACCACCACCATAACCCCACTACCACCACCAGAACCCCACTACCACCACCAGAACCCCACTACCATAACCACAACCCCACTACTAACACCATAACCCCAGTACCACCACCATGACCCCACTACCACACCAAAACCCAACTACCACCACCATAACCCAACTACCACCACCATAACCCCAGTACCACCATTATAACCCCACTACCACCACCATAACCCCACTACCACTACCATAACCCCACTACCACCACCATAACCCCACTACCTCCACCATAACCCCACTACCACCATCATAACCCAACTACCACCACCATAACCCCACTACCACCATCATAACCCCACCATCATTGCGATAACCCCCACCACCACCATTAATATAACCTCACCACGACTGGCATGATATATGCTAATAAATAATATCGCTATACTTATGGGTCACCATACCAACTCATTGAGCTATCGTGCTGCCACCTTGTGGAAATAAAGGGTTGGCAACATGGCTTCTGAAATGAAGCATGGTCTTTCAAGTAGTCCTTCGAACCACATAGAATACACAACTGTGACTATAACCCCCACCACTACAATAAAGCTGCATAGTCCGATGAAGCACCAAATTTTCAAAACCAAAACAATTGTCTGGAATTGATTCTACATATCTAACTTAGATACTGATGCACTTATTAAGCATTTGTTGCCACATAGCAGGGAATATTGAGGCAATTTAATAGAACCTGTTACTGCTAAAGCCTATGGTGTCAGAGTTTTGGCAAGCTTGCCAAAACTAATTTGACATGTTTGCACTTCAAATATGTCAAAACATAACTGATTAAAATAAACAGGACTTGAGGCTAAAGTAAGGACGATTATAACGATCAGGTTAATCTATTTATCTCAGAAAAATTACAGAAACTCAACACCATCGGACTATGCAACTTTAACTCCCGCACCACTAGAATCTCCCCCCCCCCATCCACCCCCCCCCCACACACACACACAGACATCCACCCCGTTTAGCCCCCTCTACCTACCTGCACGGACGTTACCACTGAGCACTGCAGATTGCGATCGCTTGTTGGCGTGGTGAACTCGACTTCCGGTCAGCCTGGGGCGCCTCTGATCGGTCATCGGGGTAAGCAGGGTGGGCAGGGGGCACTCAGCGCCCTCGTTGTCAAAGCGAGACTCTAAGAAAAGGGCATTTGCAACCGCGCCAAAATACCCGCAGCAATCTGAAACTCCAGATGAAAAACATGTTTGTTAATGCAGTTTGTTTGTTTGTTTGTTTACACCCTGGCAACATCCAAGGTTATATATATCTATATATATATATATATATATATATACATATATATATATTTGTTTTTTGTAATGGGTTATTTACCCTGTCCAAAATTAGTAAGTTGTATCACGACTTGTTTTCATCGCTGAACAGCAACAGTTTCAATTTGGTAGTAGCCTTGTCATCCGGGCTGTTGGGACCAAGTGGTCCTTAGCCGCTGCCGTATTGGCCACTCGTGGCTTACACATACTTTTCTGCTCAAGGGGGAACCTCCCCCTGAATGTATTGGGTGTCAGTCCCCGCTGATACTCAAACACATTTGACTAAGTTGCGTTGATTTGTTGGCCCTGCGCCAACAATTCTAAACTGCAGACAGACTGCATGACCTTTTTACTAAAGTAAAACAAGAAAACATTTTAGCTGTTTTGAGGGCAGCTGGACTGTACCACCTCATATAGTTTACTAAATAGATTCTACCAATTATTAATAAAACTTTTATTTTTCTATGGGAATTTGTTTCCCTTGACCACAAATATATGATTGTGAGCTTTCTAATTTAATGAGTGTCTATTGGCACATAATTGATTGTCTGCTTTTACATGTAAAAGCGATGGTTTGAACAAAAAACAAACATTTCTCGCTGTGAATATGGCCTATGCTGCTGACATGGCGTAGAGCAACCACCAATCAATCAATCAATCTTAGCTGTTAGTTGTGTTACTATGTTAGTGGTTATCAGTTATGTCAGGACGGGTAGCAACTTGTGACAGTGTGCACTCATGGCTACTATATAGTTATAAGTGCTGCTCCACTGGATGATCAGGCTGCCGGCAACATGACCTGAAGCTGAGGAAGCGGTACTCCAGACTGGACCTGCGACACAACTTTTTCGGCTTTAGGGTAGTTGACCTGTGAAATGACCTGCCGGAGAGTGTTGTAGCAGCGGAATCGGTGAACTGTTTCAAGTCCAGACTGGATGCATACTGGTCAAGCATTACCTATATCTTGGAGCCAATGACAGTTGCTATGATCCACCACATCTGAAGAACTGTCTACATTTCTATTAATTAAGAGCGGCTAATAGGTCCAAGGCCTATTATAGCTGTATCCTATTGATTGATTGATTGATGACCTGACAGTGACATCGCACACAGTCATATCATCCCGATACTGAGTTAACCAGTCCTTTGCGCTATCCTAGCACTGCCAAGTGCCAGGCTAGGTAGCGACAAGAATCAATTTAGTAAAATGACAAGTATCAAATTTGTAACCCAATGGTTTGACTTAGACACGTTTCGAACTCCCAACCTTCCGCATGGGAAGCCTGTGCTCTACCGATTTGGCTACCACTTCTGGGTTTTAAGCAGATAAAGTAGTAAATACAGTAAAACCTCTCTAAATCGACCGACCTTGGGACCGACATTATGTGGTCCATTTAGGGAGGTGGTCGGTTTATGGAATTAATAGAATATGATTACAATGGGTTTGTTGGAACCCAAATAAAGCGATCGATATAGGGGAGTGCTCAATATGTGGAGGTGGTCGGTTAGAGAGGTTTTACTGTATTCCTAATGTTGCATCTAGTCCGATAAAAAGCATCAAATTTGTTCAAGCAAAACACTTATGTGGCTGTCACACTACGATGACTAGGCCGGCGACAGTCCAACGACTTGTCGTTTTGCTCTGTTGTTGGCTGTCGTCGATTGTCGCTAAGGTGTCGCTATGCTGTCATTCGCGTGTCGCCGCGACACCTCCGCGACACCTCCAGTTTCTCCACTGTCGCCCGCTTGTCGTTGGGTTTTTGGGCATGTTGAAAACCTCGACGACAGCCGGCGACAGATGCTGTCGCGGCGCTGTCGCGGCGCTGTCACGGCGCTGTCGCGGTGCTGTCACGGCGCTGTCGCGGTGCTGTCACGGCGCTGTCGCGGCGCTGTCATGGCGCTGTCGCGGCGCTTGGCCCAAATTTGCATATGTCGTCGGGTTTTCACAAAATCCATGTTGCTGGGCTGTCGTCGCCGCTTGTCATCGTAGTGTGACAGCCACATTATCTAGATTTGAACCTAGATACCCAACTTAGATATTGGCGCACTTATTACCTATTGTTTCTACATAGAGGGGCGTTCTAAGTGAATTTAATTGACCTTGTCACCGTTGAAGTCTATGGGACCAGAGTTTTGGCCAGCATGCCTAAAATGAATTTGGCATGTTTACAATTCAAATATCTTCAGAGTTAGCAATTTTAAATAAAAGCTACTTCAAGTCCATGTGAGATAGATTCTGAGTGATCAACCTAATAATATATTTATCTCAGAGAATTATAGAAACTCAAAAGCATCGGACTGTGCAACTTTAATATGAGCCCATCCTACCATACAGCAGCAGTCTCGACAATGCTGACCCTTGCCATTTTAAAAGGGCCACCAGGTGGCAGCACACTAGTATGGCGGTCCCGGTGTAAAGATTTCAAATTCCCCCCTGATTGAAATTCCCCCACGGGAACTTGAAAACGTTTTCAAATTCATCCCACGGGAATTTGAAAATGTTTTCGTTTTCCCTCCCTCGTTTTAACTTTCCCTCCACCCATTTTTGGGGAGTTTTCTTCTTTTTTCTCCTCTTTTTTTCATGACAAATATAATAAATAATACACAGAGAATAGCATAATGGAAATTATTACTAGTACAACAAAACATATTTCACCCAAATTACACAAAAAGTCTCCGGGATGACTAAGAAAAAAATATTATAAGTCTGAATTTTAAAACGTTTTTAACAAGTTTTTTTTAAGCAATTTTAAATTCCCAGAGGGGGGAATTTGAAAATAGGGGGAGGAATCTGAAAACTGTTTTTAATTTCACAGGAGGGAAATTAAAAACGTTTTCAGATTCCCGCATGCCAGAATTAATTGTGCATATTTACACTTCAAATATCTCCTACGTTAATCATTATAAATCAAAGTTATTTCAAACTACCGTAAGGTATGTTATAATGATCAACCTAACATATTTATACCAAAAAATGACTGAAACCCAAAACCATCAGACTATGCAACTCCAATCAAACAGTATTAGCATTACAATTGGAAGCCTATGGTGTCCACCATTGTTATGTGTATCCCAAAATTTATTTGGTAATAATATTTTCATTTCAAATACCGCCTACGTTAGCCACTTATAATAAAGGTTACTTCAAACCAAAGTAAACTATATCATAGCGATCAACATAATATACGTCTATGGCCTTCCTACCGCCCCCCCCCCCTCCCACTCGCTACCCCCCCCCCCCGCCTGCCCCCGCCCCCTCGCCCCCGGCCCCAACCAGCTCGGCCCCTAAGGCTACGGAGGCTAGGACCAATATCCTTTTTGTATTTCTGGTTAAGGGTGTCAGTGTTGTCAGCTGACGTCAAGCCAGTCACAGTGTGTTGTGACGTCACTATCTGCCAACCAGAAGTAGTCAAGTTCACTTGGTGAAACCTCCCCATTCCCTCCCCCCTCCCCTACTCCCTCCCCTACCCTTGCCACTGTCTCCTCCAGCCCACTCCTCCCATCTGAAAGTTAGCCGCGTAAAATAAAACTTGTTGTAATTCTTTTTTTTTACATTTTATTTTTATTGAGGCTGTATTTATACTGTCCATAGCATATAAGCCCGGGTACCCATGCTTGTTTTCAATGCTGGCCAGTTGTAGTGTTGGTGTTATCTTAACACACAGTAGCTGCTGATAAGGTACTTGATTGCCTGCATTTCAGTAGCAGATAGATAATTGGTTGGTATGGTTAGTAGCCTATGTTAGCTTTTTTTGGATTTTCTTGGCATATATGTATTTATTTTTTCTACTCTTATTACTAGACTAGCCTACTCCTATTTACATATCATATGCTGGTACAAGTTCTACAAGTCATTAATTTGACTCGACCGGGAATCGAACCCCGATCTCCCGCACGGGAAGCCTGCGCTCTACCAATTCGGCCACCGCGTCCAGTGTTCGGGGTGGAGGTTGATTGTGATGGTGGGTGTGGGGGGCGAGTGGGGGTGCGCGGGGGGGCTGGGAGGGGAGGGGTGTGACAACACTTAGCCCTGTGTAAAGTCATGCCACCGAATGTCTGTGGCCGGCAGGTGGCCAGGTGTCATCAGTCCCGCCCCGCCCCCACTGGGTCCTCCCGGGCCCTCGCTGACCCTTCCCAGACCCCGCCCACACGGCGCGCTCCCCCCCCCCCCCCCCCCCGTGACCCGACGCGTCATTTTGGGTACATTGAACACCCCCTCCCCCATCACTACTCTGTCACTATGTGGTCATGAGAGAGCCCAGGGCCGCAACAAGGGGGTGCAGGGGGAGGGTGGGGTGGGATGTGGTGATGGGGTGGAGGGGAGAGGAGGTGGGTGAGGGGGGATGAGGGGGGGTGGGGGTAGGAAGACGCGTGCCACCCACTCTTCACTTCACCCCCAAAACTTCACCCCTCACCCTCCTACCCACACACCGCCATTCTACCACCACTGACAGTCACACTCAGTCACACTTACTCACACTCACACACACACTCATTCTGTCACTCACCTACAGTCACACTCAATCACAATGACACACAGTCACTCACTCACACTTAATCATACACACTCACTCACCGACAGTCACACTCAATCACAATGACACACACACTCACTCACTCACACTTACTCATACACACTCACTCACCGACAGTCACACTCAATCACAATGACACACACACTCACTCACTCACACTTACTCATACACACTCACTCACCGACAGTCACTCTCAATCACAATGACACACACACACTCACTCACACTTACTCATACACACTCACTCACTGACAGTCACACTCAATCACAATGACTCACACACACTCACCCACTCACACTTACTCATACACACTCACTCACCTACAGTCACACTCAATCACAATGACACACAGTCACTCACTCACACTTACTCATACACACTCACTCACCGACAGTCACACTCAATCACAATGACTCACACACACTCACTCACACTTACCCATACACACTCACTCACCGACAGTCACACTCAATCACAATGACACACACACTCACTCACTCTCTCACGCACACTTACTCAAACACATTCACTCACCGACAGTCACACTCAATCACAATGACACACATTCACTCTCTCACTCACTCACACTTACTCACACACATTCACTCACCGACAGTCACACTTAATCACAATGACACACACTCACTCTCTCACTCACACTTACTCACACACATTCACTCACCGACAGTCACACTTAATCACAATGACACACACACTCACTCTCTCACTCACACTTACTCACACACCACACACACTCACTCACCGACAGTCACACTTAATCACAATGACACACACACTCACTCTCTCACTCACACTTACTCACACACCACACACACTCACTCACCGACAGTCACACTCAATCACAATGACACACACACTCACTCTCTCACTCACACACACATACTCACCTCTCTGTGCACATGTTTCTCTCCCTCCTTTGCCCTCTTCTTCCTTGTTTCCCTCTTGTCTTTTTCTCTCTTTGCCCTCCCCCCCCCCCCTTGTCCTCTTCTGTTTCTTTGCCCTATTCTCCTTTTTGTCCTCGTCTCTGTTTTTCATATTCTCCCTCTTCGTCTTCTAAATTTCTTTTCCCTCTTTTCCTTCGGTGTCCATTTATGTTTCTCTCTTTCAAGTCTTTACCCTCTTCTCCCTCTTTGTCCATTTATGTCCCTCTATTTACCCTCTTCTCCCTCTTGGTCCATTTATGTTTCTCTCTTTGCCCTATTCCCCCTCATTGTCCATGTATGTCTCTCCGTTTGCCCTCTTCCCCCTCCTTGCCCTCTTCTCTCTCTTTCCCCTATTCTCCCTCTTTGCTCTCTTTGCCCTCTTCCCCCAGTTTATCCCCCTCTCTGTTCTTCCTGCGCCCTTTCCATCGTGCTTTCGCCACGTTCCCCACAATGTCCTGTTCACAACCCCCACCCCTATCCCCACCCCCACCCTCACAACGCCCCCACAACACCCCCATGTCACCCCCTCCACCTCAACCCCCGCCCTCGGGCTGCGGGAGACGCCGTTTCCGCCGCCAGAGGGGTCTGACTACATGCTGATCCTTTTTAGTTATTTCTTTCATTTTTTCTCCACTGAGCCCGACAGCCTTTATTGTCTCAAACCACCTTCCTGCCATCTTACCTATCGCCCCCCCCCCCCACACACACACTACACACCACTCCGGTTTGCTAAATGAATACGAAACTGCGACACACATCTGCGAAGCGCCACACAGAGCCAGGTAGGACTGGTTCACAATCACAGTGCCACACAGAGCCAGGTGGGACTGGTTCACAATCACAGTGCCACACAGAGCCAGGTAGGACTGGTTCACAATCACAGTGTGCAGCGCATGATGATGAAGGTGGTGGTGATGGTGGTGATGGTGATGGTGGTGGTGGTGGTGGTGGTGGTGGTGATGATGGTGGTGATGGTGGTGGTGGTGTGGTGGTGGTGGTAATGGTGGTGGTGGTGGTTGGTTGGTTGTTGGAGCCTTACGCCCTGGCAACATCTAAGGTCATATCAGAACAGGTACCGACTTGTGACAGTGTGCACTCATGGCGACTTTATAGTGCTGACCCACTGGGAGACTAGGCCACCAGCACCATGACCTGATATCCCACTCAGACACATTATCCTGACACTTAGTCAACCAGTCCTAATAGTAATAGTCTTATCCTAATAGTAATAATGCCAATTGCCTGGCAAAGAAGCGACAAGCATCAAT
Source organism: Branchipolynoe longqiensis (assembly GCA_030323885.1). Lineage (NCBI taxonomy): Eukaryota > Metazoa > Annelida > Polychaeta > Phyllodocida > Polynoidae > Branchipolynoe > Branchipolynoe longqiensis. The sequence goes on from CM059189.1 coordinate 56,464,182, forward strand.
TTTTAAGTCATTGGTTTGACTCCGTGGATTCGAATCTCACGATATACCAAATAGGGAGACGCACGCTCAACTCATTCAGTCATCCAGTCCGGCTGATGCATGATGATGAAGATAATGATGGTGATGATAACAGAGTTTTCTAACATAATTCGTTCCTAAATGTTATTCGTAAAGTGATTTGTTTGTAAACCGAAAGCAGTTTTGAGGAAGGAAGAGGGGAGGGATGTTAGATGTTACTGTCTGTCCCCCTCCATAAGAACATCAGGTAACTGAAATTATGGATTTTTCTCTCTAACATTTTGGTTTATTTCTGTGTTCTGTTTCTTTGCCTTACTCAACTTTTTTTTATCTTTTTTTTTTTTATTGAGGCTGTATTTATTCTGTCCATAGCATGTAAGCCTGGGTACCCAGGCTTGTTTTCAATGCTGGCCAGCTGTAGTGTTGGTGTTGTCTTACCAAACAGTAGCTGCTGATAAGGTATAGTAGCTGCTGATAAGGTATTAGTAATGGTTGTTCATAAACCCAAAACGCATTCGGAAACCAATGCATTTAAAAAAAAAAAAAATGTCTTCATAAAGCGATTAATTTGAAAAGCGAGTTGTTCGAAAACCGAGGTTGCACTGTATCTCAGAAAATTGCAGAAACTAAAATAAAAGCATCAGATCATAGAAATTTAATTGGGGCATTATTTATAGGTTTGTAGTAAATTGTACAGCTAACCTTGAAGGAAATTGGTTGTGACTGACGGAGAGCCCCCACCCTGAGGCCGTGTCAGTCTGGTGGTTGGTGGTTTGGTGTTATCTGCGGGTGGAGAGTCCTACCCGCCACCCCCCCCCCCCACCCTACCCCCCCCCCCACTACCCCCCCCCCCCCCACACACACACCCTGAGGGCCCGACGTGGGGCGTCCCGACAGCAGGCTTTGTTTTAGGCGCGTTGCACCAGGGGCCGCCACAGCCGGCCCATTAGGTTATCCGGCGAGGAGGCGGAGCAGGGGCGGGAGAGGGGAGGGCGGGGGCGAGACTGGGGCGAGAGGTAGAGAGGGGTGGGGGAGGGGCAAGAGGAGGGGCAGGGTGAGAGGTGGAGAGGGTGAGAGAGTGGTAGTGCAAGGGGAAGGGGGGAGGGAGGTGTGTGTGGGGGGGGGGGGGGGAGACTCACGTGTGGCTCGTGTCAGGGCACATAGAGATATAATAATAGTGACAGTACTTCACACACTCACACACCACGAGTTCACCCCCACCCTCACCCCCACCCTAACACCCCACCCTCACCCCACCCTAACACACCACCCTCACCCCGACCCTCGCCCCCACCCTCACCAGCAGTGTTGTACTCAACTGGCCAGTGTCGGAGTTTCCGCCGTCTGCCAGTTTCCGCGGTACGCATCGCTTCTGCGCATGTGTCAAAATCTAACAGCATCATCAGTAACCTAATAAATTTAATATAATATTTTTGGTAAAGATGTTTTCTATATGTGTACCAAGCGATTTGTTTCTAGGTGGTGTGGTTTTAGAGATATTTCACATTTTCTGTATGAATATTGCTCACGACCATTGACAATGCCTTGAGTTTGACGGTACGCGCGGTGCAAAACATTAGTTTTATTCAAAATTAATAGAAATCAAGAACCAAAACCTTATAAATTTAATATAATCTTTTTGGTAAAGATGTTTTCTATATGTGTACCAAGCGATTTGTTTCTAGGTGGTGTGGTTTTAGAGATATTTCACTTTTTCTGTATGAAGACTGCTCATGGCCATTGACAATGCATTTGAGTGTATGCGTACCGAGGGAAACTGGCGGACGGCGGAAACTGCGACACCGGCACACACACCCCAACACACATTGGACACCAATACACAGTAACAACTAAAGCTAAGATTCCTTATATGTGGTATGCGGCATGCAAATATGAATGCAAATGCAGCAAAACATCGAAAAGCATGTAAAGGCATAGTGGTGCTGCCATACGTCCATATGCGAACGCGAACATGAACCTGATGCGAATGCGGCAAATGGATCGACCCATGGACCGATCAGTGCGAATGCGAATGCGAATGCTGCTGCGTTTGGCATAGAAAACAATAGTAACTTTGATCTTTCTTCACAAATTTGGAGCAAAAAACCCCCAAAATGCTATAGGTATCTTTTTTGGAGTGTTTGTTTGTTTAACGACCCCCCAAGAACAAAAAGTAAACACCGGCTATTTGGGGTTGGCATATATCTATGCCGCACATACCACATTCACATTTGCATGCCGCATTCCGCATATCGCGTATATAGAATCTTAGCTTTAAGCAAAGATATACATGGTATGCGGCATGCGGCATGCGGTATGTGGTATCCACATACAACACTTACACACACACCCCCCTCACAGACTCACACTCCTCACCCACACAAACACTCCTCACCAACACACCCTCCTCACCCACACACACACCCCTCATGCACACATACTCCTCCCACACACCTCTCACCCGCACCCACAAACACCCCTCATGTACACATACTCGTCTCACCCACACTCCCCACCCACACACACACCCATTACACGCACTCATCACCCACACAAACACCCACACACGCACTCCTCTCCTCACCCACACAAACATTCCCCCCACGTACCTCACCCACACACGTACCTGACACACACACATACACACCAGACACGCACACACACAACCAAGAGACAATCAGCAACAAAATCAGCAATAACACAAATAAAACAAAACAAAATCAAAAACCAATTAAAATAAAAAGAAGTTCTATTTCCTGTACCATTGTTGGGTAGTTTGTCAACTCGTGTGAAACCGGAGATAAGGTTAAAGCTAAGATTCCTTCTATGCGGTATGCGGTATGCGGCATACGGTATGCGGTATGCGGCATGCGAATGGGAGGATTCCTTCTACGCGGTAAGCGGCAAGCGTGTACCCCCCCACCAGCACTACCATATGTTTCCACTCAGCACCCCTGTGTGTGACCTTTCCGTAATGCTCAGTCGCCTCTCCTAGTGTAAACCTAATGGGCAGGTGCGACTCACGTTTCTATTCGCGTACCGCATGTCGCATGCCGCATGCCGCACCGATCGCTACAGGGACCGATCGAGTTGTCGCATTCGCATTCGCATTCGCATACCGCGTGTAAGGGTTGCAGCCCATTGACTTCAAGGCGTTTCGATTTTTTGCCGCATTCGCATTCGCATACCGCATACCGCATACCGCATGTAAGGAATCTCAGCCTTAAGGGAAAACGGGCGGGGGAGGGGGGCAGAGGGCGGGGGGCAGAGGGCGGGGGGCAGAGGGCGGGGAGAGGTGGTATTACTATTAGGTAGTTAAAGCTGCATAATGCAATAAAAACATCAAATTGTCTAAATCCAAACGCTTTGTTTTATTTAACGACGCCTCTAGAGCACATTGATTTTTATCATCAGCTATTGGACCTCAAACATATGGTCATTCTGACATATTTCTTGGGGAGGAAACCTGCTGACGGCACCTAGGCTACTCGTTCCGATAAGCAGCAAGGGGTCTTTTATATGCACTTTCCCACAGACAGGACAGCATATAGGCCTTTGATGAACCAGTTGTGGACCACTGGTTGGAACGGAAAATAGCCCAAACTTCAAATGTGCCCACTGAGCAGGATCGACCGGATGACCCACACCTTCACATGTGGACACTCTACTGCCTGAGCTACGTCCCACTCTCCAAGGCCAACAGCCCCACCAGTGACGTCACGACCACCAGTTTGTGTAATAGTACCCGTTATTGTACAGGCTCTCACTAGATGCTGATTGGCTTGTCGGGGTTTTATATCCTGGCAACATATCAGGATGGGTTCCGACTTGTGGATGGTTGGTTGTTGGAGTTCTACGTCCTGGTAACATCTAAGGTTATATCAGGACAGGTACTGACGTGTGATACTGACAGTGCACACTCATGGTGACTTTAAAGTATTGCCCCACTGGGACTGAAAGACCAGGCTGTTGGTGCCATGTCCCGATATCCCACTCAGTCACATTATCCTGACACTGAGCTAACCAATCCTTTTCCTATCTTAGTAATGCCAAGTGCCAGGCTAGGTAGCGACAAGTATAAATTTTGTAAGTCATTGGCTTGACTCGGCCACAATTCTAACTCCCGACCTTCTGCGTGGGAAGCCTGTGCTCTTACCGATTCGGCAACCACGTTTGGTCAAAAGCCGCTGAAAATGTACACAAGAGGATACCAGCAGAAACTTACACATCGGGGAGTTGTCAGGATTTATACTCACATAAATGCTTGTGCACCACGTAAATTGTCATTAGTTCCGACGTGTACTTGCTTCCATTGTGGGTTGGGGGTGGGGGTGGGGGTGGGAGTTGGGGTAGCGATGAAGGGGGTGTGGGTGGGGGTGGGGGCGGGGGGCGTCGTGTGAATGAAAGAGAGGCCAGGCTGGGTGAGAGAGTTAGCACCAGTCAGGTATTAGGGGGTTTATCCCCTCCATCAGACAGACATTGCCCCTTCCCACCCCCACCTCCACACCCCCCACCCCCACACCCCTGCATCATCAGCCCAATACCCGCCACGTAAACCCACCTTCCCGGCATGCTCCACGCCACCTAGCGGCTGCCTAAGTGTTTGATGTGCCCTTTGAAGTCTTTAAAATTCCCAGAATCCCCAGTTTGTGTGCATAAGCTCTTCCGGGAACCTCCCTCTGGGGAGATTATAGGTAACAATTGTGATGCTGCCGCCCCCTCCTGCCCCCTCCCGCCCCCTCTCCCTCCCCCCCCCCTCTCACCTGTTCCCACAGAGCCCAGGTGAGTAAAGAAGTGGTATTAACAATCCATCGACTAGTCCAACAAATAAATCGGGTGTTCCGGGTGTTCCGAGTCCCTATCTTTGTTTTGTTCTTCTTCATATCTGTCAATTAAATATATATATATAATTCATCATCATCATCATGCTGTTGGTCGCGATGCGACAAAGACTGCTTTCATTACTTGACTGCCTCTCTCCATTTCATGAAAGCTGCCTGCAAAAGTGTTGAAGTGCTGCTGGCTTTTGCAAGTTACCAGCAGCACTCTCTCGGGGAGCAAATAGAGGTTTCACACCGGCAAGAACATGTCAAGACAGGCGCAAAACTATTTGTACCTGCAGTGGCTGGTCGGGAGATGTTGGGAGATCCATACATCAACCGCCCTTGATGCTGCCACAGTGACATGGTTTTCTGTTTAGGGTTTGCTCCCTTAGCCTTCGGTTCTGTCAAGAACCTGTACCACAAGGCAGTGGTTTACAACTATGCAGGGCAGGGGCGTCAAACTCCATGAGGTATTCCAATACCTGCATACCCAATATATAATTACATGGATATATAACAGCTATTGCTAGCTCACTTTGGTGCATAGATACTATGTATACGTTTTGTGTGTAAATAATACTGAGTTGAACAATGTTGGGGGACCAATACTTCGGCTCTGACTCTGAGCAAAGAACATAACCAGCAGAATAAACATAGCCCCCTCCAAATATATCTATCCCCAGATATATATATACATATAGTAGCCACAATTGGGTCAGTTGTCCTTTTCATAAATTATATATATCTGTTGAATAGGAGTATGCGAGCATAGGTTCTGGCTACAAATAACAAGAGAAAATGAGAGGGTAATGGGTTGGAAACTTTATATATTTGCTCGGGTATACCTGTACCGGTAAAAGGAAAATTGAGATAAGTGGTGTGAGTCACGTGCACACCTGCAGTATATATTGGTCAGCGCAGGACTGCAGCACGGGCCGGAGCACAGGCCCGCAGCACACGGACCCTGGAGCACAACTAATACATATATCAAGAAACAATTCAGCAATCCAATAATCCAACAAAGCACAATAAACAGATATAGTGTATTTTCCGCTGATTACACTCGTTTAACATTTTATATGCCCTATAATTATCCGAAACCCAATTATCTATGAACTTCATATGACCTAAAGGTTACATTCCTTACACGGTAAGCGGCATGCGAATGCAAATGAGAATGCGACAAAAAATTAAAAAGCATCTAAGTGAATGGGGATGATTCCATGCCTCCGAATGCGAATGCGAATGCGAATGCGAATGCGAATGCGAATGCGAATGTGAATGCAGCAACTGAATCGGTCCATGTAGCCATCGGTGCAGCATGCGAATGCGAATTCTGCTGCGTTTGCCATAGAAAACAGTTGTGAGAAACCTGACACTATGTGTGGGTGTGGGTGTGGGTGAAAGGAATCAACCCGTTTGCATGCTGCATGCCGCATTTGCATTCGCATGCCACATACCGTGTGTAAGGAATCCTAGCTTTAGATGTTGCCAGGATGTAAAACCCCAACAAACAAACAATATTATACATAATAGTTAAAATTCCAGCGGGGAGTGAACGCTATTGGTGGGACTGACCGCTCGCAGGTGGCGCTAGCGGATGAACCGGGAATTAATCATTCATAAATAGTCAAGCAAATATGACAGTGTGCGAAAAATGTCCTGTATATTATTATTATACAATACTCCATGATGTAGTTCCTAAAATAGTTCATAATTTAGTTCATAACATAGTCCATACCATAGGTTATAATATACTATATTATATCCTATGCTATGTTAATTATTTACTATATTATATAGTAAATAATTAATATAGCATATACACTACAGACTATTCTCCCTATGGATTTTAATACATATTTGCTTTAGGGGACTTGCTTTTTTTCTTTGTTAGTACACCTTGTCAGCAGAAAGGAATACAAACCAAGAGCAGAGATAAAAGTTAATGGTGTAATCTTGGAGCAGGTAGAGTCATTTGTGTATCTGGGCCATTTAATAACTAGTGATGGCGGATGTGGAAAAAGAGAATAAACGGAGAATAAACATTGCCAAAACAACATTTCTAAAGATGCAGAAAGTACTAACATCTAGAGACATCAATATAAAAACAAGACTCCGACTGCTAAAATGCTATGTGTGGTCTCCACTTTTATATTGCTGTGAGATATGGACTTTGAAGAAAGCAATAACAACAAAGCTCGAGGCATTTGAAATGTGGCAATACAGAAGAATGTTAACAATTCCATGGACAGCAATGATAAGCAACGTGGAGGTCCTAACAAGAATGAAAATAAAGAGACAGATAATACAAACAATCAAAAACAGAAAAATTAAATACTTTGGCCACATGATACGACACCAGGAATCACAAAGAAGAATACTGGAAGGGAAGATAGAAGGGAAAAGACCAAGAGGGAGAAGGAGAACAACATGGATGGACAACATCACTGAGTGGACAGCAATGAGCTATGCGGAATGCGTGAGAGGAACGAATGACAGGAAGAGATGGAGGTCCATTGCAGCCAACCTTCTTCGAGAAGACGGCACCCATTGATTGATGAGTACACCATACCCGTCCCCCCTCTTCCTCGCCCCTCCCCCTTTACCATTCGCACCCACCCTAACCACCACTCCCCACCCCTATTCCGCCCCGCCCCGCCCCAGCCCGCCCCGCCCTGTCCCTCCCTGTCCCACCCTGTCCCTCCCCACTCCGCTCCATCCCACTCATTCCCACCTTGCCCTCTCCCACCCTACCCTACCCCGCTCCAGTCCCGCCCTCTCCCACCCTACCCTGCACGACCACACTCATTCCCGCCCCGCCCCGCCCCGCCCCGCCCCGCCCGCCCCGCCCCCCGCCCCCCCGCCCGCCCCGCCCCCCCGCCCCGCCACGCCCGCCCCGCCCCGCCCCGCCCCGCCCCGCCCCGCCCCGCCCCGCCCCGCCCCGCCCCGCCACGCCACGCCCCGCCCCGCCCCGCCCCGCCCCGCCCCGCCCCGCCAATGTGAGAGTTGTTACCTTTTGACATGATGGGGCATACAGCGGAGTGTGGATAGGGAGAGGCGGGGTGAGGGGGAGGGGTGTCCGGGACGCGGTTGCCGGGGCGCGGGGCGGGGTGAGGTGAGGCGCCGGTTACTGCTAATCCCGTTACGGTCTCAGCGTGTCCCTTGTTTACCTGCGATTGTCGCCCACATGGACATCACAGGTGTGAGTGGAGCTTCTTATTGACAAGACCCTTGACGGCGGCAGTCTTTGAGGTTGCACTGGTGGCCTAATGAGAGGCGATTGGCGGGCGTCTCCTGACAGACGCCGCCGTTATGGTGCTGTCACATTACAACGTTTCTTACCAATGCGCGCCGACGTGTGTAATTTTTTGGCGAAACGTCGGGAGGCGTCTGGAAGCGTTACGCACATTAGGCGCACGTTGGTAAATGTTGATGGACGGCGACGGTCGACGAGAATCGGTGGCGCGTGTTAGCACAAAACTTTCGATGACCGACAACGCGTGACAATGCGCGGGTGCCAATATTATGGCGACGTTAGGGGGTCGTCCAGATATGTTAGAAGCGCATTGGAGGTACGTATACTTTTTGTCCACTGACGCACGCGCGTGAGGCTCGTTCCCACACATTGCACCAAACTGTTGCTTTTTTTGTCTGTTGTTTTACATCCTACCAACATCTAATGTCATATCAGGATGGCGCGGCAAACTTGTTTGGGTTTTTTCGCACAACGTCGGCTGCACGCTACTAATACGTTGCGCTGACGCCGAAAAGCTTGACGGTTCTCAACGATTAAAAGTGATTTTGCGCGTTGGCGGCACACCGGCGAGATACATCATAGTGTGACGGGGCTATTAGGACGGGAGAGATCATGGCTTTATTGTTGACGGCTCAGTCATCATATTATCCCATGCGCAAAACTAAAGCAAACTAACAAACTTAAAACTGCATCGTCCGATGAAAACATCAAATTTTCAAAACCAAAACAATTACTAGGCCTACCTCAAAATCTACCTTACTTTAGTTTGAAGTAACTGATATTAAATGGCTAACTTTTGAGATATCTGAAGTGCAAACATGCTAAATTAATTTGGGCAAGTGTGCCAAAACTCTGACATGATAGGCTTCTGCAGTAACAACTTCTATTAAATTGCCTCAGTACTCCTCTATGTGACGACAAATGTTTAATAAATGCCCCAAATTAGATATGTAGAATCAAATGTAGATAATTGTTTTGGCTTTAAAAAGTTGATGTTTTCATCGGACTAAGCAGCTTTAAGCGGACTAAGCGCTCTCGCACAATGGGATGAGAAGGAAAGCCCAACACCAGACGAGGAATGGGCAGCTTTGCAGCAGGTTGTATACAACACAGCTAAAACATATATCGGCAAGCCAGACAGAAAACACCAGGACTGGTTCGACCCCAACATGTGTATGTAAACATTTTCAATGTGCTTTCTAAAATTAATTTGGCATGTTTTTACTACAAATATCTCCAAATTTAGTCTAAAGGCCCTGTCACACATCACCGGATTGGGGGAAACGGAAAGAAACCAAACAAAGTCTCTTGATATCCGGCAAATTCTGGTTTGTGTCCGTTGCATATCCATTGATATCCGTTTCATGACGGTTTCATATCCCTTCGTCCAGCGACATTTTGATACATTTTGATACTTATCACACCCGAACACCACCGGACTAGACAATTGTGTCCGTTGCTCAATCCGACAGGCACTTAAACTAAAACAAAGTAGATTATAGCGATCAAACTAATGTATGTATCTAGAAAATTGCAGAAACTCTAAAAGCATCGGAATATGCAACTTTTACAAGTTTAATAACGCATTGCAGGCATATAATGATATCTGGGGTTGCCATGCAACAGTAGACTTGTCACAACTCACGGTGATGGGAATCAACTCGTCCAGGACAACGGCGCCAAAAACAAACCACCACTGAGTCAAATCTGTAGGCAGAATTGCCAACATAGTTGGAAATCTGTACACAATCTGTGTTCAAAAACTAACACAAACGCACTCACACACACACACACACAGGCTACACACACAAACACACACCACACACACAAACACACGCCACACACACACACACGTGTCGCGACAAGTGGCAACAGGGCGGGCTCAAAACCCCGCGCGCCGCCCGTGATTGACAAGCACTAACGCCACAAGCCACGCCCCCCACAACCCAAGCCACGTGCGCAGGCGACCAATCAGCGTCGACTTCTCGGAAGCTATCATAAGCTTGGCCCTGTGATTGGCTCTCCTTGGCTGCAGTCCTTGACCGATATTATTAAAGACACCCACCCGGACCATGTGGTTCACGTCACTTCTACAGTTCCACACACTGACCGCGGACAGTTTTATTAGTTAGCAGTTCCCGGGGCAGATCGATCAGCACACACTAAACATGATTGGGAAACAAGAGCCTTCCACGACGATCCTCACCGTCAAGCCGGCCCCTCGGCCCGTCTCCGCCCGGCTGGCACTCACGGCCCTCTCTGCCCGGCTGGCACCCACGGCCCTCTCTGCCCGACCGGCACCCACGGCCCTCTCTGCCCGGCTGGCACCCACGGCCCTCTCTGCCCGGCCGGCACCCACGGCCCTCTCTGCCCGGCCGGCACCCACGGCCCTCTCTGCCCGGCGATGCCTCTTTGGCCCCGCAAACAGCACCGAGCTGAGCCAACTGTTCCTGCGTGAACTCACCGAGCTTCGCGGGACAAATGGGAACAAATGGAACTTTGACTTTGAGAAGGAACTCCCGCTGCCGGCTCCTAGCTGCTGCGGTGCTGATGGTGGTGGCTTCGTCTGGAGCAAAGTGGACACGAGGAAGGAGTACATCCCGGCCGTCTACACCAGAGGTTGGCAGCCCGCCGGGCGCAGTGTTGTTGTCGGGTGCAAGCGGCGACAGGCAGCCGGAGCCGGCGGCGTGAGGCGGCGGGTTGCGTTTGATTGTGACGAGAACGTGTCGCCGCTTGTCCCGGCGGGCGCTCCTTCTTCCCGCGCCGCTGGTTGCCAGGCAACGCCGCGTCCCGACACGCCCAGCAGCAGCGGCGCCAAGCAGCGCCACCCGGCCGGTAATGGTGATGGTACTGCAAGTACATGTACCGGTACCGGGGCAGTGGAAACGCAGACGCAGATTACAGGTATGTGGTTCTCTCGGGTGTGACATTTATCTAGACTGTCTAAATGACTAGTGTCTGTGTGGTTTTCTGTATGGCTGTTTGTCTGACTGAATAGTAGATACAACTTAAAAGATTCACCCGGTACTTGTGGTACATGGGTGAAGACCAGCCTTATATAAATACGGGCGAAAATAGCGTTAGTATGTAACAAGAAGTAGAATGCCTGGCACCAGTGTCAAATAGTTACTTATATCAGAACAGAGTTGGTGAAATGGGAGAGAATGCAAAAAGACAAGATGGTGGCCAGAGAATGCCGTCAATTTCACTTTTAAATTGCATTAAAGTATATGTTTTATTATATTTTCCAACTCAAAAGTAGCGGGTAAACATGAAGACATATACAAAGAATAAATTTTGCTTCTTAGATTGTGAAATTAGGCTCTCATAAAGAGTCATTTCATTAGCCCGATTTGTTTACCGTTTTTATATAAGGCTGGTTTTCACCCCTGTACTGGAAGTATGGGGTGAATCTTTTATCTAACTGAATATGTGCTTGTGTGACTGAATGGCTGTATATCTGTCTGAATGTATGTATGTCTGGTTGTCTGTATGACTGAATGGTGTTCTGTCTGAATGGCTGGACAGCAAGTTGCCTGTGTGTCTGAGGGTGTTCTTAGAAATTGGGGGGGGGGGGGGGTGCATGTACCAGCTCAGTAAAAACGCAGAACCAGATAACAGGTTGGCGACTCTTGTGTTGTCTGTCTATCTCAGTATCTGTCTGCCTATCTCCCTGTGTGGTTGTATGGATATGTGTGTGTTTGTCTGTCGCTAGAAATTGCATTTTGATTGTGTCTTTGGAAAGTTGCATTGTGCATAGTATATAATATGTGTTGCCACCGACACGATGTGTTTCAGCATGCTGGGGTGGGGGAGGGAAGTCTCCAGACAGACAAACAGACAGACAAACAGACAGACCCCAGAGGTTCACAAGATATTAGAATATTTTCCACGTCGAGATTTTTCTGCCAAGTCTGACGGACAAAAAGGGCTGTTCCCCCCCCCCCTTAATTATTACTGAAGAAGTTATGTCCTAGCAACATCTAAGGCCACCGACTTGTGGCTGCGCGTTAATGGCGACTTTATAGTGCTGCCCCACTGGCATATCCACATTTGGGTAACTGACCACTCACGGGTGGCACCAGTGACATAAATTCAGTCAAATTAATGCTAGAAAACGAATTTATGGTAAAAATCTGCCAATGAGTTGTGGATGGAATAGAAATGACTAAGATTATTAATATTATATGATTTATTGTATGGTCTATTATGTGATTTAATATATGATTTATTATATGATCTATTAATATTATATAATTTATCATACGATTTATTATATGATCTAATAGCATATGATTTATTATATGATCTTTTAATTTTATATGATTTATTATGTAATTTATTATGTGATTTATCATGTGATTTAATATATGGTTTATTATATGATTTAATATATGATTTATTATATGATTTATTATATGATTTTTTATATGATTTATTATATGATTTATTATATGATTTATTATATCATCTATTATATCATCTATTATATCATCTATTATATGGTTTAATATATGATCAATTATATGATTTATTACACTATTTATCATATGACTTGTTATATAATTTATTATATGGTCTATTATATTCACTCATTGTTCCTTTTCTGCTTGCAGCCTTCTTCAGCCAGCGGAAGCGACAGCGGATTGACAGGTGTGATCGCTGTTAGGCTGCATACCCAGCCTCCCCACCCCGACGATGCCCCGCCCCCGCACGCACCACGGTCACGTGACTCCGCCCACCCGACAACCTGGTCCGCGCCACGTCTCGGCCAGTGAGCTGGCAGTTGTGTGACGACTCATCCCAGAGTCACGTGACCACCCATCGAGGAGCTGACAGTCACGTGTCCACCGATCCCAGAGAGCTGGCAGTCACGGAACAACCAGTCACAAAGTTGGCAGTCATGTGACCACCCATCCCAGAGAGCTGACAGTCACGTGACCACCAGAAAGCCACAGAGCTGACGGTCATAGACCCAGTCACAAAGATGACAGTCTTGTGACCAACACCCATAGCTTCCAATCATGTAAGCAATTCCAGAGCTGACAGTCACGTGTCTAGTCACATACCTGACAGTCATGTGACCAGTCTGCGAGCTGACAGTCACATGACAAATCACAGAGTTGACAGTTGATCCACCGATGGCTCCCTGAGCTGGCGGTCAGTCACGTGACTCCTGAACCAGTATGTCACCGCCATTTTGACCTTCAAACCAGACACCCAGAGGTCGTGCCAAGGTCATCAAATGGAAGGTCTCCAAGAACTCGGGTATGTTCTTTTTCCGTGTGTCTGTTTGTAGGTGATGTCTTGTTGTTCGCTTTGCTTGTTTGTTGGAGTTTTCCATCCTAACAACATCTGAGGTCATATTAGGACGGGTACCGACTTGTGACAGTGCGCACACATGGCGACTTTTACAGTGCTGCCATACTGGGAGACCAGATCACTGGGACCATGAGCCGATATCCCACTCAGTCATGTTATCCTGATACTGCCCAAACCAGTCCTCGCTTATCCTTGTAATGCCGAATGCCAGGCTCGCTAGCGACAGATTTCTTGCGTGGGCACAATACCTGCAAAATCTTAATACGAAGCACTCATGTATTGTGAATCCGTTGTTCCATACAGAGTACAGATTAGTCTCGAATATCGTAGGTGGGTGAGCTGTAAGGAGCCTGCTCACAGTGAGCCGATATGTCCACCTCTAAGGCTGGACTGAGTAAATTTCCTAAATAGATTTGCGATGTTTTAGACCCTTAATTTCCTTGGCCTACATGTTTCTTATGAGTGAGTATCAATATTGTGCTAGAAATAGGAAGTGTACAATTCAGTGTATCAAATCCGCCCCAATCGCCCTATCATCCCAACCTCTGTTTTTAAACCAGTAGTTTTCTTGGCCTATTTGTTTGTTCTCCCGCTCCCAGAGAATAATACTGAAGTTTCACATGAAGCACAAACTAACATTTCACTTTCTTACCTTTCAGTTGTCAACACTGACGTCACAACTCCGAATCATCGTGACGTCATCAATGCAGGTATTCCAAGTTCCGCTGGTCAGGAAGGACTGAAGGTGGGCGCCAAGACGCCGGGTCCCAGCTACAGCTTTCATGGATATTTATAGCTATAGACCATAATGGGTGATTTGAATTGTGGTGCTTGTACTGATCAACATGCAGTTCTGGACTCTATGAGTCCAGAACTATGAGGTACTTGGTTGAGCATTGGAAGTGTGCATAAAATATATGTGATGTATAAGCGTTATGCGAGTATAATTGCATGGAAGGGAATTATTATTATTATCATTATACATTATTGTCCCCGTACATACTCTCGGTGGATGCCTCCCGTCCCACCAGCACATGACCTGTGGCGCCGCCATTGGCTAAATCCTCCCCATGGATGCGACATAGTTTGTCACTCGCGCCTGAGGATTATATTAATATTATATATTAGCGTGTGTATTTACAATTGCACATAAATAAGATGTTTGTGTGCATATGAAGAGTTCAGATGCAATACCCCATAAACGCCAATCCAAAATGTTAATTAAAATAACAGATTTTAAACAGATTTTAAAATAACAGATTTTTGCTTGAATGTCATTTTAATTATCACTATTTCCACTTTTCTTGTGGTGCAATGATTATGGAGCAATGAACAAAAGGTTAGGGATGTAAAAAAAAAACTAAAAACTTTTTGAAGGTTTGTCCAATGTTTATCTCAATTTTTGGATTGCCATTTACATGGTTTTGGCCTGAACTCTTCATATATAATCGTTTAGATATACAATTATATATAGTTAAATATGTAAATGTACAATTTTGTATATGCATAATTGCATATGTCATTGTTAGTAATGTTACTGTATATATAATTATGTGTATATATTAATGTATGTATATAATATCTGAGTATATATCTTTTATGTTATCAATATATTTATTAAGGGGGGGGGGATTCAATTGTGGGCAATTCTTTTTAATTGTGTGAATACAGAAATGGGTGAATACAGAATTGGGTGAATACAGAATTGGGTTAGAATAGAATGGTCTGAATATAGAATTGTGCAAATATAGAATTATGTGAATACAGAATGGTGAGAATATTGAACTGTGTAAATATAGAATTGGGTAAAAATAGAATTATGTTAATATATAAGGGTGTAAATATGAAATTATGTGAATATATAATTGTGAATATATAAGTATATGGATATATAATTGTGAATATATATATTATGTGAATATATAATTATGTGAATAGTAGTGAATATAATATGTGAATATGTAATTATGTGAATATGTAATTATGTGAATATGTACTTATACCTATGATTTCTCTGCCTGTAGCCTTGTATGCCTATAATTTATTGAATGTCCTGGGTGTGTTTAATTGTACATTGTGGGGTGCTCAAGCGTGCTTTAATAAATGTTTGCGCACACATCCTCCTTGATAATGACATGTTTTCTGTTCCATTGAATACCATCAAGTCACCAGAACATAGGTTCATGACTGCAACAGCTCCATTCATAAGCAATAAAAACCAAAGAACATCAATCTACCTATGTTGAACAAAATTCACTTATAGATGCTGTTTACATGCAAACAATTACTCCCCTCACATTATTCCACTTGTTATTAAATTTGGTCGAAGTTCCACTTTTAATTCAAAATTAATACATTTTATATATTTAATCTTAAAGAATTATTATCTCAAGAACAATAACATTTATAACCTAACTGTTTTTGGATTTAGGCTTGTAATTTCAAAGTCTACAGGATGGAATAAACATATTGCACCCTATGCATATTTTTTAATTTCGCTGCCGGTACCTAAGAGTCGGTCGGTTAGGACATGTTTGTCCTATCAGGAATATTCATGACTGTTCGTCGCCAGCATCCGCGATCCCCCGCCTGTTGAATTAGTACGGGCATCCTTCTTATGCCAGTAAGCCAGCTACCATACATTGTCAACGTAAAAGTCTTTATAGATCGGTGGAGTAATTTCAAATATGTAGGCCTCGGCTTTGACTTCAATTTGAAATCACGCCCCCCCCTCCCACCACATACACACACCACGAGGATTGTCACGTTTGCCTGTATTATTTTTGTTTTCTTGTCAGGGTCTGGGGTGCATTCGTTGATTAAAGTTGCACAGTCCGATGGTTTTGAGTTTCTGTCATTTTCTGAGATAAATCTATTACCTTGATCGTTATAATTTACCTTAACCTAGTTTGAGATATATGAGGTGCAAACATGCCAAATTAATTTTGGCAAGCATGCCAAAACTCGGACACCATACTGTTCTATAGTAACAGGTTCTACTAAATTGTCTCAGTAATCCCTTTTTGTGTGGTGACAAATGTTTAATAAGTGCACCAGTATCTAAGTTAGATATGTAAAATCATATCTAGATAATTGTTTTGGTTTTGAAAATTTGATGTTTTCATCGGACTATGCAGCTTTAAGCCATGGAAATTTCAATCACAGACGAATGGTCTTCCTCATTCCACTGCTCCGTGTCCTACCCTTATAAATGCCGAGTGTCAGGCCTAGGTATCAATCTTTAAGTCATCTTTAGTTGGGCATTTTTCAAATCTTGTGACCTGCCAAACGGAAAGTGGACGCTCAACTCATTTGGTCATCCTATCACGTAAGAAAAGTTGTGTGGGTTATTTAAAATATAATATATAATAATTCATGAGTTTGGTTGAGTTTGTTCACTAGTAAATTACTACATTGACTGTATATCATGAACATGTGTTAATAATAATGCTTGATCTAAAGTTGCATAGTCCGATGGTTTTGAGTTTCTGCCATATTTTCATTTTTTTACTAAAGTGTATTTTATTCAATGAATAATATCTCTTGTCAGCGCCAGACACTGGTCTTCCGGTCGTACAGTAGAATTCCTTAATACATAAATGAAACTACTATCAGTTGTAATAGTGACTGCATGCAAATCCTGTTTGATACTAAAAGTGTTATACATTTTATAAATGAAGTATCAGCTGTAGTAGTAACTGTGTACAATTCCAGGCCAATAAACGTATCACGCATTCAGTGAATATGTATTGCATGGTTCTAGAATTGTGTTTTAACACTTTTTTCCTTCTTTCCTTTTTTTGTAAAGAAATCTATCAAAATATATATACCTATTTTCAATTTGATTAGGTAAATATACTAGGTTGGTCATTCATTAAAAACTACCTTTCTCTAGTTTGAAGTAAGCGTTATTAAGAATCACTAACTTTGACAATATTTGAAGTAAAATCATGCCAGATCAATGTTCGCATACACGTCGAAATGCTGGACACCATAGACTTCAGCAGTTACAATTGTCATTAAATTGACTTAGAATTCCCTTTTATGTAGCAACAAAAGCCTAATATTAAGTGCATCAGTGAGTCAGTTGGACATGGAGGATAGGTAAGTGTATGGTTTCGAACATTTGATGTTTTCATCAGACTGCATTTCTATCAAAAACATAAAGACCCAGTCAGTGGTATATTTTATTCGTTGGGGGTTTTACATGCCCAACGGCTCGCCGTTGGGGTTTAAATGCGCAACACGGAGGTCGCCGCGCCGGGCGATAGCCCAGGACTAATGACCTTGTCGGCCTCATTAAGATAGGGTGGGGGGGAGGAAATCCGACCCCCAGTGCTGGGGTCGGCGCAAGGAAAACGCGCCGCAAGGAAAACGGCGAAAGGAGAACGCGCCTCCCCCCCCACCCGCGGGGGGCGGGGGGGGGGAGCGAGCCGGGGCACCTCCCGGCTCCCCTAACTGCCCTCACTCTTCTGGCCGCGCGCGCCTTGCCACCACGCATCCCGAGCTGCTCAGCAACCGCTCGGATGTGCATGCCTCGTCCCTCCCCCAGCCTGGCTGCTGCCCTGATGGCAGAGGACGAGCCTTGACCTCTCCCACCCACCCTTTGAACAAGAGGGGGGGGGACACTGGGCGCGCAAGGGGGGGGGAGGGCACGCCGCCCGCCACACAGCGGGCCGGCTGCAGCTGCTCCCCGCAGGTACCAGGTTCAACACCCAGCATATTGACTTAGTCATTGGCAAATGAACTTACACATCATTGCATATTATTATTACTTTATCTTAGCGCCCCTTACGCCCATTGGGGCAGCGCGCGCGTGCATGTGCGCAACAGGTTGATTTGTTACGTCATTAACATTGTGCATTTGTTTATGTAATACTTTTAACCTTAGTGACTTTAATAAAAAGTCTTTTACTCCCCCTGTGTGTTCGCGTCATTTAACTCATCGGAATAATATTTTAAGTGTGCCAACCTATGACAGCTCGGATGCATGGTACTTATTATAGGAAATGTGAATGTTACATAATATCTTGATGCATATACCTTGCACTATGTTCAGTACCTATGCTGTACGCTATACAGCAGAGGTTGCTCCCTCACTTTCTTTTCATGTTCAGAATGGGTTGTGCTGCACACAATGCAACACATTCCACTTCCACTATGTACGAATCAAATGTGATCGCTCCAACGGCTGGAAGACCAGTGCCTCGGCGCTGACAAAATATGTATTCAGATTAATAAAAATATTTACAAAAAAAACAACACTGTACATGAGTAGTAATGGTGAAATAAAGTAATGTTTCAAAAATATATTTGGTTATATTCATTTGTTCTCACTGGGATACATACCATAATGACATCATATCCCACTCAACCACTTTAATTATCCTGACACTGAACCAACCAGTCCTTGTCCTGTTTTTGTAATGCCAAGAGCCAAGCAAGGTAGCGACAAGTATAAATTTGGTAAGTCGACTTAGTCAGACCTCCCCCGGACGGGAAGCGAGCGTTCTACACAGTTGGGCATTTTGTCAAGCCAGAGAAATGATGTTTAGTAAACAGACAATGCGCATGGGCAGGACAGTGCACCTTTGTGCCATTTCCGGTAATCCATTAAAGGGGCTGCATATCGACTAGTTTGGCCTGTTCTAGGCTCCAACATGGATTCTCCAGACATGCCACATTCTTTGGATGGCAATCTATATTTTTCACCTAAAATCCCGTGTGAATCTGCATCACATAATAATTCATTTACATATGTCCCACATACCATGAAAAAAACATGTGACTACAATTACATAATGTTATTACTCAAACAAACTACATGACATTCACATACAACATTAATCACTGTGGCTGAACATCAGCTGCAGTTAGGCAATAACAATAAATAATTGTTCCATTACACTGTACTGTTGTGGAATGCAAACAAAGGAATAATGGGGTTACACATTTTTATTTCCATGAATTTAACTAAAAATCCGTATCAAAATGAAGTATGGCCGTATCACTAAAAATAACACTTAAACCAGTACCGGATACGGGTAACCCGTATCATGTGAGAGGTCTGATTGCCCTTTGGTCGGGCCCCACCGTGACACTGCCCTAAATATATACCTCACAGCTCACGCAAAAGTTAGTAAATGGGTCCCAAAATGGCTGGGACAACAGAAGGTCGCACAAAGGTTAAGTGTGTTCATTTTGAACGAACAGGCCTACTTGTTGTCAACATGGTGCTGGCATCCAATCACAGCGAGGCCGAGATCAAAGACCTGATTCCTATCCTGACTCATAGTAAAACCCCTCTAACCGACCACCTCCACAGATCGACCACTCCCCTATATCGATCGCTTTATGTGGGTCTCAACAATACAATTGTAAGGATATTCTAACTCCCTAAACCGACCACCTTCCTAAATGGACCACTTAATGTCGGTCCCATAGTCGGCGATTTAGAGAAGGTCTTTTTCCCCCTCTCTCTCCACATATATATATATGTATATATATACAGGGCCATATATATATGAAGAGTTCAGGCGCAAAACCACGTAACCGGCAATAAGAAAATGGAGATAAACATTAGAATCAAACCTTCAAAATGTTTATTTTGTTATATTCCTACTTTTTTGTTCATTGCTCCATAACCATATGATCATATGAAAAGTGGAATTAATGAGAATTAAAAATATTTTGTTTATGTGCTTTTGCGCCTGAACGCTTCATATATATATATATATATATATATATATATATATATGTATATATATGTGTTTGTGTGTGCGCGCGTGCTTGTTTGTGTGTTTGCGAACAACATCTAATGGCCCTGTCACATTACGACGCTTCTCGCCGGCATGCCGCCAACGCACAAAAAAGTCGAGACACGTCAAACTTTTCGGCGTGGTGGGAAAAAGTTTGAGTCAGCGCAACGTGTTGGTAGCATGCGGCCGACATTGTGTAAGGTATATCGACACGTGAGAAAAAAAACTAAAAAGGTTTGGCTCACTGTCCTGATATGACCTTAGATGTTGCTAGGACGTAAAAACAACAACAAACAAACAAAGCAACAGTTTGGCGCAACAAGCCTCACGTACGCGCAGCATGTCCCTAGCATTCGTATAACGTTATTCCAGCGCATTTAACGTATCTCGACGTGCCCCTCACGTCGCCATAATGTTGGCACCCGCATGTTATCGCAGGTTGAAAGTTTTGTGTAAGCACAAAACTTCGCCGATCCCTTGACGCGCGCCGCCGACCCTCGCCGACCATCGCCGTCCATCAACGAATACCAACGCGTGGGTAACGCTTCCTGACGTATCCCGACATTACACCAAAAAATCACATACGACGACGTGCATTGGCGAGAAGCGTCGTAATGTGACAGCACCATTACAATGTCCAGCACCAGGGTAGGTAGGGACAAACATCAATTTTGTAAGTCAGCGATTTGACTCGTCCGGGAATCGAATTCCCGACCTTCTACACAGGAAGCATGCGCTCTACCAATTCGGCCATCCCGTCCGGTAAGAAAAAGTTATCAATAAGTACAGTAAAACCTCTCTAACCGAACACCTCCACAAATCAATCACTCCCCTATATCGATCGCTTTATTTGGGTCCCAAACGACCGCCCATACAATACGATTCTAACGATAAGAAAAACTCCCTAAAACTCCCACCTCCCTAAATGGATAATTTAAAGTCGGTCCCGTGGTCGTCGATTTAGAGAGGTTTTACTGTAGTTCACCGCGACACAGTTTCCCCCACCCAGGAACGCATAACACTTTTTCTTTTGATTAATAGACAATTTGAAGGCCTTTTACTATGGCTCATAACCAAAGTTGTTCCATGGATCCCTTCCCTGTATGACGTCACGGGGGAGGGGGTCGTTAAACAAACAAACAAACAAACAAACAAAATGATGTAATTTCCAAGAGATTACATGATTCGGCCTCTATTTCTACAGCCGAAGCTCAGGCGATTATTGACGGCGTGGAAAAAAAATCCAACATTTACATGCATCCAAATTCATTATATTCAGACTCACTCTCGTGATTTTGCCACAGTTGTATACTCTTTTGGCAAGGACGGGTGTGCTCAGTGTCAGGATAATGTGACCTAGTGGGATACCAGGTCATGGTGCTGGTGGCCTGGTTTTCCAGTGGGACAGCACTATAAAGTCACTATGACTGTCACAAGTCGGTACCCGTCCTGATATGACCTTAGATGTTGCTAGGACATAAAACAACAAACAAACAACCAATTTGATCAAATGTTGTTTTTTAAACAAAATGTAAATTTTTGTGTCAGATATGTTTAAACCACTATATGACACCCAATAGTCGATCTTTACTTTTTTTGCTGGGGGGGGGGGGTCATTAAAAAAAATATATATGACGTCACAGAAAGTGTTATTTCACCTCCAAACCAGTGGGTAAGTAGGGCTTCATCGGTCTGGGAGCAAAGCGCTGAGTATCTCGTCGCTGTTCCCAATAACACCGCACTCGGTGGCAGATTCGGTAGAGCGCAGGCTTCCCGTGTGGAAGGTTGGGAGTTTGAATCCCAGCCGAATCAAACCAATTACTTAGAGGACTTATAAAGTTGATGCGTGTCTCTACCTAGCCTGGCGCTTGGCATTAATAGGATGGGACAAAGACTGGTTAGCACAGTATCAGGATAATGTGACTGTGTGGAGTAGCAGGTCATCGTGCCAGTGGCCTGGTCGCCCAGTGAGGCAGCACTATAAAGTCACCATGAGTGTGCACTGTCTGAACCAGTCCTGATATGACCGTATATGTTGCCAGGGCGTAAAACAACAACAACCATCCAATATCCTTTCAGGGGGTGATGTGGGGGTGGGGTGGGGTGATGTGGGGTGGGGTGATGTGGGGATGGGGGGGGGGGGGTGCACACTTTCAGCCCTCTCGGCATGAAGGACGGCTAACATGAAAGTCGACCCGCCCTGGAGGTCAAAGGTGAGCGTCCGTCCACCTGGCGGGCAGTGGGGGCGACAGGGGGACGCGAGTCCCCTCCCGGGCATGGCGGGAAGGGGTGGGTTGGTTGTTGGAGTTTTACATCCTGGCAACATCCAAGGTCATATCAAGACGGGTACCGACTTGTGGCAGTGCACACTCATGGTGACTTTATAGTGCTACCCCACTGGGAGTGGGAGACCAGGCCAACAGCACCATGACCTGATATCCCACTAAGTCACATTACCCTGACACTGAGCCAACCAGTGCTTGTCCTATCCTAATAATAGTAATACTAATAATGCTGAGTGCCTGGCTAGGAAGCGACAAGTACCAATTATTATGTCATTGGTTTGACTCGACCAGCCAAATCCCAAGATCTACCAAAATGGGAGACGGACGCTCAACTCATTCGGCCATCCCGTCTGGTACGAGGGGGTGTAAGCGTGAGGGGGTGGACATGAGGGGGTTGGGGGGGGGGGGCGGTGGTGATGGCTGCCCCGGTCACACACAACACGCCCCCTGGCGGCGTGGTCAGTGGGATCCAACCGGCAGGTGGCGCAGCGCCCGTCAGGTGGCGCCCCACGGCACCTGTGTCGGGGTCAGGCCCCGCCGTGTGGCCCTGTAATGTATCCTCACGTCGCTACTTTGTGATCTAGCTAGTTTGTGACATTAACCGTGGCGTTTTCGGTGTTTTGTGGTGTACCCAGTTTGTGACATTGACCCTGGCAGTGTCCGTGTTTTGTGGTGTACCCAGTTTGTACCCAGTTTGTGACATTAACTGTGGCTGTGTCGGTGTTTTGTGGTGTACCCAGTTTGTGACAATAACCATGGCGGTGTCGGTGTTTGTGGTGTACCCTGTTTGTGACATTAACCATTGCTGTGTCACTAATTGGTGGTTTACCCAGTTTGTGACATTAACTGTGGTGGTGTCTGTATTTTGTGGTGTACCCAGTTTATGCCAATAACCGCAGCAGTGTCGGTGTTTGTGGTGTACCCAGTTTGTGACATTAACCATTGCTGTGTCACTAATTGGTGGTTTACCCAGTGTGTGACATTAACCATGGCGGTGTCAGTGTTTTGTTGTGTACCCAGTTTGTGACAATAACCATGGCGGTGTCGATGTTTGTGGTGTACCCTGTTCGTTTCATTAACTATGGCGGTGTCTGTATTTGTGGTGTACCCTGTTTGTGACATTAACTGTGGCGGTGTCAGTGTTTTGTGGTGTACCCTGTTTGTGACATTAACCAGGAGGACAGGAGAGAGGTAGTATGGGAAAGGTAGAGGAGAAGAGAGAAGAGAAGAGGGGGGGGGGAGAAAGAGAAAGAGAGAGCGATAGGGAGAGAGAGAAATAAAGTTGGGCGGACATGAGAGTGGTGGAGGAGAGGACGGGAGAGAGGAGGGAGGGAGACAAAGAGAGAGAAGGAGACAGAAGGAGAGAGGGAGAGAGATCGAAAGAAAGAAAGAAAGAGAGAGAGAGAGAGAGAGAGAGAGAGAGAGAAAGAAAGTTGGGAGGAGAGGACAGAGTTAGTGGGGGAAAGGTGGAGAAGGGGACTGGAGAGAAGGGGAGGGAGAAAGATAATGAGAAAGTGTGGAAGAGAGAGATAGAGAGAGTGAAAGGTAGGAGGACAGGAGAGCGGAAACGGGGAGGAAAGTGGAGGAGAGAAAGAGAAAAGAAAGAAAGAAAGAAAGAAAGAGAGTGAGAGAGAGAAAGTTGGGAGGATAAGACAGAGAGAGCGATAGCGGAGAGGGGTGGTGGAGAGTGGAGGAGAGAAGAGGAGAGAAGAGGGAGGGAGAGGAGGCGGGGTGGGGGTTTGGCAGCGGTCAGCCTGCGGGTAACCGTGGGTGGGCGGGTGGGTGGGTGACAGCGCCACACGGCGGCTTTTAGGGACAGCCGGAGCCCTCTGTCGGGCTGGCGAGCGCGCGGAGGGCGGGAGGGGGGGGGGGGGTGACGGGCTGACAGAGCCCTCTGACGGGCGCGAAACGCGAGCCGGCGGCGGGCGTTTTGTCGATGTGTAACCTCACCCCACTGTCGCCTTCCCATTTGAACCAACAACGCGCTCTTCTCATTGTCCGCGGTGTGAAGTGGTGTGAAGTTTCTTAAAAATGGAGGCGTCCGAGGTTGTCTTGATGACTGTGGCAAAAGTAAACGCTCTGTCCTTCTCCGCCAGCCCTCAGGGCCACTGGTTAATTGTGCAGACGATCTCTTCTCTCTCTCGATTTCACCAGACGTGCGGGCCGGATCGGTAGAGCGCAGGCTTCTCGTGTTGAAAAAAATGTTTGTTTTATTTAATGACGCCTCTAGAGTGCATTGATTTTTATCATCACTATTGGACATCAAACATATGGTCATTCCGACATATTTCTTTGGAGGAAAATTGCTGTCGCCACATAGGCTACTCTTTCCGATAAGCAGCAAGGGGTCTTTTATATGCACTTTCCCACAGACGGACAATACATACCACAGCCTTTGATGAATCAGTTGTGGATCACTGTGTAGAAACCACACACTTGTCGTGGTCACCAGTTTGTAGAATCTAATGCTCGGATCTGTGGTTGTTTTATGTTGGCTATGCAGAAAACCATACAGACAAAGAGAAAGAAAGAGAGCAAAGAATAATAGGAGAGTAGAGAGAGTCCTGCCCTCTGGTTTATTGCTTATCTAGTTACATGCGTTCATTGTAGAGGATCACAACAATTCCTCCCCCCAATGGGAATTGAGCATTCTTGGCCCCACCAATAGGGATCCAGCATTCCTGGTCTCCATGGATACCAGTGGTCTGCTCACCACCAGTAGCTATAGCCCCATGGCCACCACCAACCTTGACCGTTTGAGTGTGGTGACCCCTACCCCAGCAGCAGGGCTAGGCCCTGAGTCCAATCACACGCAGACCTGCCAGCACCACTATGTCTATTTACATCCCACTCAGGCACCACCAACCCATATATATATATATATATATATACATGCGCCTGGTCACGTACACCGATCAGTAATAGAACATTTGCTTTCCCCCCTCGCTGAGTATCGGAATATTTTACAACTGGTTGGAACGGAAAATAGCCCAAACTGCAAATGGGTCCACTGACCAGGATCGATAGGATGACCCACATCTTCACAGGTGAACACTACCGCCTGAGCTACGTCCGATGCTGAGTCACAAGCAAAGACTTACAAAATTGATACTTGTCGCTACCTAGCCTGGCGATTGGCATTATTAGGATATGGTAAGGACTGGTTATCTCATAGCTCAGCAGGAATCTGACTGAGTGGGAAATCAGGTCATGGTGTCAGCGGCCTGGTCTCCTGGGTTGGGCAGCACTATAAAGTAACCGTGAGTGCACACTGTCAGTGTCACAAGTCGGTACCTGTTCAGATATTACCATAGATGCTGCCATGGGTAACATGGGGGACACATGCGACATGGAGGGACACACAGGGGACAGGTGGGGCATGGGAGACTCAGTGGCCACGGGGACCACGGGGGACCATGAGTGACACATGAGACCACGGGGGACATGATGGGGCCACGGGGGGACATGTAGGGACACGGGGAACGTAGGAGACCCAGGGACCGTGGGGGGCATGGAGGGACACAGGGAACACATGAGGGACACAGGGAACAAGCGGGGCACAGGGGACATGGGGAAAACGTGGACCACAGGGGCACGGAGGACATGCGGAGACCAAGCGGGGGTTCACAGGGGGCCATAGGGGACACGTGGGACCAAGGGGGACACGTGGACCCCATGTGCCAACTGGGGACCAGCGGGACGCCACCCCGACCTTCACCCTCACCATTCACACCTCTCACACCATCACAATTCACACTCACCCGCATCTCTCCCACCTCACCCTCTCCCCTCCCTCCTCACGCCTCACCCTCTCCCCTGCCTCCTCACACTCACACTCACACTCACCCCTCTCCCTCACCCTCTCCCCTGCCTCCTCACACTCACACTCACACTCACCCCTCTCCCTCACCCTCTCCCTTGCCTCCTCACACTCACCCTCAACCCTCTCCCCTCTCCCTAACACTCTCCCCTCCCTCCTAACACTCACACTCACACTCACCCCTCTCCCTCACCCTCTCCCCTGCCTCCTCACTCTCACACTCACCCCTCTCCCCACCCTCACCTTGCTCCTGCACACTCACACTCACACTCACCCCTCTCCCTCTCCCCTCCCTGCCTCCGCACACTCACACTCACCCTCTCCCTCACCCTTCTCTTGCCTCCTCACAGTCACCCTCACACTCAGCCCTCTCCCCCACCTCTCCCCTGCCTCCTCACACTCACACTCCCCCTCTCCCTCACACTCTCCCCTGCCTCCTCACACTCACACTCACACCCCTCTCTCCTGCTCCTCTCTCACCCTCCCTGCCTCCACATCACAACACACTCACTCCTCACCCTGCCTCCTTACACTCGCACTCACCCCTCTCCCTCACACTCTCCCCTGCCTCTCACACTCACCTCCACCCTCTCCCCACACTCTCCCTGCCCCTCACACTCACCCTCTCACTCAGCCCTCCTCTCCCTCTGCCCTTCCCTCTCACACTCACCCCTCTCCTCCACCCTCCCCTGACTCCTCACACTCACACTCCACTCCCTTCTCCCTCACCCTCTCCCTTACCTCCCACACTCCCTCACACCCCCTTCCCTCACCCTCTCCCTTGCCCACTCACACTCACATCACACTCACCCCTCTCCCTCACCTCCCCTGCCTCCTCACACTCACCCTCACCCACAACACCTCCCTACACTCTCCCCTCCATCCTCACACTCACCTCAACCCTCTCCCCTCTCCCTCACTGTCCCTCATCTCTCACTCTCACTCTCACCCCCACTCCTCTCCTCCTCTCCTTCACTCCCCTCTCCCCTCTCCCCTTCTCCCCGCCTCTCTCCTCCCCTTCTCCCCCTTCCCCCCTCCCCTCTCACCCCTCCTCCCCCTTCCCTCTCCCCTCTCCCTCTCCCTCCCCTCTCCCTTCTCCCATCTCCCCTCTCCTCTCTCCCCCCACCTTCATTCGAATGACCAAACTCTGTATCATTCTTGTCTTGCACTTAAAGTTGCATAGCCCGATGTTTTTGAGTCTCGACCATTTTTCTGGGATAAATATGTTACATTGATGGTTATAATCTACCTTACTTTACCTTGAAGTAACTTTTATTTTAAAAGGCTAACTTTTGAGATATTTGAAGTGCAACCATGCAACATTAATTTTGACAAGCACGCCAAAAATCTGACACCGTAGGCTTATGCAGTAACACTAACATGTTCTATTCAATTGGCTCAGTATTCCCCTCTGTGTGTTGACAAATGTTTAATAAGTGCCCCATTATCTAGGTTAGATATGTAGAATCAAATTTAGATAATTGTTAAAGCTTTGACAAATTGATGCTTTTATCGGACGATGCAGCTTTAAAGATGCATTTTCTGATGACATCATCAATTTAGCCAAAACCAAAACACTTACCTAGACTTCCTGTAGGGGGACTGAAGCTTGGACCTGGGCCGCGTTCAGGGTTCACGTCTCGGAGTCGCCTCGGAGAAATTCCTGACATCATAACGGCAAAAGCAGTCGGTCACCTTGAAAATGGCCGCCCCCTGGAAAAGAAGAGCTCTGAATATGGCGACCATTTACGAGGCGCTTTTTTCTCCAGTCTGAAAAGCAAGACGTCTTCGAGATGACTCAGAGACGTACCCTGAATGGAAATAAGCCAGAAGGTGTCTCCGAGATGTCTCGGAGTCGTCTCGGAGGCGTACCCTGAACGCGGCCCAGGTCTGTAACACAACCGGAAGTGCGATTATTTTACCGCAAAGCCCTAGCCATCATCAACATAATCAATCCCTTAACCGTGAGGGTAGTTGGGGCACCACAGATGACTTTGCAACCAGCTTTCTCTAGTTTTCCACTGTTCTCTGGGACTTTTGAAATTCCTTCACTGCAGACGCGACACTTTAAAGTTGCACAGTCCGATGGGTTTTCAGTTTCTGTCATCTTCTGAGATAAAAATATTAGGGTGATCATTATAATCTACCCTACTTTCACTTGAAGTAACTTTTATTTTAAATAGCTAATTCTTTTAGATATTTGAAGTGCAAACAAGCAAAATTAGTTTTGGCAAGCTTGCTAAAACTCTGACACCATAGGTTTCTGCAGTAATAGGTTCTATTACATTGCCTCTATATTTATTCCCTTCTATGTGGTGACAGGTCTTTAACAAGTGCGCCAGTATGTAAGTTAGATATGTAGAATCAAATTGAGATACTTGATTTGGTTTTGAAAATTTGATGCTTCATCAGACTATGCAGCTTTAAACTCGACCTTGACCACATAAACAAACTGATGGGCAAACTCTGAGTTCTGTCCTTACATTTGTTTCTGAATTGGACGGCAGTGAAACTGTCTGAATGTTGGATACAGTAAAACCCCATTAACCAACCACCTCCACGGATCGACCGCTCCCTTATGTCGATCGATTTATTTGTGTCGCAAACGATCACCCATACAATACCATTGTAATGATATAAAAAAAAACTCCCTGAACTGAGCACTTCATTATCATCATCATCATCATCATGCTGTCTGTCGGTCGCGATGTGACAAAGACTTCTTTCATTACTTGACTGCCGCTCTCCATTTAGCTCTCTGCTGTGAGAGTGATGTCCATGAGTCGGACTAGTTTTGTGCGGTTCTACATTTCATGAAAGCTGCCTGCAAAAGTGTTGAAGTGCTGCTGGCTTTTGCAATTTACCAGCAGCACTCTATCGGGGAGCAAATAGAGGTTTCACACCAGCAAGAACATGTCCAGACAGGCGCAAAACTATTATTCCCTGCAGTGGCTGGTCGGGAGATGTTGGGAGTTCCATACATCAACCCCCCTAATGCTGCCACAGTGACATGGTTTTCTGTTTAGGGTTTGCTCCCTTAGCCTTCGGTTCTGTCAAGAACCTGTACCACAAGGCAGTGGTTTACAACCCTGCAGGGCAGGGGCGTCAAACTCCCTGAGGTATTGCAATACCTGCAAAACCAATTGCAATACCTGCAATACCTGCAAAACCTGCATACCATACATACATACATACATACATACCTTTCATATGCGTCGGGTCTGGCTTCACTGACTTTGACACATACACACTGTAGCCGAGCAGCATGGGCTTCCTGGCCACCTTCTGCATGGATGATGTCAGTTTGAAGCTGTGCGTCTTCTCCGCATCTGCGTCCCTCAGCAGGTGAGACGCCGCGTCCACGAAACAGTGCACCTTGCGGGACGCGTCGAGCCACGTCATGTTGATGATCGGCAGCCCACGCGCCAAGCCGCACAGCAGCTTTACCGTCCAGCGTACCTTGTCGGTGACCACTTCATTAAGTGGACCATTTAAAGTCCGTCCCAAGGTGGGTCGATTTAGAGGGGTTTTACTGGAGTCTGATAAAAGCATCAAATTTTCTCAAACAAAGCACTTATGTAGATATTAACTTCGATATTCAACTTAGATACCTATGCACTTATTAAGTATTCGGTCAAGTCAAACCAATGACTTACCAAATTGATACTTGTCCCAACCAATCCTGGCACTCGGCATTGCTGGGATAGGGCAAGGACTGGTTGGCTCAGTGTCAGGATAATGTGACTGAGTCGGAAATCAAGTCACAGTGCCAATGGCACAGCCTTCCAGTGGGGCAGTACTATAAAGCCAACATGAGTGTGCACTGTCACAAGTCCGTGTCACTGTCAGTCCTTATGAACTTGGATGTTGCCATTATGTACAACCCCCAAAAACAAAACAACAGAGAAATTGGTAAAAAGAACTGTAGCCACCTTTGTTCCCACATTGCACACCAGGGGGCGATTGGTACTATGGTTGTTATATATATATGTATGTACGCGTGACATGGAGTCACCGGGATGGAACGGCGACCAGCGTGTCTGGCGCAGGTAACAATAAACGTCACTTGTGGACTATATACTTCATGCAGTTCGGGTCTCTATATTACATGGTGTCAGATATGCCGAACACTCCACCCCGCTCCCCAGCCTAAAGCCGCCAGGACCTCTGGTTCTCAATAGGAATATGTCGACAAACTGGAAGGCATGGTACAGGGCATTTAACATTTATACAATAGCAGCCTGCATAAGTACAAGGACGGAGAAAGTACAGTGCCACATATTCCTGCACGTAGCAGGAATGGAGGTGCAAAGTATGCATGCAAACATGACATTTGACACGGAAAGCGAAGACAATATAGTGCCACTTGTAGAAGCATTCAGACAACAGTGCACCGGGAAAACTAACATCATAATAACACGATGTAAGTTCAATACCCACAATTAGGGGTCGGAAAGTATGGCCACATATCTAACAGGACTGAGGGATAAGGTAAAAGATTGTGATTACGGTGAGATCGAGGACTCCCTGCTACGGGACAGAATTGTGGCAGGAGTGATAAGCTTGCGACTCCGCAGCAAGCTGCTGCAAACAACAGACCTAATGTTGCAGAAGACCATAGAGATATGTGAACTGAGTGAATTTGAAGGAGCAGAGCTGGAAGGTAAAGCAACAGGAGAGGAAGCAAGCAAAGTAGACAACATAGTCAAAGGAGCCGGCACACCGGCACCACGCCCACCAGCGACATGCCCACTGGCGCCATCTTGGAAGCCATCTTGGAGACTGCTCCCCAACCAAATCAACAACAACAGTTGCACCATTTGCGGCAACTGTGGCTATACGCATAGGAGAGGTCTATGCCCGGCTCAAGGGAAAACATGCATCACATGCCAGAAGGTGGGACACTTCACAAAAGTATGTCGAAGCCGTCAAATCCCAGTCCATGGTGTACAGATGGAGGAATCCGATCAGCTACTGGAAAATTCCGACGAGGAGGAATCGCAGATAGACGCACTGATTGCCAATCTGTTCGTCGGCGAATTAGGCATCAAGGACGATAACAAATCAGATCTCTGGTTCACCACGATCTGAATAAACAACGTTCCGGTGCGATTTAAACTGGACATGGGGTCGGAGGCCAATATACTCCCACAGCACATCCACGGCAAGATCAAGTGTGATAATCTGGAAGCAACCAAGTGTACATTGGTAACGTTCTCGGGACACCGGATTATCCCGGAAGATGCTACGCGACTCAGGATCAAGGACAAGATGATCACGTTCCAAGACATCAATGGGGGCCATCCCATACTAGGCAAGAATGCATGTGTCGACCTTAACATGTTAGCCAGGATTGATGACATTAAGGAATAAAAAACAGAGAACAGTGACATAGCAAACCAGTGCATCAGTACAGAAGCCGATGAATTGGTAAGCAGTTATGATGATGTCTTCAAAGGACTAGGTCTAATCAAAACAAATGCCATTATACATGTTCATTGTAATGTTGCACCCTCGATAGATCCGCTATGTAGAATCCCATATGCTATCAGAGATAAAGTGCATAAAGAGACAAAACGCATGTTAGAGTTAGGAGTGATTGAGGAACAGATAGAACCCACCGACTGGGTGAACTCGATCACTAGCGTACATAAGCCAGATAACATCAGAATCTGCCTGGATCCTACCAAGCTCAACCGGGCTGTTAAAAGGGGTCCCTTTGATACTAAGACGATCGAAGAAATTTGGGCAAATACCACAAAAGCAAGATTTTTCTCAGTTTTAGATGCCCAATCGGGATACTGGCAAATACACAAGATCCAGAAAGCTCACACCTGTGTACATTTAACACCCTATGGGGGCGGTTCTAGTACACCCATCTACCGTTCGGCGTAAAAACCGCCAGGGACATCTTCATACAGGAGATGGAATGATTGATGGGAGACCTCCCTGGGGTTGGGATCGTGACAGACGACATATTAATATAAGGTTTGTCTATTGCTGAGCACAATATACGGCTCAAAGAAAGGGCCCGAGCAGTCGGCCTTAAGCTGAATTTAAAAAAATCCAAAATATGCCAAAACAAGTTACATATATTGGGCACTTACTGACTCAAAACGGGGTCAGACCAGATCCAGGCAGAGTCCAGGATATTGTTGATTTGTCGGAGCCAAGCGACAAAGCAGGTGTGCAGTGATTTCTCAGCATGGTTGGGCATGAGCACAAATTCATACCCAAGCCAAGATGTCAGAAATCGCCAAACCACTGCGCACGCTCTTATCAAAGGATGTCGCTTCGCACTGGCAAATTGAACAACTAGCATTTGATACTTTAAAAGCGAAATTAAAATCAGCCCCTGTACTGACCTATTATGACAGTTTTGAGCCAATCGTATTACAGGTAGATGCATGCCAATCAGGATTCGGGGCAGTCTTGATGCAAAAGGGGAAACCTGTGCTGATGGCCTCCAGGGAGTTAGATCACGCTCAATGTAATTATGCAACAATTAAGAAGGAATTATTGGCCCTCTGCTTTGGCTGCAGATGATTTCACGATTACATTTTCGGCCAAGAAATAGTAGTGGAGACTGATCACAAACCCCTGGTGGCCATCATGTTCAAACAAATCCACATGCTGTCAGCCCGAATGCAGCGAATCTGCATGCGGTGGCAGAATTACATCACGCTCACACATGTTAAAGGTAAATTAATGTTTTTTGCAGACGCACTGTCCAGGGCACACAGCCACAGCCTACATCCAGTAAATCTATTCGCCAACACCTTAAATGTGGCAACAATAGTCGGGCAGTTGGGCATATTAGAAAGAATCACTCAAGGGTACAAAACTGACAACGCAATGACAGAAATAAAAAATCAAATCGAGAATGGTTGGGAAACACCACTTCAAAACCTACCACCCCAACTGAGACAATATCAACCATATAAAGATGAGCTTACTATCGAGGATAATCTGGTGATGAAAGGAAATCGAGTTCTGATACCACACGAAATAAGACACACCATGTCAGACATCTTACACAAATCACATGCCGGAATCACAAAAAATAAACAATTAGCGAGAGATTCCGTGTTCTGGCCTAATCTAAATAAACACAGAGAGGAAAGAATAAACAGATGTAACACATGTCAAAATAATCGCAACAAATTGCAACCCTTGATTAATCACAATATCGAAAGCATTCCCTACCTCAAGATAAGAGTAGATTTGTTCGAAATCCACAACAAAACATATATTTTGACAGTAGACTACTACAGCAAGTACCCCGAAATAGACCAAATTGACGATACCACTTCACACACAGTAATAGAGTCGCTAAAACAAAACTTTGCATGACACGGCATACCCAGGTACATTGTCTCAGACAACAGACCGCAGTTTCGGAGTGAAGAATATAAAATATTTGCAAAACACTCCCAATTCATCCCCATATACTCCAGCACGTTATACCCACGTGGCAATGGACACATTGAAAGATTTGTCCAAAGCATCAACAAAATTATAAAGAAATGAACAGCTGACCAAAAAGATATACATCTATCAATGCTTAATTACAGAAATACACCATTACACATAATCAATCAATCAATAGGATACAGCTATAATAGGCCTTGGACCTGTTAGCCACTCTTAATTAATAGAAATCGAGACAGTTCTTCAGATGTGGTGGATTGAAGCAACTGTCGCTGGCTCCAAGATATACGTAATGCTTGACCAGTATGCATCCAGTCCGGACTTGAAACAGTTCACCGACTCTGCTGTTACGACACTCTCCAGCAAGTCATTCCACAGGTCAACCACCCTAAAGCTGAATAAGTTGTGTCACAGGTCCAGTCTGGAGTACCGCTTCCTCAGCTTCAGGGAGTGCCCTCTGGTCCGGGTGTTGGAGTCTCTGATAGGGGGGCTGCTTGTATTGTAGATACCATGGAGATATTTGAATACTTCAATCATATCCCCCAGGCCCGTCTGTAGTACATGCTTGGGATCTTAAAATGGTGCATACGTTGTTCATAGGGTATTTCATCGAATCCATGTACAAGCTTTGTTGCCCTTCTTTGAATTTTCTCAATTGACTTAGCATCCTTCCTGTAGAGTGGTGACCACACAACATTTCCATATTCCAAAAGTGGACATGCAAGGGATGTGTATAGTCTGCGCACAACATCTTCATCTAGGTATGTGTACGATCTTCAAATGATGGCCAGTATTCCATTAGCTTTGTTGGTGGCTTCCTGGATGTGGTCGCTGATTGTCAGTTTGTTGTCCGCCTTGACACCCAAGTCATTTTCTATATTCATTCTTACATTATTCATACCATCGTTCATTACATAGATCTTCAGATCAGATGGTGCAATATTTATGTTGGTCAGGGGGCCACGAAAGAGTTGGTCCTCAAACATTGATATCATAGGTCTTCTTGCGTGAAGACACTTGTGAATCTGGTGTTCAAAGTATCAGCTTTGTCGATATCATTTTGTGCGATGGTCCCATTATTCCGCCTCAAATCTCCAACTGGAATGTGTACTTTGAGTTTACTCCTAGCATATTTATAGAAAGCTTTGGGGTTCTCTTTAGCATTTTTGGCTATGATTTTCTCATGCTCTCTCTTTGCTTTCCTACATTCCCACTTTACTTGGTTACATAGTTTTGCATATTGAAGTCTGTCACTACCTGTACCCGAATGTGCTCTTCACTGTGTATGCCTGTTGTTTCAAGCCGATCTTCTGCTTAACTTGGTCATTCATCAATTCTAGCTGGGGCCTGCCATTATTCATTTCGCCAGATGACATGGATATGTGCTGTTTGCATTTTTCCATAAAGGTTTTTTCAAATGCATTCCAATTGTCCTCAACAATGTCTGTATCTGAAGCTGCACTTAGTAGAACTTGGTTGAGATCCTGTCTCCTTTATCCAATATGAATTTGTGTTTTACACTTGAGATTACGTGGTAATAGCAACTGAAATTAAAGGAAAAGCAATCATAGTGGCTAGTTCCAAGTCTCGCAACATGTTTAAGGTTTCCAATCATTTCCTCCTCATTTGTAATGATGAGCACAACTGCTGATGAGCATACGCCTCCAGTCACGCATACCGGTAATCAAACAACACCTGTTGCCAAACATACAACCAGACAAAATGCCACAAATAAAATTAATCCAACAAAAACTAAACGAGTACCAAGAGAAAACAGCTGGGAAAACACATAAAACCATCCCAGTAGGGGAAAGAGTGAAATATCAAAATCACAAAGGGACCTGGCAAAAAGGCATAGTAGTAGGCAACACTGGCCATACCGGCCAAGAATATCAGATAGTCAATAATGCAAACAACACCACTAGACCAAAACAGCAAGTATTATATAGCACCGACAAACCAGATCATACCAACACCAACAAAACAAGTCACCCCGGACGCAACAATCAAAACATCCAGATACGAGCCTAAACTAAGACCAATAGCCAAGCTTGACATATAAGTCACGCGCTAGTCGAACAGCATATGCGATCGTTCAACAAAACTATGTTGTAAACTATATTTGTGATTAGGACAAGCAAGAAAATGTTAAGAAAAAACAGAACACCCAAGACACACAGAGTGTGTAGATTGAAGATATAATATAATGTAAAGAACTATAAAAATAACAAATTGTTAGCTATAAGAAAGATATATTGAGCATTTATCGAAATCATACAGTATCATTGCAATGAGTACGTAACATCAATGTGAAGTCTGGAATTGACAGACTATAGTATTAGTAAACTGATTTTAAATAAACGCTGACAGGTCTTACGTAATTGTGATAAGTAGGTTAAAATTATATTGTGAGATACTATATTAAAGTACATTTTTAACAAAGATATTTTTTTAAATATTTTTATAAAGGGTTGACATAGAAGTCGGTAAAATACAATAAGTTCATAGAAGAACGAATAAGAAGCATACCCCACTTGAATGAAATATGTCTAGAATATAACAGACCAACGAATATGGTGGTGACAAATGTGCAACATGGATGACAAGGTAAATTCAATCAAATTCGTTCTTCCCCCTTTATTATCATTGAAAATGGAGATGTGTATGTGCACGTGACACGGAGTCACCGGGGTGGAATGGATACCAGTGTGGCTGGCGCAGGTAACAATAAATGTCACTTGTGGACTATATATATACACTTCATGCAGTTTGGGTCGCTACATTACAATGGTAGTGCTGGCTGCGATTAAGGATCGCATTGTGACTGTCATTATTGTCAGATCCATCCTGACAGTGCCAGACCCTGACAAACACTGATCGATTGGGAGGGTTTTATGTCCTGGTAACATTTGCGGTCACATAAGGACAGGTACCAACTTGTGACAGAATGCACTCACAGTGGATGTTTTATACCAAAGTGTTGCAAATATGGAACCAAAAACACTAACATAATTAAGGTTAGTTCCAAACAGCTAATGGTCCTGTCACACTACGACGTAACGACGTCAACGTAGGGAGAACGTGAAGAACGTTGAACTTCTCGGCGTAGTATGCAAATTTGGGCACAAGTTGAACGTGGATGCAGCGTAGTGGACGAGAGCGTAACGTCGGTAAAGCGTAGTGATACCGTCATTCAACGAGAGAGGTCAACTTCATTACGTTCACGGAACTTTATGAACATTATTCCATCGCCAGAACTACGTTACCTGATGGCGAAACGTTGAACTACATTGAACGTACGTTCTCCTGATGTTATTCTGATGTTATCCTGACATTATCCTGACGTTATCCTGAAGTTATCCTGACGTTCCCATTATGCCACGTGGACGTTTCCACCGGGTTTAATGTGGGTCAACGTAGTGCAACGTAGTTGAACGTAGTGACTAACGTTTTAATAACGTTTTAATAACATCGGTTTAACGTCATTGACGTTCACCAAACGTGCACAGAACGTACACATAAAACTTACGTTCGAACTACGTCAAAAGTTTTGAACATGTCCAAAACCTTGACGTAACACGATGTAATGTGACGTAGCTCGACGTCAGTCTAACATCATTATGACGTCATAATAACGTAATCCAACATACATCAACGTAATGACGAAAGATCACCACGTTAGGCTCACGTTCGCTCATTACGTTGTAGTGTGACAGGGGTATTAGATGACAAGGCAACTACCAAATTGAGACTGTTGCTGTTCGGCAATGAAAACAAGTCGTGGCGTGACTTACACATTATCGACAGGGTAAATAAGCCATCACCAACAAAAAACACAAAAAAAGTAGTGCTTCCTCTCTGAGATGCAACATTACCAGCAGCACCATGATGTGATACCCTACTCAGTCGTATATTATCCTGACACTGAACCAATAACCAACCAGTCCTCACCCGATCCTACTGACTCCAAAAACCGATCGAGGTAATGGCAAGTATCAATTTTGTAAGTGTTTGGCTTGACTCGGCCAGGGCTCGACCTTGTGACCTCCCAAGTGGGAACGGACACTCTAACTGCCTAGGCCATCTGATACTCTATAATGACGGGGCAGCGAAGTCGCATTGATTATAGTTCGTGCACTCATCCGTGACAACGATTCGCACGCAGAGCAGCCGTGTGTATAGTAAGTAGTTATTGCCCGATATGGGGTTGTGAGGCCGGAGGGACTTCACGGTGAGTACTGAGCGAGATGAAGTCTAAAGCTAAGATTCCATATACTTGGTGTGTAGTAGGCGAATGCGACAACACAATGGAAAAGCATGTGATTTGTAAACGCACAGTGGTTTTTCCAAGTTCTATATTGTCTGGTTGCAAATGCGGCTGCAAATGCATGGACGACAAAGTGGATTGCTCAATGGACCAATCGATGTGAATGCGTTTTTGTCGAAGTCGCATTCGCACACCGCATACCGCGTATATGGAAGCTTAGCTTAAAGTTGCATAGTCCGATGCTTGTGAATTTCTGACATTTTCTGAGATAAATACATTATGCTAATCATTATTGTCTACTTTAAGGGGCTGTCACATTAGGTTTTTTTGCGGGAGCGTATGGCGGCGTAGGCGCGTTACGTCATATACGTCGGCATACGCTGTATATGCTACTCATACGCTACGCATACGCTACTCATACGCTACTCATACGCTGCCAGATGCCGCCAGATGCTGGCTTATGAGGCATACACCGCCATACGCTTTCATAAATCCGTCCGTCCACATTTTTTTGTGCATGCTCAAAAAATCTCGACCTATGAGAGCGTATGGCCCATACGCTACTCATACGCCGACATACACTCCTCATACGCCGGCATACGCTCCTCGTACACTAGGTGTACGCTGGCATAGGTTTTTCATACGCTCAACTTGTGTCACCGGCGTATCTCTAGCGTATGTAGCGTACGCATAACCTACGAGTTATGTATGGGAGTGTACTCCTAGCGTATGCACAGCGTATGCACAGCGTATGCATGCTACTCATATGTGCATACGCTATGCGTATGCTACTCGTACGCTACTCGTACGCTCCACATGCCAATCAAAACTGTCAAAAAATGTCACAGCACGCTCCAACACACTCCTCATACGCTCCTCGTACGCTCCTCATAGGTTCCACATACGCTCAAAACCAGCCAAAAGGTCACCAAATGTCATCATAGGCCGGCACGCGCAGGACCTACGTAGGTTTTCAATATGCTCCCGCCATACGCCGTAATGTGACCGGGCCTTTAGTTATGTTTGAAGTAATTTATATTTTTAATGGCTAATTTTGGAGATTTTTTACGTCAAAACCTGCTAAATTAATTTTGGCAAGCACGCCAAAACTCTGGCACCATAGACTTCAGTAGTAACAGGTTCTATTAAATTGACTTATTACGACCTTTTATGCTGCAAAACATGCTTAATATTTAATAATAAGTGGAACGTCATCAGAGTTGAATACATAGAATTATGTCTATATAAGTTTTTTCGTTTTAGAAATTTGATGTTTTCATCGGACTATGCAACTTTATCCCGATGTGCATTCCAGTATGTCCGTCTCCCGTGTTGGTAGATCGTGGGGTCGTGGGTTCGAATCCTGGTCGAGTCAAACCAATGACTTAAAAATTTATACTTGTTGCTTCCTAGCCTGGCGCTCAACATTATTGGGATAGGACAAGGACTGGTGGGCTCAGTGTCAGGATAATGTGACTGAGTGGGATATCAGGTCATGGTGCTGAGGGCCTGGTCTTCCAGGGGGCCAGCATTATAAAGTCGCCATGAGTGCGCACTGTCACAAGTCGGTACCCGTTCTGATATGACCTTAGATGTTGCTATGACATAAAACAACAACAAACAAACAAAGCATTCCAGTATAGCATTATAAAACTGTCCTGATTCCTACCCCTCCAATAACACACTATCATGAACCTGTATCCGGCAATAATTTACCAGAATGAGTGTTAGGGGCTAGTGTGCATGCCCAAATTAATTGTGCTCAATTTAAATATCTCCCAAGTTAACCCTTTTAAACAAAAAGTTACTTTGAACTAAAATAAAGTAGATACCGATAATGATTTTCAGTTTCTCTTATGGTTTTGGCTAAATCTAGTGAGTGTCTGCCCTCCAAAGTGCTTTGAAGGATCGTCTTTTGGACGCTGTCATTATCCACTTGTCTTGAATTCCTTTAATAGTTTTTTTTTTTTTTTTTTTAACTATTGAGTTACTTGAAGCTTTGTGGACTTATTAATATTATTAATCAGTCTTCTACAATGCACATTGTGTATTCTGGAAACATAAAACTTAAGAGCGACACATCATTTCACATCTTTTAAAATTAGAAAACAAAATTAAATACAAATTTGTAACAACAAACAGATAATTATGATGCTGTTGATGATGATAATGTAGTGGTCTGCACTGACCTCTCAGGCAAGTAACCACATAGACAGGTAGGCGTGGGGAGTGTGTTGATATCAGGGAGCCTAGGTGGTGTAATGGTTAGCACACTGGCCCGGAATGCAAAGAGATGTGGGTTCGAGTCCCGCTCTAGGCGCATTAATTCCCATTTTCATCACCCCCATGACACTAGTGCCGTGACCAGGATCCTATACATGCTATGTGCTGTATGGTTGTTGAACCTACCCTGTGTATGTATGTGTTAGTGCATTGCCTGTATGTAATTGTAAGCATTACAAGACTTACAATTCCAGGGGGACGAGTGTAGTGGTCTGCACTGACCTCTCAGGCAAGTAACCACATAGACAGGTAGGCGTGGGGAGTGTATTGATATCAGGGAGCCTAGGTGGTGTAATGGTTAGCACACTGGCCCGGAATGCAAAGAGATGTGGGTTCGAGTCCCGCTCTAGGCACAGTATTTCCCATTTTCATCACCCCCATGACAATAACAATGACAATAATAATAATAACAACAATGACAATGGTCACGATAATGGTAATGGAAAAACAATGGCAATGACAATAATAATAATAATAAGAAGAAGAAGAAGAAGAACAGTAATTGTAGCAGTAATGGTAATACTAATACTAATACTAATAATAATAGGGTGGGGGGGGGGGTTGATGTGATCCATCCCCGGTTGGAGACAGTGGTGTAATTGGAGTCGTCTCAATAGTCACATGACCCAGTATATCCGCCTTCTCATTGGTCGCCCCCCAACTCCATTGTCACATGACCCGGCGCATGGCAGCTTGGTGGCCTCCGATTGGTGCGCCTTATCTGTGCCGGTCAGT
Organism: Branchipolynoe longqiensis; assembly: GCA_030323885.1. Lineage (NCBI taxonomy): Eukaryota > Metazoa > Annelida > Polychaeta > Phyllodocida > Polynoidae > Branchipolynoe > Branchipolynoe longqiensis. Next base: position 56,505,183 of record CM059189.1, read on the forward strand.
TGTGCGCATGTCCAGCCAACAAACTTCCGCCGCGGACACCCAAACCGGCGATAACAATGTCACACATGAAACTGAAGCATTTATTTGCGGATGTGTGTGTGTGGGGGGGGGGGGGGGGGGGGGGGGGGGGGGGGTGCAGGCAGCTTGGTCTGCTGGCCAGTTTGGGGTGGGGGCACAATGGTTGGTTGGTTGTTGGAGGGTTTTACATTCTGGCAACATCTAAGGTCATATCAGGATGGGTACCGACTTGTGACAGTGCATACTCACAGCGATATTTTAGTGCTGCCACACTGGGAAATCAGGCCACTGGCATCATGACGTGATCATGACACTGAGCATTATCATGACACTGAGCAAACCAACCAGTCATTGTCCTATCCTATTAATGCAGAGCTCCAGGCTAGGAAGCGACAAGTATCAATTTTATAAGTCATTGGTTTGACTCATTTGACTGGGTATGCAGGTATTGCAGGTATAGCAATACCTCAGGGAGTTTGACGCCCCTGCCCTGCAGAGTTGTAAACCACTGCCTTGTGGTACAGGTTCTTGACAGAACCAAAGGCTAAGGGAGCAAACCCTAAACAGAAAACCATGTCACTGTGGCAGCATTAATGGCAGTTGATGTATGGAACTCCCAACATCTCCCGACCAGCCACTGCAGGGACAAATAGTTTTGCGCCTGTCTTGACATGTTCTTGCTGGTGACGCCTCTATTTGTTCCCCGAGAGAGTGCCGCTGGTAACTTGCAAAAGCCAGCAGCACTTCAACACTTTTGTAGGCAGCTTTCACGAAATGTATCAAGAGAAACCTGAAGCTGAGAGACATTAAGATCGACTCATGGACAACACTCTCACAGCAGAGAGCTAAATGGAGAGTGGCAGTCAAGTAATGAAGGGAGTCTTTGTTGCATTGCAACTGACAGCATGATGATGATGATGGTTTGACTCGACCGGGAACCGAACTCTCGATCTCCCGCACGCGAGGCCCGCGCTATACCGATTAGGCCACCGCTATCCGGTCGGGCACAATGAGAGGGGCACAATGAGAGGGCCACACGAGGAGGGGAGGGGCCACGATAAGGGAGGCATTGTGCAACAGTGACCACAATGGCATTATCCCTCTGTCAACTCAAGGTCTGACTTGTTGACTGGTGGCACTCGTACACACGATCGCTATTTGGTCACATGATTCAAGTTGCATAGTTCGATGGTTTGGAGTTTCTGTCATTTTTGTCCCAAATAGATATTAGGTTGATCGTTATAAGCTGCGTTTACACGGGCGACTTGAAACGTCCTACGTAGAACCAGTTTCCTAGAACGTCTTAAATGTGGCCGTGTAAACGCACCACTGCGGCGTTTTAGGGCTGAAACGTTCCAGCTGGAACGTTCCGCGAATACCACCTCAGGAGGTGGTCTACAGGAAACGTTTCAGCTGGTTCCCAGGCGGGCGCGTTGTGTACAATAGCAGTGCTCGCAGGCAACAGGGGGAGCAGTAGCTAATCGCTGGTGCCCGGCAGTGTTAGGGCCCGATTACGCCGAAATCTAGTGAATGCGATCATATTTAACAGAATTACAGACTCAAATAATGAAATTTAATTAAATTAACCTTAAATTCCAAGCGATATTAACGTAGCAGCTACATCGGCGTCGAATCACCAAGTGTAAACTAAACAAATAGCAGTGCTCGCCAGCTACAGTAGGCTGCTGGTTCCCGGTCGCGGACAGTTTCAAATTTGGTCCGTGTAAATGTGCCATGAGAACGTTTCAGGTAGAACGCTTTGTCTTGAATCGTTTTACTTTTGGCCGTGTAAACGCAGCTATAGTCTATCTTACTTTTAGTTTGAAGTCACTTTGATTTAAAATGATTAACTTAGAGATATTTGAAGCGCAAAGATGCCAAATTATTTTAGCTTGCTTGTCAAAACTCTGATCCCGATAGGTTTCAGCAAAAACACTTTAACAGTGTCTGTTAAATTAACTTTCGCTCACCCTTCTATGCAGCAAGAGCTACTTCATAAGTGTGCCAGAATGTTATGCTTAATAAGAGCATCAGTATCTAAATTAGTTTTGTAGGATTTAATCTGAATAAGTGTAGGTTCAAATCAATACATTAAAACAATTGGTTCAAATAGAGACAAGTGCTTTGCTTTCGGAAATACAACTCCTTTTTTTTCTATGCAACTATAAAGTTCGTTTTGTGCTTTGTGTGCATAGTCCGATGGTTTTGAGCTTACCGTATATGTCCCAATAGAAGCACGCTACCCAATAGAAGCAAGCCACCCAATAGAAGCACACTCCCCATTTCAAGATTGAAAGCATGCACAAATTTACGATCATATTCAGACTGAATGCACATAAAATAAGACAATCCCAGTTTATTTCAGAGGTACGACCAAAAAAAAATCTAAATTTACGATCATATTCAGACTGAATGCACATAAAATAAGACAATCCCACTTTATTTCAGAGGCACGACAAAAACAAATTCATGAAATTCTTTAACTTTGAATAGACGCACATCCATGCGTGTCTATTGGAACATATATGGTATGCCATAATCTTTAGATCCATACAACATTAAGAGTTCGGCTGCAAAACCACGTAAACGCCAATCGAAAAATGTAGTTTAAATAAGAGATTTGTACCTAAAAATAACTTTAATTCTCACTAATTCCGCTTTTAATAATTATGATAACATGGTTATAGAGCAATGAACAAAAGAGAAGGAACGTAACCAAAAAAAAGGTGTGGAGGGTTTGATTCCAATGTTTATCTCCATTTTTGGATTGGCGCTTATGTTGTTTTGCGCCTGAACTCTTTATGTATTATTTATAATCTACCTTACTTCGGTTTGAAGTAAAATATATTTTAAAGTTACATAATCCGATAAAGTATCAACTTTTCTAAATTAAATATTTATTTAGATTCTTTTTTTTTTTGGTTCAAATTTTTATTCCAGTTGAATAACATCTTTTTTCAGCACCGAGGCGCTGGTCTTCCAGCCTTAACAATTATAGTGCATATGAACTATTTATGGATGAGATGATGCGATGGTATGAACAATATAGACAGTAGTAGGTTAAAATGAGGCATTACAAATATAGTGGGGATCTTATTTTGCACATGTAGACTGGAGAATAGCCATTTACCTTTATACTATATCAGTGATTTGATGATCATACCTATGAGGAGACATTAATATAATGGGCATGACTTGCTGATACAGGTAGTCGTGGATTTTGGATTATGCAAATAATGGTTGCACGACTCATTTAAATTGTCTTGGGTCAACTATAGCTTTCTCAGTAGTATATGTTTTATTGGTTTAGTCAGGTGTTATAGGCTGGTGGGTATACTTTGGTAGTTATTTCTTTTACTCTTTTTGCCAGGGGAGGGATTTCAGAGAGGGAGAGGGAAGGGAGTGGTTTGGGACTATGTATTTATTTCAGTTCTCAATGTTGTGGTCTATCCAGGTAGGTTTATTAATGTATGTCTATGTTGGGTACTCAACCTTTAATCTAGATTTAAATTGCAGGTAGGTTGTTGCATTCCTGGTTTTGGCAGAGAGTTTGTTCCAGAGTTCGCTTCCCTGACAAATAGGTGCTCTTTTGAGTTTGTTAGTCCTTGGATAGGGAATTTTCAAGAGGTTGCCATCTGCTGCCCTAGTATTGTGAATACTTGTGTCGGTATATATTGTGTCTTGGGCTCTATTGTACATGAGTCCTAAGAGATGTCTTTTGCGCCTTGTGTCTAGTTTGTCCATTCCAGCTTTAGCAAGTAGTTCTTCTGTGTGTAGATTTTGGCCTTTGTAAACTGTCCTGATTGCCCTATTTTGTACTGTTTGAAGTTTTGCTTGTTGCTGTTTTGTGAGTAGTTCATATATTAGGTCATTATAATCAATTATTGGGAGAATCATTGTTTTGTACATAAGAAGAGCTGTTTTTTTCACTTATAAAACCCCTGATTTTTCTGAAGGTGTTCAGTTTCCTTGCCAGTGACTGATTTAATCTACTTAGTTGTTTATTCCCATTTAGAGTTCCATCCAGTTCAGTTCCCAAATATTTGTAGGTCTCTACCTCCCTTAGTGTTTCATTCCCAATCTTTATTTGGACTTCTGGGGCTCTGTACTTCTTGTTCTTGGTGTCATAGATAACATATTCAGTTTTGATTATATTGAGAGTTAATTTGTTTTCTTTGCACCATATATTTATTCTAGCCAAATTTTCATTTGTCAATTCTGCTGCTTTTGCAAAGTTACTGTTTGATACCAGTTGGACCGCGTCATCAGCAAATTAAATGCATTTTGTTTGCCTCAGTGCTTGGGGTAAGTCGTTTATGAACAGAAGGAATAGAAGGGGGTCCAGTGTTGATCCCTACTATCCCTGTGGTACTCCAGTTTTTACTTGTCTTAAGGTTGACTCAATGCCATTTAGTTTGGTACTTTGCTTTCGATTGGAAAGATAGTTTGTCAGAAAGGCTACCATTTTTTAACCCAACCCACTCTTGACAACCTTCTGCAACAGGATTTTATGATCTATAGTGTCAAGTGCTTTTTTAAAATCAATATATACTGCTATGGTAAGTTTGCCAGAATCCACCGCACTGAGAAGCACATCAAGGAGTGTTGAGAGTGCTTTGGTTGTGGACCTGCCTTTCCTGAAGCCATTTTGTTCATCTGCTAGGTAGTTTCTTGCTTCAAAAAATGTTTTTATTTGATCATGAATGATTTAATCCTATATACCTAACTTAGATACGGTTACACTTATTAAGCATTATTTGTTGCAATTAATGGCATATTAAATCAATTTAATAGAGCCTGTTTCTGCTGAATTAAGCCAATGGTGTCTGAATTTCGATATGCATGCCACAATTAATTTGGTACGTTTTAACTTTAAATATCTGTAAAGTTAGCCATTTAAAATCAAAATTACTTCAAAGTAAAGTATTATAGATTACAACAATCAACTGAACATAGTTATCAATAGTGAAACAAATGTCAGAAACTCACTACCATCGCACTATGAACAACTGCTGGAGATAGCTGAAGTTAAACATACAAAATTACTTTTGATGTACATGTCAAATGCTGGGCACGGTATGCTTCAGCAGCAACACTAACAGGTTCCATTAAAGCTGCATAGTCCGATGAAAACATAACATTTTCAAAACCAAAACAATCATCTAGATTTGATTCGACATATCTAACTTAGATGCTGGTGCAGTTATTAAACATCTGTCGTCAGATATAAGGGGACACTGAGTCAATTAATAGAACCTGTTACTGCAGAAGCTTATGGTGCCAGAGTTTTGGCAAGCTTGCCAAAATTTATTTTGCCTGTTTGCACTTCAAATATCTCAAAAGTGAGCCATTTAAAATCAAGATTACTTCAAACTAAAGTAAGGTAGATTACATTTACAACCTAATATATTTATCTCAGAAAATGACAGAAACTCAAAACCATCGGACTATGCAACCTTAATAAGTGCATCAGTATCTAAGTTAGACATGTATAGAATCAATTCTAGATAATTGTTTTGGTTTTGAAAATGTGATGCTTCATCGGACTATGCAGCTTTAATGAATAATTCAGTATCTAGGTTGGATAGGTAAGCTCAAATCTAGGTCAGCGTTTTGGTATGAAATAGACAATTTAATAATATACAGCTTCAGATCAATGGATGCAACAGAAAGCAAAAAAACTGAAAATAAAGCATGAGTCCGCACATGTCAACAAGTCTGTATAATTCCTGATAGGACCTCAGATGTTGCGAGGATGTAAAACTCCAATCAATCAATCAATCAATGTGACAAATGCTGGAAACCATCACACTCTGCCGCTGTCGTGATTTACGACATTAAACGCTCATCAGACGACAATTAACTCGGTTTTTGGCGGGAATCCTCGCCGCGTCCACATACGCCACCTGACGGCCTCAATCCCGGCATGCACCGCGCCCCATTTAGAGACCCACAATTCAAGTGGACGTTATCCCAACTTCCGCCGAGCCTAACAACAATGATTACCGTTCGAAAGCTGTTCTTCTTTTATCAGATTCGCGATTTGATGAAAGGGGAGATGGAAAAGAAAGAAAGAAAAAAAAGAGAGAGGAGGAGGGAAAATAAGATCTTTTGAAAGTGGAGCGTGACAAACAACCGCGAGTGTGCAATTTACACACGACGAGCAACAAAGGGAAGGCCGACTTTGAAGTGTTGGGGCGGGAGGTTTGTGGCCCCCGTGGAAGGCATTGAATAAAAACAATCTGAACCAAGCGCCGGTAAGTGAGGGTTTGTGTGTGTGTGTGTGTGTGTGGGTGGGTGGGTGCTTGTGGGTGGTGGGTGGCTGTGGGTGGTGGGTGGATGTGGGTGGGTGGGGGAGAGATGGTGTGTCTGTAATGCCGGAATCAACGTTCACAAAAGGCAGACGATCTGTACCGTTTGTACCCGACTGCATCCATGGGTTTCCCGCCCTCCCACACTGCCCCCCACTCACCCCCACCCCACCCCCACCCCCACCCCGCCCTCATACACTGCTCCTCCCCCCCCCCCTCCCCCGTCCCCGGCACCACGCGCGGTATCCAAATCGGTAGAGCGCAGACCTCGCATGCGGGAGATCAGGAGTTCAGTTCCCGTTCGAGTCAAACCATTGACTTATAAAAGTGATACTTGTCGCTTCCTAGCCTAGCGCTCAGGATAAGGACTATTTAGTTCAGTGTCAGGATAATGTGACTGAGTGGGATATCGGGTCATGGTGCCGGCGGCCTGATTTCCTAGTGGGGTAGCACTATAAAGCCATCATAAGCGTGCACTGTTACAAGTCGGTACACGTCCTGATATGACCTTATATGTTGCTAAAAATCGTAAAAATCAAACTCCCAACCAACCTCCCTCCCCCACCGTCACCCCCCCACATACGCATACTCCCCCCCCCCCCCACACACACGCTACGGTGCAGGTGTGCTGCTGGTGGACACTCCGAAGTGTAGTGGAATTTTATATAATGTTAAAATACTTGCTGACACAATTCCACTGTGACATGGTTTGTTTGTTTGTTGTTGTTTTACGTCCTAGCAACATCTAAGGTCATATCAGGACGGGTACCGACTTGTGACAGTGCGCATCCTGGCGACTTAATAGTGCTGTCTCACTGGGAAAACAGGCCGCCGGGACCATGACCTGGTAATCCCACTCAGTCACATTATCCTGACACTGAGCACACCAGTCCTTGCCCTGTCCTAGTAATGCCGAGCGCCTGGCTAGGAAGTGACAAGCACCAATTTTCAAGTCATTGGTTTGACTCGACCATGGCCCGAACCCACGACCCCATGATCTACCAGCACGGGAGACGGATGCTCCAGCTCATTCGGCCATCCCGTCTGGTCTCTGGGGTCATTCTCAGAAAACTGTACCACATTTGTGACATGGAAACCAAAAGTGAAAACGTTCCAAATAATAGCGGAACACATTCCAGTTAATAGAAGAATCCATGTCCATGTGAAGGTTTACACGTTGTGCACATGTCAGAGTTTTTACAAAAAATGTCACTCTTATATCTTATGTAAATTGGGGAAAATGTTAAAATTAACCACGTAACATCCATACTTCAACATCATTTTAAAGTTGCATAGTCCGATGGTTTTGCATTTTGGTAATTTTTCTGAGATAAATATATTAAATTGATCGTTAAAATCTACCTTATTTCAGGTTAAAGTAACGTTGATTTTAAATGGATAAGTTTTGAGATATTTGAAATTCAAACATGCAAACTTAGTTTTGGCAAGCGCGCCAAAACTCTGATTCTATAGTCTATAAGCTTCAACAGTAACAGATTCTAGCAAATTGTCTCAGTGTTCCCTGCTATGTGGCAAAAAATGCTTAATATGTTCATCAATATCTAAGTTAGATATGTAGAGTCAAATCTATGTAATTATTTTAGTTTTGAAAAGTTGATGCTTCATCGGACTATGCAGTTTTAACACTAGGTACCGGCAGCGCCCATTAAAAGTCCAGGAATGGTGCTTTTTTCATCAATATTCACATGCTTGTAACTATTTCTGTGTGTATTTGATGTTGATGAGATTGCATATCCTAGAAGATCAATATTTGTTCTATCTGATGGTGTGGTTGGATTTATATATAGTCAGTTTGTATTTAGGTAACATCCATTTGTATAATAAGTGTGTTTAGGTAATATTCCTTCATTTCTGGTATAAATGAAAACGACTCTGAAAACAGGGTATTTTTAATGGGCTCGCGCTTCCTTGCATTGTTCATGGTGGCCAGCCACCATGGGTAATTTGCGCGCGAACAAGGAGTCATCACGGTGGCCCCCCTCCGATCGAACCCCGGAACGAACCCCGGAACGAGCCCTGTCGCGCGCAAATTGCCCACGGTGGTTGGCCTCCGTGCGCGATTTGCACGCGAACAGGGAGTCATCACGGTGGCCCCCCCTGGGTTCGAACCCCGGAACGAACCCTACCGGAATTCCCGCGAACCACCCTCTCGCGAGACCCGTGACGTCACCCACGCCCTTCCTCGCGAATCCCCTGCCACTACAACATCACTTCCAGGAAATATGTCCGCAAAGAGATCCTACACGGCGCCCTCCTCGGGCCATTCGCCGAGCCCCCCTTCACTCCTTGGGCCCAGACCAGCCCCATGATGACCCGCCCTAAAAAGAACACATATGAGCGGCGGGTCATCGTGGACTTAAGCTATCCCAGAGGGGCCAGTGTGAATGCGGGAATACGGAAGGGGCACTTTCAAGGAAGGCCAACAACCTACACCCTCCCTGGCATCGCCGACCTGGCCAGCGAGGTCGCTAGGCTCGGCCAGGACTGCTACATTTGGTCAGCAGACCTGGCCCGAGCCTACCGCCAACTCCGGACATGTCCTCTATCCGTCCCCCTACTAGGGATCACCGTTGACTCAAAGGTTTATTTCGACGTTGCCCCCGCATTCGGGTGCAGAACCTCCTCCATGGCCTGTGCCCGTACCACTAACGCCGTCGTTTACCTTCTATGATGGAGGGGCCACCATGTCCTCTGCTACCTCGACGATTTCGTCGGGGTGGCGCAAAACAAGAAGGATGCCGACGCCGCATACACCGACATGATCCGGTTCATGGCAGTCCTTGGACTATCCTTATCCCCCACAAAGTGCACCCCTCCCACGCACAGACTCGAGTGGCTCGGATATGAGGTATGCACCCAACAAATGACAGTACGCATACCCGATGACAAACTTGCCGACATAATATTCGAATGTAACCAAGTGGCCACCGGCACCAAAATCACACGGACCACACTACAGAGGATAGTCGGACGCCTCCAATACGTAGCAAAATGCGTATCCCCTGCTCGCCGCTTCATGAACAGGATACTAGGCGCACTTCGAGACACCCCCCGAACAGGAAAACACCTCGTCACAACCGAGCTCATCCGGGACCTACAATGGTTCTCCGACTACGCAAGAACTACCAACGGCATAGTCCTCCTCGACCCCTCACCAAAAGGTACCTGGGTCATAGAATGTGACTCCTCCCTGAGGGCCGGGGGAGCTCACTCCGAGACCACATACTTCTCCGAGGCATACCGGCCAGAGTACCTCGCCTCGGGGCACCACATAGACCACCTCGAGGCCATCAACCTCGTCGTGGCCCTCCAGACCCTCGCCCCCACGAGACCGCACGACTACATGATACGCGTCAACACTGACAACCAGACTTCCCAAACCGTGCTAGCAACCGGGGCAGGCAAAGACCCCGTCCTCTGTGCCTGTGCCAGGGAGATATGGCGGTTCGCGGCACTACACTCAACCGACATCGAGGTAGTACACAAGCCCGGAAAAGACCTTCCCCTGGCGGACGCACTAAGCCGGGCCCCCTTCGACGACGCCGCAAGAGAAAAAGCCAGCACCATATGCCGCCGCCTCGACCTTACACGTATAAACGTCCGCCACTGCAACACTGTCATACCCGACACTATCTAGACCTGGGGATAGTAATATTTGCTTTCTATCCCCAGGTCCCCCGCAGGACGACGACGCTCGGATCGCGGCCCTCTTCACGGCCAGACTCGCGGCCGGGACCTGGAGGAACAAGGCCTGTCAGGTGGCGCAATACCTCCAACACTCGCGCGACCTCCGCTACAACCCTCGGAGCCCCTCCCAGAACCAGGTGATGTCCTTCATCGCCTCCCTGAACGAGGCCCTCAGGTCCCCATCGGCCGTCCTCAACTACATCAGTGGCGCCAGAACCTGGGTCCGCCTCATGGGAGGCGCCACGGACGCCTTCGACACGTACCCGGTGTCCGTCGTGAAGCGGGGGGTGGTCCGATCCTCAACTCATGCCCCCACGCACGCACCCCCCATCACTCCCAAGATACTCGAGGCCATCTTCGCCTACTTCCGGTCGGCGGGCCCCGGGGGCCCGGTCCTCGCGGCCGCGGTTCTCCTTGGATATGCCACTCTCCTCAGGCAAGGAAACCTTCTAAAGACTGGGCGACGGGGAGACCCCGATCACACGATAAGAGCCGAGGACGTAATCGATACCGGGAGCACCCTAACCGTCCGAGTACGGACAACCAAGACCACCGTGGCACTGACCGACGCGTTTTCCATCACAGTCAGACCGACGGACAACCCTCACCTATGCCCTGTGAAGGCCTGGCGCGCGTACAAGCGGGTCACCACCGTAGCTCCACACGCCCCGGCTCTCCTCCTCCCCGACGGCCGCCCTCTGACCGCCATAACCCTCACCAATGCCCTTAGGGCCGCCCTCCTCGGCACCCGGACCCCGGACCCCAACTCATACACGCTACACAGCCTGCGACGGGGAGGCGCCCAGGCCGCAGCCGCCGCAGGCACCTGCCTCGATGACTTGCGACGACTCGGCAACTGGCGATCGTCCGCCGTCTTCACCTACGTCCCCAAGACGGCCTTCTCGACCACGACCCGCCCCCTCCCACATTTGGTTGAAGGGCCGGGTCAACCTACAGCCTGACCTACCATTCACACTGACTTACTGTGCCTGATTATCGAACCTCTGATATTGACTTACTGAACCTGTACCGCCCCGATTGACTATATTGCTACTTACTGAAACACTGTGTTTGAATAAAAATCCATTCATAAGAGCTCCTTGTTCGCGTCGAAAATTACATCATAGAAGGTCATGGATGGTACCAAAAGAACCGCAATGACCTCAGCTTTCTATGCATGTATGGTTTGCCCTAGGTCACAGTGGTCCATCAGGTCAAATTCCGCAATAACACACAGAACAAATGAACAGTTTATAACACAAGATTTTAATCATTACAGTTAAGCTAAAATTATATGATTGTCTTACAGGAAAAGAGTTCCTAAAAAAGGTTTGGGTAAGTGCATGGTGTCAATATGCAAATTTTCACATTTTAACTTTAGAATAACGTCCTAAAAGCATATTTTGGATACATTTTGTGGGATCGGTTAAGTATTGTTAGCATTCTTAATACACAGATGCAATAATATTAACTACTTGAGTTGCTGACCCCCCCCCTCATCCCTCCCAAAAGGCTTAATTGCTAGCAATGTAAAATGGAAATCAAATATGTGGTAACAGTTTCTTAGAACGACCCATCTACATGAGAAACAAGTGCATGGTAAGAACCAGACCACGTTTTGTGACCGCTAACCCCAACCACAACCCTCAACCCAACCACAAGCCTAACCCCAACCCTAACCCTAACCGCAACCCCAACCCCAACCACACCCACAACTACAACAACAACCACAACCCTTAACCTAACCTCACCCCTAACCCCAACCCCAATCCCAACCCTAATCACAACCACACCCACAAATACAACCACACGACTTAACCTAACCATAACCACAACCACAACCCTTAGCCTAACACCAACCTTAACCTTAACCCTAACCCAAACCACAACCCTAACCCCAAACCCAACCACAACCTTTAACCTAACCCTAACCCTAACCACAACCACAAACACAACCCTTAACCTAACCCTAACCCAAACCCTAACCATAGCCACAACCCCAACTACAAGTTCACCCACAAGCCAAACACCTAACCCCAATTATAACCCAAACCGAAACCCTAATCCCAACCCTAACCCTAAACCTAAACCTAACCCCAACCCCAACCCTAGTCACAACCAGAACCAGAACCCACAACCCACAACCCTAATCCCCAACTCTAACCCTAACCACAACCCCAACCCCACCCCCAACCCCAACCCCAACCCCATCCCCAACCCCAACCCCATCCCCAACCCCAACCATAACCCCAACCCCAACCCCAACCCCAACCCTAACCCCAACCCTAATCCCCCAACCCTAACCCTAGCCACAACCACAACCCCAACCCCAACCCCAACCCTACCCCTCACTCCTTCCCACCTCCCCTACCCTTCCCCTGCCCGCTCGCCCCACCCTCTCCTCTTCCCTCTCCCCCCTGCCCTGGCCACTTCTCCCTCGCCCCCTCCCTTCCGGCAAGTTCCGCTCCTCTAGCGTCAGAGCTCGCCCCTTGCCCTCCCTCCCCACCCCCTCCCAACCACCAGTCACCGAAAGCGTCAATTTGTTGAGATTGTACACCACTCGCCCATTAGGCCCGCTGGTGCCGCAGCCTCGATTTCGCTGATCACCTTCCGCTGGTCAAGCTGAACCGGCCGGTAACCAGCGGGTGGTGAGGTGTGGACCCGGCGTCCCTCCTCCGAGACCCACGCCCCACTCCGCGTCCCACCAGGTAGCGCCCCTCCCCTTCAAGTTCACCCCCCAACCCACCCACCACCGGTATGCCACCCCGCAGACCCCAACCCAAGTCCACATATAATAAAGAGAGAGAGAGAGAGAGAGAGAGAGAGAGAGAGAGAGAGAGAGGAGGCATGTAGTAGTCCGGGGTGTCGAAAACTCAAGTCTAAAATGTGTGAAATCCGCCAGCTTAAGCGGGAGTTGCATAGTCCGGTGCTTTTGAGTTTCTGCCAAATTATTACTATTAATAGATTTAGATGGTACACATAATCTACTTCACTTTTGTTTCAAGTAACTATTATTTTAAATGGCTAACTTTGAAGATATTTGAAGCGAAAACATTCCAAATTAATATTGGCATGCACCTCATAATTCTGACACCATAGGGTTCAGCAGTAACATGTTCTGTTAAAGTTGCCTATAGTCCGATGAAAACATCAACTTTTCAAAACCAAGACACTTATCTAGACTTAATTCTACATATTCACCTTCGAAACTGGTCCACTTATTAAGCATTCTTTTGCTGCATAGAAGGTAGTAATAAATCAACTGAAGTCTATTGTGACAAAGTTTTGGCAAGCTTGGCAAAATTAATTTGGCATGTTTTGACGTCAAATATCTCCAAAGTTAGCCATTTAAAATAAAAGTGAATTCAAACTAAGCTAAAGTAGACTATAGTGATTAGCATACTGTATTTATCTCAGAAAATGTCAGAAATTCAAAAGCATCGGACTATGAAACTTTAAGCGGCGCCATAAACCCCCTGCCGAAATTATGAGAACACATCGTTAAAGGTCTAGCTACGCCCTTGATAACAGACACTGATAGATACCGATACACACAACTCCGTTGGTACACACTGCCACACACATACTGACATACACTGATAATATCAGTATGGTGCCAACCCCAACCGTAGTCCACACACAGACACACACACCAGCAACAGGCAACACACCCTGATACAAAACACTGATACACACAATACATATTGGTACACACAAATAGAAACACTATAAAAGTATAAGTATAAAGCCATCATGACTGCGCACTGCCTCAAGTGGCAACACTATAAAGCCACCAAAACTGCGCACTGCCTCAAGTGGCAACACTATAAAGCCATCATGACTGCACAATGCCACAAGTGGCAACACTATAAAGCTATCATGACTGAGCACTGTCTCAAGTCGTGGCCTCTCCTGATATGACCATATATGTTGCTAGGACATTAAACTCCAACCAACAAACTTGGCGACGATCGTTTCAGAACCTGCCCAGCGTCATGTCCGTCAACCACTGTGTGCTGGGGGTTGGAGTTTTTATGTCCTAGAAACATCTAAGGTTATATCAGGAAGGGCCCCAATTTGTGACAGTGCACACTCATGGCGAGTTTATAGTGCTTCCCAACTGGGAGACCAGGCTGCCAGTACCATGACCTGATACCCCACTCAGTCACATTATCTTAACACTGAGCCAACCAATCCTTGCCCTATCCTATTAATGCCAAGCACCTGGCTACAGGAAGCGACAAGTATCAATTTTTAAGTCATTGGTTGGACTCAACCAGGTTTTGAAACCTGTGGGTTCGAATCCCACGATCTACCAAAACGGGAGTCGGACGCTCAACTCATTCGGGTCATCCGGTCTGCTCATACCGGACGCGGTGGTCGAATCGATAGAGCGCGGACCTCCCGTGCGGGAGGTCGGGAGTTGTTGCTGGCGGCCCGATCACTCAGTGGGGCAGCACTATAAAGTCGCCATGAGCGCGCACTGTCACAAGTCGGTACCCATCCTGATATGACCTTAGATGTTGCCAGGACGTAAAATTCCAACAACCAACCAACCGTCTGGTCAGGGATGGTGGTGGTGGTGGTGGTGGTGGTGGTGGGGGGGTTGTGTAGAGGGTGGAAGAGTGGGGGGTGGGGGTGAGGGGGTGGGGGTGTGATCTGCATAAAGCACCACCTAACCATATAATCACTTCATTTGTCGTCACTGCCGGCGTTGCCATGACAACTGCCGGCACGGTCCGGTGAACAGCAGGGTGGGGGGGGGGGTGCGGGGAGGGGGGGGGGGGGGGGTCACCGTGGTTCTTTCCCATAGAAGCAACACTTTGATAACGATGCTAATGATAATGTAGACTTAATGGAGTTCCCTCACCAGAACCAGCAGGAGTCATTCAAATAACGAGCTGGTCAGTAAGACATTTTTACAACCAGCTTTAAAAAACCCTGGTTGAACGGTGCATAAATTTCATTCACCAGGGAAATATATTATGTCACTATAGTGTCACTATCAGTGTCACATCCGTGCGAATAAGAATACTACCGTAGTGGAGAAAACATATACATTGATTAGACATAAGTACAAAAATAAACAAGAATTACCCCCCCCCCCGGCCTCATTAAAGCTGCATAGTCTGATGAAAACATCAAATTTTGAAAACCAAAGCAATTATCTAGATTCGATTCAGCATATTTAACTTAGATACTGATGCACTTATTAAATGTTTGTCACCATATAGAAGGGAATACTGAGGCAATTTAATTTAACCTGTTTCTGCATAAGACGTATGGTGGCAGAGTCTTGGTGTGCTTGCCAAAACTAATTTAGCATATTTGCACTTCAAATATTTCAAATGTTAGCGTTTTAAAATCAGAGTTACTTCAAACTAATGTAAGGTGGATTATACCGATCAACCTAATAATATATTTATATCAGAAAATAATATAAACTCAAAACCTAACTATTATTATATAACAATGTGTCATTCAAAGAAATATGGTAGACTTGGTAATATACCAGGCACAAATACAAAAGCCTCGCAGTCAACAAAAAACTCTGCGGGAAGGAAGTCTTGATACATCCAGCTAATACCAGCAGATTCAAATTCATTGCCGCGGAAAACTGAACAGAGCATCCTCCCCACATGTTGTATACAGTGGTTTACCCAAACCAGACGGGATGGCCGAATGAGTTAGAGCATCCGTCTCCCGTGTTGGTAGACCGTGGGATCGTCGGTTTGAACTCTGGTCGAGTCAAACCAATGACTTAAAAATTGATACTTGTCGCTTCTTAGCCAGGCGCTTGGCATTATTAGGATAGGGCAAGGACTGGTTAGCTCAGTGTCAGGATAATGTGACTGAGTGGGATATCAGGTTATGGTGCTGGCAGCCTGGTCTCCCAGTGGGGCAGCACTATAAAGTCGCCATGAGTGCGCACTGTCATAAGTCGGTACCCGTCCTGATATGACCTTAGATGTCGCTAGGACATATAACAACAACAAACAAAACAAACAAACTGTTGTGGACCCTGATGGTGAAGTCACTTGGCCTGAGCATACAGCTGAAACACTCTAAATCTAATTTAATCTAATTGGATTATGGAATTTTAAAAACCGTTGAAGGATATATAAATTTCATTTACCGGGGGAATTGCATCCTTAAATATATTAACTTTGAACCTGCATAGACCGATGAAAGCATATCATGTTCTAAATGAAGGAACTTTAATGCATGGATTTGATCAGATATATCCAACTTAGATTTTCTTGAAATTAGAAACACTTTAAAAACAATTAAAACGCTTTAAAAATGAAAGAAAACAATACAAAATATATTTGACAAACTGTCACAGTTGGAGGCTATAAAAGTGTAATGTCCAACATTTCGTTGTGATTTAACTTGACATATTTTCACATCAAATATCCCCGAAGTTCACCCTTTAATGTAAAAGCTAATTCTAACTAAAATGTACAAATATGTTATAATGATGCACTTGGTATATTTACCTTTTTTTAAGAAGAAAAAAGATAGAAAAAAAGCAGAATCTAAAAACCATCGCCGTGTGGGCGGGGGACCTCCCCCCCCCCCAACACACACACACACTTACCACACACACACACATCAAGTATCGAGTGTAGACCAGATAGCTGGTGCAGCCATAATTAGAGTCGGGTCCTGGCTTGTATAATCGCTCCAGACAAAGTGGGTTGTTTTTTTGTGACGGTCAATGCCCCTCCCTCCCCCACCCCTCATTGCCCCTCCCCCCCTAGATGGGATGGCCGAATGAGTTGAGCGTCCGTCTCTCCCATTTTGGTAGGTTATGGGATTCGAACCCTGGTCCAGTCAAACCAATGACTTAAAAATGTATGCTTGTCGCTTCCTAGCCAGGTGCTCGGCATTAATATGATAGGGCAAGGACTGGTTGGCTCAGTGTTAGGATAATGTGACTGAGTGGAATATGAGGGCATGGTGGTCTTCCAAGTTCCAATGGGGCAGCACTAAAATTTAAAAGCCACCATGAGTGCACAATGTCACAAGTCGGTATCTACCCTGATATGACCTCAGATGTTTGCAGGAGGTAAAACCCCAACAACCAACCAAGTAATCACCTATCCCCTCCTCCCACCCTCCCACCCTCCCTCCCATCCTTACCTCCCGGATGGAGACCTGCTGTTCCCCACCTAACTTCCGTGTTATTCTTTGCTAATGAGTGTGGGATGGAGAGTGGGAGATGGGGTGTGGGGGTGGGGTGGGGGTGGGGGTGGGGGTGGGGGTTGTCATCCCTGGGGCAGCTTCCATTCAGCATCCACCACCAGGGGCAGTGTCATAAACGCATCACCACCTGCTTACCCCACACGGCTGTAACCGGAAGTCATCAAGACAGGAGGTCATCAAAACAGGAAGTCACCAAAACAGCAACCCACCACCGGCTTCCTTCTTATACGAGCACCATATAATAACTATAGATTACTTGTCTATTCTGGGGTAAGGCGGATATTTCTTCTTGTGTGTGTGGGGGGGGGGGTGAATTTATTCTGCTGATTAATCTTGTGTCAACGTCGAGGTGCTGGGCCATTACAGTAGAGTCATGTCTAATCAGAAGTATTTTACACTCTGCTTCTTTTTTTTTATATCTAGTAAGATGACTGGGCGCGGTGGCCGAATCGGTAGAGCGCGGGCTTCGCGTGTGGGAGATAGGGAGTTCGGTTCCCGGTCGAGTCAAACCAATGAGTTATAAAATTGATACATTTTGCTTCCTAGCCTGGCTCTCGACATTAATAGGATAGGACAAGGAGTGGTTTAGCTGTCAGAAGTCGGCACCCGTCCTGATATGACCTTAGGTATTACAAGTATGTAAAACTCCAACAACCAACCACAACATCTGGTATGGTGTATTTTAGGAACGAGGGCCCGGGAAGGTTTTGTTTGTTTGTTTGTTTGTTGTTTTACGTCCTAGCAACATCTAAGGTCATATCAGGATGGGTAGCGACTTGTGACAGTGCACGCTCATGGTCACTTTATAGTGCTGCCCCACTGGAAGACCAGGCTGCCAGCACCATGACCTGATATCCCACTCAGTCACATTATCCCGACACTGAGCCAACCAGTCCTTGCCCTATCCTAATAATGCCGAGCGCCAGACTAGGAAGCAACAAGTATCAATTTTTACGTCATTGGTTTGACTCAACCAGGGTTCGAACCCACGACCCCATGATCTACCAACACAGGAGACGGACGCTCTAAAGGGCGCATTCCATATACGCGTAATGCGTAATGCGAATGCGAATGCGACAAAAAATCGAAACACCTTGAAACCTATGAGCTACATTCCATACACGTGTAATGCGTAATGCGAATGCGAATGCGAAAGAAATCCATTATCCCGATCGCTCCATGTAGCGATCTGTGCGTAATGCGTAATGCGTGAAGGTGGTGCGAATAGAAAGTCCTCAGTCACCTTTGTCCATTGATATAAGGTTGGAGGAAGCG
>CM059189.1:56524203-56550529 GCA_030323885.1 Branchipolynoe longqiensis
TCCCGCCTCTCCACCCCTTATGCGACACGGGGTGGTGACCACCGACCACTGATCAGCGGGATGCAGGGCGCTGTGGGTAGAGGTAGGGTGTGTGTGGGTAGGGGTGAGGTGTATGTGGTAGGTAGGGGTGTGGTGTGTGTAGCTCGGGGTAGTGTGTGTGTGTGTGTGTGGATATGTTTTCACTGATGGCTAGTAGATGACTTTTAGTGTCAAATTGTAACTAACTATATATATATATATATATATATATATATATATATATTTTACCTCGGTATGCCGCCTCTGGCTAGCCGTAGGCTAGGGAGAAGGAAGCACATCCGGGTCCAGCAATTAGCATAAGTAACTCACAACGGGAGGACGTTTGTGAGTTGCTCCACAGGATTTATCTACTACTACTGCTTTTATCCAAAAGTAAGTACTGTTTTCTTCGATAACTTTGTTTATCATGCTCTATAGCATCTTTTTATGAAAGTTCAGAACTTTCTTCAGTCCTGTTTGGACTTTGTACGTTTTTTAACTTACGGATAGAACATTGCGTGCCGCTGGCACAAACGAAACCGATACTGAGTTCTATCGACACCTGTTTTTCAGACAGGGAGAAATGGCAACCCGAGTTGCTCATTTCCTAAGAAAAGTCTCCCGGATCCTAATAGAGGATGATGTTGGGGATGCTTCTGGGTGTTTTTTATAAACACCCCTGACCGGTTTAAGGCGAACCTCCGAGTTTCGTAATATTTTCTCCAACTTGTTGGCGCTGTAGCCACAGGTGGGAGAAGTGTACGGAACAGAGAGAGGGGCCGATCTCACGATCGATGCCCTCCGTTTGGTTGGTTTCGTTACCACACACCTACGGCAAATTTAGCTTCACGCCTGTACTGACACGTTGCAAAACACGTTCTCTGTACCATGTTCCTCAACCCAGTTTACTGGCTTACACTTGTGTAGTTGAGATGATTCCGGGTTAGTAACGCTTTGGTTTCGTTACAGTTCCCGATGGCCACTCGCCGGAATAAGCCGCCCGCTGCAGCGGTGGGTGTCCCCCCTACGGATTACGATTCGTCTCCACCGGCTACGGCTCCGCCGTCCCCACATCCTGGGGCTCATGCCTCGGATCAAGACAGTGATCACGCCCCTCAACCAGTGGGGTGGGAGGCGAAAATGGCGGAGATGATGGAGGAGAAGATGCGCCTTTTCCAGGCGCAGACCTTTCCAGATCCTTCCCAAATCCCTGATGAGGATTGGGAAGACTTTTCTGAGGACGAAGAGGACACGCTTTCGGCACCTGAGGTTCCGAAACCGAAAGCGCGGGGCAAGAAACGCCGCCCAGTGAGCAGTTCTGGTGACGAGTTCACAAAGAAAGCGAACTCTAAGCGCTCCAAAAAGTCCAAAAAGAAGAAGAAGAAGAAGAAGAAGGACTCCTCTTCAGACTCGTCGTCCGACTCTTCTTCCACCGAGTCGGATTCCGACACGGAACGAGCGGGTGTCTACGCCAAAATAGGCGTTAAAGCTGGCAAGAAGATTGTCAAAAAGAAAGCTCAGAAAGTGCGCACCACTACCATGATGCGCAAAACGGTGAATAGCCATTTCACTACGTTTAAACCGATCGAAGTCATCAACAAGTTGACTGAGCAGATTTCAGGAGTTAAGGGCATTCCTGCTTCGGTTTTCAAAGAGATGGATTCCGGCATTCATCTTTCCGACGAACGCCGTCGTTATGAAACTTCCCTCTGCCTGATCCATAAGGCAGTTTTGGGTGCCTTGACGTCTGTTATCCCTGTGGCTAACAGGATGCAGACAGAGAACAAGTTCTCGTCTTTGGCGCGGGTTATGGACCGGGGCATAGCTTTGTTAGCAGCCGCTAGTAACTACATGACCCATCGGAGATTTGAAAACGTTTTCAAATCGGTCACCACAGATGCCGGAAAAGAGGTTGCCCGCTCGAACAAGGTAACGGACCATGATGGTAAGGAATACACCGTGTATTCCGGACCTACCCCTATCAAGAGCAAACCGCTAGATAAATCCAAGATGTTTGGGGGTCAGCTAGCTTACCTGTACAAACAGGTAGAGGTCGACTACAAGAGTGCTAAAAACACTGAAGCAAAGAGTCGTCGCTTCCAAAACCCAGCAGGGTTCAGAAAGTCTAGGACGGATTTTCGATTCCGCAGAGGAGGAAGGCCGTTCAGGGGCGGACCGTCCTTCCAGTTCAACCAGCGAGGAAGGGGCCGAGGCGACAGGCCGGCCTCAAACTGGAACGACAACCGCGGCTACAAGAGGGATTTCGTTCCCAAGCCCCAGTTCCCGAAACAAGGGAACAAGTAGAGATTTCCACACAAACAGTGCAGCCTCCTGACCCTACAATGGTCACGGAGGAAACTCAAACTGAAGTAAGCCTTTTTCAAGCAGGGAATGTTTCTAATTGTTTACATCAATGGCAACAGTTAACCACTAATCCAGAGGTCCTGAATATTGTTAAAGGCATTCACATCCCTTTCACACAATTGCCTATACAAAAGAGAGCGCCTTTTCCGTATCAGTTTAATTCACTAGAAAAATCTCAGCTAGATCACCAGGTTCTACTGTTTGAGTCTAAGGGCATTGTCAACAGAGTTGAACATACTGAAGGGGAATATATTTCCAATATCTTCTCTACTCCTAAACCTGATGGTTCAATCCGAATGATTTTAGATTTAACTCAGTTGAATGAAATCATTGAATACAAACATTTCAAAATGTTTTCTTTAGAAACAGCTCGTGATTTAATTACCCCAGGGTGTTGGCTAGCGAGTGTTGATTTAAGGGATGCGTACTACACCGTTCCTATTCACCAGACAGATCGGAAATACCTACGTTTTCTCTGGAATGGCCAACTTTTTGAATTTACATGTTTACCTAATGGTTTGGCCTGCGCACCGCGTCTGTTTACTAAGTTGTTGAAACCAATTTTTGCACACATGGCAAAATTGGGGCATTGTATGTTTCCATACATAGATGATTCTTTTATTATGGGCCAATCTTTCACGCAATGTGAACTCGCTGTTAAAGATTTATGCAACATTTTCACCAAATTGGGTTTCTTCATACATAACAAGAAATCGGTTTTTTCTCCTACTCAGGAGCTTAAGTGTCTCGGGTTCATTCTGAACACCACGGCTATGACCGTTTCGCTTACACGCCAAAAGAAAGATAAGCTTTACCGCACAGCGATACAGCTGTTAGACACTTCTAGGCCAAAGATTAGACAGGTCGCGGTCCTTATCGGGGTCATGGTTTCGTATAGTCCAGCTATTCTATACGGAGCGGCACACATAAAATCCCTCGAAATTGATAAAAATTTGGCGCTGGCCCGCGCAAAGGGAAACTTTGAAAAGACCATGTTTATTTCGGAGAACGGCCTAGCCGACATTGATTGGTGGCTAAACCACTTTGACCATTCCCCCAATCCCATTAGAATGGGAGAGCCTGACACTACCGTTACCACTGACGCGTCTCTCCAAGGGTGGGGAGCACATCAAAATGATGTAGCAACGGGAGGAAGATGGCTAGAATCGGAACTCCCCGATCATATTAACGTTCTAGAACTAAGGGCCATTTACTTGGGATTAACCAGTCTAGTAAAAATACCCAAAAATAATGTACGTATCCTCACGGATAACACCACAGCTATGGCTTATGTCAGAAATATGGGAGGTACAAAATCGATTAAATGTAATGCAATGGCACTTCTCATTTGGAACTGGGCTCAAACCTTTGATGTCTGGTTAACTGTTAATCACATTCCAGGCACACAAAATTGTCTAGCTGACAAGATGAGTCGCCAGTTCCATGATCACTTAGAGTGGTCACTTAATCCATCCATTTTCAAACACATTTGTCACACATGGGGTTCACCTCAGATCGATTTGTTCGCTTCGCGTAATAACTTTAAAATTCCAAAATATGTTTCGTGGCACCCGGAACCCAATGCTTGGCACATTGATGCCTTCTCCCTAAAGTGGCGACATCATTTCTTTTACATTTTCCCCCCCTTTACTATCATTAGCAAAGTCGCCAGAAAGATTCAAATGGAGGGGACACACGCCATACTCATCGTCCCCGAGTGGCACACGCAACCGTGGCTACCGACGTTACTAGCCACAGCCAAAAGCAGCCTTCGCTTCCCAAGATTCCGAGGAAACCTCAAACATCAGGGACCACTAGAACGCCACGGAAACGTGTCGACAACTCCGTTAGTGGCATTCCTTTTTTAAATAAATATTTAGAACAGTTTGGCTTAGACAAAATTACACAACAGCGTTTGGTTGATGATGCGTGGAGAAAAGGAACGGTGAAAATGTATACTACGTATTTAAAGAAATGGGGTATTTATTGCCTGCTTAAGAAAGTCAAGCCAATGACTCCCACAGTATCCCAGGTAGGACTCTTCCTACGTTACCTAGAGGACGAAGGCCTAGGATATGGCGCTATTAACGCTGCCAGATGTGCTCTGTCGATAATCCTACCGCGGGTTAATGGACAAACAATGGGTAAACACCATGTTATTTGTTGGATCATACGATCAATTTATCAGAGGAATCCGCCTAAACCCAAATATAATAGGTTTTGGGATGTTTCTCTAGTGTTCAACCTCTTCAAGAAATGGCCAGAAAATAAGTTTCTGGACGTTAAACTTTTAGGTTTCAAAGTCGCAGTTTTGCTTCTCCTGGTCACTGGACACAGAGGCCAAACTATAGTTGCCCTGTCGCTGAATGGTCTAGAAATTGACAGTAAAGAGGCCACGTTTGATTTATCAACTTTATTAAAATCAAACCGATTAGGTGACCCCCTTTCTACGATAGGGGTGTCCAGTTTCACTCAGGATCGCAAGTTATGTGTCGTATCTGCGATACGAAATTATATATCCAAGACAAGATTAATAAGAAACTCAAGACAGCTATTGGTCAGCTTTATTAAGCCACACAAGGCCATTTCCAGGGATACCCTCGCCCGATGGACAATGAATGTGTTAAAACTGGCGGGAGTAAATACAGACAGGTACTCATCGCACTCTACACGTGGTGCAATGGTGTCCAAGGCAAGATTGCTAGGCATCTCCGTTAAACGGATCCTAGCTCACGCGGGATGGAAAACCGCTACTTCGTTTGCTAGACATTACCACAAACGACTAGAGAAGCCTCAGCCTATAGCGCACAGGCTACTCACCAACTGAAAGAGAGAGGTAAGAAAAACATTGGTTTTTCCTCTTTTTTGCCATACAAATCGCTTTTCCATTGTTGCATACATAAGACATAATCACTAAAGAATAATAACAAAACAAGAATATCAGGATAAAAATTATTTTACGTAAAGGTCTCCCTAGCCTACGGCTAGCCAGAGGCGGCATACCGAGGTAAAATAGATTAGTTAGACGAATCTTACCTGGGTATAGATGATGGATAACTATTGTTTTACCGAGGTAGAAGCCTCGGTTAGACGTGGGCGAGGGCCCACCCACCACGCCCTGCCACGTCTAGTCAATCACTCAATTTAGCATGAGGTCACTTGACCTTAGGTTGTTTTTTAGAATCATTTTTATCCTGAATTAGTAGGTAAAGATTGCTGGACCCGGATGTGCTTCCTTCTCCCTCGCCCACGTCTAACCGAGGCTTCTACCTCGGTAAAACAATAGTTATCCATCATCTATACCCAGGTAAGATGATTCGTTAAACTAATTCATTAATATATATTATTGTATATATATATGAGTCAGCCTCACGAAAATGGGCCAATCGGTGGTCAATTGAAGATGTCGGCGTCGCAATTCTTAAAAGTGTAGTGCATTTCTTTGTTTCATATTAAATTATCCTAGAAACAAATAAGGTTGTTGTATTTTCTCGACCTTTACATTCAGTATAAATTTAAAGACTTTCCAACATCTCTGTCAATGTTAAACTATAATTATACCGATCGACGCCGACATCCAATGATCGACACCGACAACTTTAACAGATGTCGGCATCGCAATTCTTAAAGTCTCGTGCATTTCTTTGTTTTATATTAAATTATCCTGGAAACAAATAAGGTTGTTGTATTTTCTCGACCTTTACATTCAGGATATATTTAAAGACTTTCCAACACCTCTGTCAATGCTAAATTATAATTATACCGATCGACGCCGACGTCCTTGCTCGATGCCGACAACTTCCACCAATTGGCCTCTTTTCGTGATCCTGACCCATATATATATATATTTAATGCCTATTAGTATTACTGTCGAGGCATCATGCTAGGTAGTGACGAGGACCAACTTTGTAGGTGGGTAAATGACTAGCATGCCGGGTTGCAGCTACAGCTCACATGGCGGAAGTTGAGGTTGGTGCCACGTCTAAGCCCTATTTTTCACTATAGACCCTACAATTTAAACTTATTTTCTGCCTCATATATATATATATATATATATATATATATATATATGTGTGTGTGTGATGTATAATACATTATACGAGTATAAATACAAGGGTAACATGTACATCCTATATTTCCTCTGCTGCATTGGTGGAGCGCCCCCCCCCCCCCTCCCCCCTCCCAGCTGTCGGGTTAATTGCCGGTCGGGCACCCCCCTCGCGTCTCACACTGGTGGGTTCGAAACCCACGATCTACCAAAGCGGGAGACGGACCAAACCGTCGTGTCGTCACAGTTAAAAGCTGAGAAATGCTGGTATAAAGTGTTCACTTAATGCATGCATGCTTATGAACAGCAATGTATATATATATATATATATATATATGTAAAGTGCGACGGCCGGCAGCTGTGGTTGTGTAGGCAGGTTAAATAGGAAATCACTACAGGCAAGTATAGAGAAGGAAGGCAAGAGATAGAGTGTGCAGAAGGAACCAGAAGGAGCTTGCTTAGTTTATTATATATATAGCTTTTAGAATCCAAGATGGTGGTGGTCACATGGTTCGATCCACCAATCAGAGTTCAATCTGTTGTATCCAAGGCCTGGTCATGCTGGTTACAGTGCCTTGTAGTGGCCAATGATCCATAAATAACACCATGGGGGGAGGGGGTATGTGAGGTGACTCCTCCAAAGAGTTAGCTAAGAAGTGACACTCCTCCAAAGACTACTTTACTATACAATTTCTATACCTAATGAGTAACAGTTTACCAACTCCACATATCCCTCATATGCCTTTAGATTTTATATATTACATTTACCATTCTATAGACAAGTTGCAATTTATTATAGTAGTTTCACATATATCCTCATGTGACATAATATCAGAAAATTTTACATATATATATATATATTCTTTATTGCACATGTTGCTATCACTATAGAACCACGTTCATATATATATATATATATATATATATATATATACATATAATCATCATCATGCTGTCGAGACTGCTTTTATTTCTTAACAGCCGCTGTTTCGTGCGGTTGTGCATTTCATAAAAGCTGCTTGCAAAGTGTTGAAGTGCTGCTGGCTTTTGCAAGTTACTAGCAGCACTCTCTCGGGGAGCAAATAGAGGTCTCACACCGGCAAGAACACGTCAAGACAGGCGCAAACTATTTGTCCCTGCAGTAGCTGGCCGGGAGATGTTGGGAGTTCCCTTCATCACCGCCCTTAATGCTGCCACGGAAGCATGGTTTTCTGTTAGGGTTTGCTCCCTTAGCCGTTGATTCTATCAAGAACCTATACCACAAGGCAGTGGTTTATAACTTTGCAAGGCAGGGGCGTCAAACACCCTGAGGTATTTTAGCAGATAGGTACTGCATTACCCGCATACCCTACCCTATATATATATATATACATATATATATATATATAATGTACAGTGTGCAGGGGTGGTGGTGACACCATCGAATCTGGGGTTGGGGGGGGGGGGGGGGGCTGGAGCAGTAGATGACTATTCCAGACTGCCTCAGTCCATGAAGCTGAGTGAGTGATGAGGGAAAGGAGGGATATTCTGGATAATTATACTCGTATAATTCTTATACAGCACATATATATAATTATATATATATATATATATATATATATATATGTGTGTGTGTTTGTGGTTCCATAGTGATTGCAAAATAATTCCGAACATGTGCAATAAAGAATGGACAGCATGAGTTGAGCGTCTGTCTCCCGCTTTGGTAGATCGTGGGTTTCGAACCCACCAGGTTCAAATGCTGGTCGAATCAAACCAATGACTTATAATGTATACTTGTCACTTCCTAGCCAGATGATCAGCATTATTAGGACAGAAGTACTGGTTGGTTTTGTGTCAGGATAATGTGACTGAATGGGATATCAGGTTATGGTGGTAGCGGCCAGGGGCCATATGTATGTGTCGGTGTTAGCGAGCCAAAACTGGTTTTGGACGTGATTTCTGGTTTAGCGGCAAAAAGTCTGTATGTATGTCATGGTGTTAGGCAAACACCGCACGTTTAACATCGCCTATGCTAACACCACGCCATAGCAAGTTTAACTTCAGTGTTTGGTACCGATTAGGCCCAAATCTATTCAATGCCATCATATTTAACAGAATTACATACTCAAAAAGTGAAATTTGATGAAATTAACCCTAAAATCAAAGCGATAGTAACGCCGCCGCTAAATCGGTGGCGATATTAATATTGTCGAAAGTAAACAAAACAAATGGCCGCCGATGCAGTGGCAGCATTCATATCGCTTCGATTTTGGGGTTAATTTGACCAATTTTATTTAACAGAATAACATACAAAAAAAGTGAAATTTGGCCAAATTAAACCAGAAATCAAAGCGATATTAACGTGGCCACCAAATTTTGGTCAAATTAAACCAATAATCGAAGCGATATTAACAACGCCGTCACCGCTGCCGCCGCCGAATCGGCGGCGATATTGGCAAATAGCGGTGCTCACCGGGAAGAGGCTCAGAGGGATTTCCCAAATCTATAAATAACTTATAGGTTAGCTAACACCACCATGCTTTGGCCCCATACATTTCCCGTGACCCATTTCCCAACACCGGCATTAGCTAACCCAGTGGCAGCTCTTAACACCAGAGCCGATATAAAGTTGTTCATAAATATGGCCCCTGCTCTCCCAGTGGAGCAGCAGCCTAAATTTGAAAACCCGGCGGGAAATAGCCGAGGTTCGGGTCAAACGCCGCCAATGCGTGGTGGCGCTGTAGTCGCGCGATTCGGGGCGCGCACAGAATGGGCAGTGATTGGACAATAATACATATTAATTCACAGCGTAACACACAAGCAATAATAATAACAATAAACATAGAATCATTCCGCCTTTTTATATGGATAGTGATAAACCCTTTATCGCGTGTAATAATACAAGTTGTACCTTGCACTCCCTGCAATTGCCTACAAGTACAACTTACAAGTATGTTCAATTGTGTCTTTTGTTTGTGGGATGGCATCTACCACGTGATGACGTCACCGATAGAGATGATAATAGATTACCACTTATCCCTGTGGTCCATGCCTTCATTACATCACATATTCACTTTTTGGGGTGGTCCTTTTTTGTTTAGCCGGGGTTCGAACCCACGACCTCTCGCACAGGAAGCCAGTCAGCCAGCATTCTTAGTCTTACTGATTCAGCCATCTAGTCCGGTGGATAGGGCAAGGACTGGTTGGCGCAGAGTTAAGATAATCTGACCGAGTGGGATATTGATAATGGTGTTGCTGGAGTGATATCCCAGTGGAGGAATACTATTACTAGTACAGTACAACCCCATTAAACCAAGCTCGGTTAAACAAAGCGATCGGTTAATCCAAACCTTTTTTGGAGGCCCGGCAAAATACTACCATTTATTATATAAAAAAGTTAGTGAAACCAAAGTCGGTTAATCCAACCAAATTATCGGTTAATCCCAACAAAATTGTCAGGCCCCAGGCCACTTTTGGTATGGGTAAACCAAACTTTCATGTGGTTATAAGGTCATCTGAGACTTTTTTATATGATAAATGGTAGTATTTTGCCGGGCCGCCGAAAAAGGTTTGGATTAACCGATCATTTGGTTTAACCAAGCTTGGTTTAACAGGGTTATACTGTATATACATAAAAAAAAAAAATAATGAAAGTGTCCACATACATTGTATATTACATTCATGATGCGCCTGCATTTTTGCCAAAGACAAGTCAAAGTCGAAGCCAAAGCTCTGTTAAACCAATGATCGGTTAATCCAAAGCAAATTTCTAGGGCCCCTTCAAGTTTGGTTCAATGGGGTTATACTATATTAATATTACTAGACCACATGGTCTTGCTGAAGACTTTTCTTCTCGTTGTCCTTCTCTTATTACCTCTTCTACCTTTTGGCCATATCTTCTCCAGATCGCGATAAAGGAGAATTGTCACCTTCTTTCTCTGAGGAATTTTCTTCCTGTTGTCCTTGAAGTTCTCTTCTCGTAATCCCCCTCTTTCTCTTTCTCTTTCTCTTTATCTTTATCTTTATCTTTCTCTCCTTATCTTCTTCTCCGTCTATCATTCTCTCTCTCCTTCTCACACATAGACAACGACGGGAATGAAACGAATACAACAAATGTGATTGCCTACTATTTTCAGAGCAGGGTGAGTAAGTGGGTGGGTGGGTGGGAGTTGGTGTGGTGGGAGGTGGGGGTTATGGCAGTCAGGGTGCAGGGTGGAGGTGGGGGTGGGGGGTAGTTGGCAGTGGCTGAGGGACAGACCCCGACGAGTTGTAGATAGTTAACAGCAAAGAGCGATACCCCACCACGCCAATCGGCATAGATCACGACGATGTGCCCCTTTATCGCCTAGGTCCATTCAGCGGGCACCGCTCTCCCCGGGCCCATTCCGCGGACAGCGCCCTCCCCCGGGCTGGGCACATAAATCGGTGCCTTACCGAGCCGGGCCGGTGTCGCAGTTTCAGCGCCCGGTCAGTTTCCACCGCCCGTATAGACTCAAACTCAAGGCATTGTCAATGGTCGTGAGCAATCTTCATACAGAAAATACAGCAAAAGTGAAATATCTCTAAAACTACCCACCTATTAACAAATCGCTTGGTACACATATAGAAAACATCTTTACCAAAAAGACTGTATTAAATTTATAAGGTTAGGGTTCTTGATTTGTATTAATTTTGAATAAAACTAAGGTTTTGCACTGCGCGTACCGTCAAACTCAAGGCATTGTCAATGGTCGCTAGCAATCTTCATACAGAAAATACAGGAAAAGTGATATATCTCTAAAACCACACCACCTAGAAACAAATCGCTTTGTACACATGTAGAAAACATCTTTACCAAAAACATTATATTAAATTTATAAGGTTAGTGACGATGATGTTAGATTTTGATGCATGCGCATGAAACTGACAGGCAGCTGAAACTGACCTGGCGCTGAAACTGCGACACCGGGCCGGGCCGGGCTGCCCGGCAGGCGACTCCTAGCGGCTGCGCCGGAGTCAGAGCAAAGTGGGTGGGGGGCGGGGGTGGTGGCGGGGGGTCAGTTTACATCCCTTTGTTGACGGCTGTCTGTCTGTCTGTCTGTCTGTCTGTCTGTCTGTCTGTCGGTCTGTCGGTCTGTCTGTCTGTCTGTCTGTCTGTCTCTGGGTGTGCAGGCTCGCAGTACAAGTGGAATACGCGTCTGTGTTGCGAGTTCCGCTTGTCCATCACTACGATTGTTTGTTGTGGCTTTAAGTCCTAGCAACATCAAAGGTCATATTAGGATGGGTACTGACTTGTGACAGTGCGCACGCATGGCGATGTTATAGTGATGTCCCACTTCGAGACCAGTCTGCCAGCACCATGACCTGATATCCGACTCAGCCATATTATCCTGATACTGAGCTAACCAGTCCTTGCGCTGTTCTATTAATGCTGAGCGCCAAGCTAGGTTGTGACAAGTATAAATGTGTTTAGGTCAGTAAAGACCTAGCAAGTAGCATGCTGGGTTGCAGGTACAGCTTTTGTGGCGGAAGTTGGGGTTGGTGCCAATCCCAGCCCTATCCTGCACTATAGACACGACACTTTATAAACTTATTTTCTACCTATAACATGCCTCTTGATAACCAAACTTTGTAGAACTTTTGTTGATCTATTTGTACCTAATGTACATTGTTGTGAAATTTCCATGGCAACAAAATTCTATGAGATAGAATACTATTTCCTGTATCGCTGTATATGTGCATTCCACCATCTCTCCCACCTTCTGCCATGTAAGCTGTATCTTACCCAATGAGTTCGGTTCCCGATCGAGTCAAACCAATGACTTTTATCAAATTGACACTTGTCATTTCCTAGCCTGGCACTCCGCATTAATAGGATAGGGCAATGACTGTTTAGACCAATGTCAAGATAATCTGACTGAGTGGGATATTGGGTCATGGTGCCGGTGGCCTGATTTCCCAGTGGGGCAGCACTATAAAGTCACCATGAGTGTGCACTGTCACAAGTCGGTACCCATCCTGATATGATCTTAGATGTTGCCAGGACGTAAAACTCCAACAACCAACCAACCCATGCCACCAAAACCCTCAACTCCCTACTTACCCCCCGTCCTGATATGACCTTAGATGTTGCTAGGACGTAAAACAACAACAATCAACCCTACTTCCCCCATCCTCACACCGTCACCCCCCCCCCCACACACACACTTCCCACCCACCTGCCCCCTACACACACAGTGAGCGATTAACAGAATGTACACAAAGCACGCGTCCGTATAACCTCTACACCTTGCGATGTGTTCAAGAGGTCAGCCATGAATATATGCTCTTGACCCCTTCTCTACCTCCTCCTCTCCCCCCTCATCCCCTCATCCCCTCATCCTCTCATCCCGTTGGACCAGCATCCACAGGGAATCCTCTGATGGATGTCCCATTTCACATTCATGCCCAGACCGAGTTGCCTCCAGGCAAACATTCCGGCAGTAATACCCTAGTCACACTGCTGCTTGCAACCACTTTGCGATCACAAAAAAATAAGGGATGGTCGCAAAGAGATCCCAAGTGGTTGCAAAATGGTCGAAAAGTGGTCTTCGGTGGTCATCGGTGGTCATCGAC
This sequence comes from Branchipolynoe longqiensis, assembly GCA_030323885.1. Classification (NCBI taxonomy): domain Eukaryota; kingdom Metazoa; phylum Annelida; class Polychaeta; order Phyllodocida; family Polynoidae; genus Branchipolynoe; species Branchipolynoe longqiensis. Next base: position 56,537,207 of record CM059189.1, read on the forward strand.
TCCTTGCGACCAAGATTGTCGCAAGGAGGTTGCAGCTACTGCATGCACTAAAAACAAATCTTCTTGCGATCAAAATGGCCGCAAGGAGGTGGGTGACCATTGCTTTGGTCCCAAGGATGTCACAAGGAGGTGGGTTCATTTGTTCAAATTAGTCGCAAAGTGGTCGCAAGCAGTCGCAAGCCGTAGTGTGACTGGAGCTTTGTTCAGGTGAGGCAGACAAAGCCTTGTGTCTTCTCTGCTTTTATTTTAATAAAGGCCCTGTCACACTACGACGTTTCTCACCAACGCGCTTCGACGCGTGCCGACGGGTTGGGTTTTTGTTCAAAACGTCGGTACACGTCCGGTACGTTACCGGCGTGTTACCGGCGCGTTACCGGCGCGTCGGTACATAGCAACGTGTGAATGGACACGTCGGCGCGCGTCGAGCCGTGTCAAGGTTTTGTGCTTGCACAAAACTTTCGAAGGGCCACAACGTGCGGCAGCGTGTTGGCGGGCACGTTACGGACGCGTTAGCAACACGTTGACACACATTGGCGGCGCGCCGGAAGAACGCTGGCAGACCGTTGATCAACGTCAGTTAACATTGGCTTTTTTTTCCCCAAAATGCGACCGTTCCATCGGCGCGTCCGTAACGTCCCATCGACGGGTAGTGGGCGCGCTATTGTCATTGCTCCAGCGTATCTCGGCGCATTGGATGTGTTGCCGGCGTGCTTGGACGCGCTGCGGGCACGTCCTAACGTGTTGCTGGCGGGTATGTATGCGTTGACACGGTACTAACGCGACACCAACGCGCCGTCAACGCGCCGACAGCGCACCAACAGCGCGCCGACAACACGCCGATGGCACGCTGGGAACCCGCTGGTGGTAGGTTGACATGTTGTTCTGCCGCGCGTCGAAACGCGTTGGCCGCGCGCTTATAGCACGCAACTAACACGCTGCGCCGCGTCAAACTTTCTCCCAAAGCGCCGAAGAGTTGGATGCGTGCCGACGGGTTGCAAATATTTTGCGCGTTGCCGGCGCGCCGGCGGAAATGTCGTAGTGTGACAGGGCCTTTAGACTTGAGATTTATTAAAGGGGCAGTGATAAGACCAAAAAAAAGTGTACTTGTTCAGAATTATCAATTATTATTGAATAAGACTTGTGTCATGGGGGGGGGGGTGATGAAAATGGGAAATATTGACCCTAGAGTGGGAATAGGACCCACATTTCTTGCATTCCGGGCCAGTGTGCTAACCATTTCACCACCTTGGGTCCCTCATAGCGTTTTTTATTCGTGTTTTTATTCGAAAATACCCCCATCACACAGTCACTATCGCACTAGAAACACTATTTCTCACCCGATGGCACTAAGTTCAGGAACATTGAGAATCGTCTGCACTTGCACGGGTCACCACCTGGGAAGACGAGGTGCCATAAATATCCTGATACATGCTTTTTTTGTGATGGGTGTATTTATTCTACCCATAATGGTTAAGTATAATGACTTGTTTTCGCAGCTAGACAGTAATAGGCTTGTGATTCCCCTTGTTTTTTATCACTTTCAGTTGTTTTGTAGCTAACTACTGCATGCATTCTTTCTCCCACATCCCCCAAACCTCTGTGAGTTTGTTCATTCTACAATCGGACAGATGTTTGGTTACCAATAGTTACTTTCTCTGATTGTCTTCACCTTGCTGTGTTAGTGGTCATTAGGTTTTGATTTTAAGTTTAAAGTTTACCTTCTATATGTATCATACCTTGCATGCATACCCTCTAACTTAAGACTTTCCTTGAATTATCAGTGTATTTTCTATTTATTTATCTATTTTGCTTAGACTAAAGTTATAGCCTACCAAATCAGTAGTGGATAAGTCATCCTGATGTTGTGTATATCCTACCTAATCAATGGTGGATAAGTAATAGACATCCTTATACAGGCTTAAGTGCGCATTCCATATACGCGTAATGCGTAATGCGAATGCGAATGCGAATGCGACAAAAAATCGAAATGCCTTGAAACCTATGAGCTACATTCCATACACGCGTAATGCGTAATGCGAATGCGAATGCGAAAGAAATCCATTATCCCGATCGCTCCATGTAGCGATCGGTGCGTAATGCGTAATGCGTAAAGGTGGTGCGAATAGAATATCATCAGTCGCATTTGTCCATTGATATAAGGCTGGAGGAGGCGACTGATATCATCATCATATGGGGGTGTTCGTAACCTTACGACGGTTACCGGTTGCAGAACTGCAACATTATAGAGAGGCTCCGATAAATCGGCCCAATCTTTGGCTAAGACTTGTCTTCTGCTGGAAGTGGTCTTGTAGAGGAAGTGTTATGTGCGACTACCTGTGAGGTATGGTATGGTATGGGGTGTTCGTAACCTTACGACGGTTACCGGTTGCAGAACTGCAACATTTATAGAGAGGCTCCGATAAATCGGCCCAGTCTTTGGTTAAGACATGTCTTCTGCGGGTGAAGTGGTCTCAGAGGAAGTGTTGTGAAGGCTGGGACATCCTTCAAGACGTAGTGGCGACGGGGCGCCGGGTGGCAGCGGATCTCTCCGTGCCGTCTGTTTGTAGTAGAGCTGTATGGTGTCTGTAGTGTAGCACTTGCATCCGGTCAGCAGGGGTTCGAGGAAGGCGGGCAAAGGTGGGAGCAGCGGTCGTTCCAGCAACAAGAACCAGACAGAGAAATGGTAAAAGGTCAAGAGCCCCACCCAAGAACACAACAACCTAGGTTAGGGGAAGAAGTGAGCCTGGGAGAAATCGAATGGGCAGATCTAGGAAAGAGAAATGAGGAGAGTTGAGTCAAAGGCCCGTGCCTATCTGCCCTATGGTGACCAACCGGCGAGCCATAGACACGGACAGAGTAAGGGTAGAAAGTGAAAATGCCGGCAGGCACCCCCTCCTGGAACTCTTTTCAGACATATCAAGGAGGTGTCCGGCCGGCGGAGAGGTGATAGAGAGAGGTGTGGACGAGGTGCGGTCCGGATAGCAAGTGTTGAGCGGACTTTCATTCATTCATATGGGGTGTTCGTAACCTTACGACGGTTACCGGTTGCAGGACTGCAACATTATAGAGAGGCTCCGATAAATCGGCCCAATCTTTGGTTGAAGACTTGTCTTCTGTAGGGGAAGTGGTGTTCGTAGAGGAGGTGTCTGGGAGCTAGGCCATCATGTGGTGGCGGGGGGCGCGTGGTGGTCTGTGAGCTGGCTTGCGCTGCGGTGGCACGGGAGTGGTGACGTTCTTGGGCCCACGGTCAGTACCTCGACCGGAGATCGAAGCGGGATCCGGTTTCATTGGTAGCAGGCCATGGCGGCGGGTCGGTCATCCGGGTCCTCATCGGAGGGAGGGTGGTAGAGAGAAATAGAAAATAGGTCTTGGAGCGGGGTGATGTGGTGGGTGTGACTGGATCAGCGGCCCCGGCACCCACTCCGTCGGTGGTCGAGGTGGGAACCGGCGTTGTGGGTGCAGGGGCCGAGGCCCGTCAGCTGGGTGTGTGCAGGACCGCACGGGGCTCCTGGTGTGGGGGCTGGATCTTGCCCGTTTTTTTTTCACCTTTTTTTTTTTTTGAGTGGTGAGGCGGAGGCCCGGGAGTGGCAACGCGTTATCGGTCCAAGGTCCTGTACCTCGACCGGAGATCTAAGCGGGATCCGGTGTCATTGGCAGGGGGGCAGTGGGCGGCGCGCTGGCACTCCGGGCCCTCGTCGGAGGGTGGGTAGTAAGAGGTTTTTTTTTTTTTGGGACCTCACGGGGCTCCCAGGTGGGACCTCACGGGGCTTCCCTGCGTAGGGGCTGCGTCTGGTGGGACCTCAGGCGACTGATATTGTATTGTATGGGGTGTTCGTAACCTTACGACGGTTACCGGTTGCAGGACTGCAACATTTGTAGAGAGGCTCCGATAAATCGGCCCAGTCTTTGGTTAAGACATGTCTTCTGCGGTGAAGTGGTCTCAGAGGAAGTGTTGTGAAGGCTGGGGACATCCTTCAAGACGTGGTGACGACGGGGCGTCGGGTGGCAGCGGATCTCTCCGTGCCGTCTGTTTGTAGTGATCTGTATGGTGTCTGTAGGGGAGCACTCGTATCCGGTCAGCAGGGGTGTGAGGAAGGCGGGCAAAGGTGGTAGCAGCGGTCGTTCCAGCAACAAGAACCAGTCAGAGAAAGGAAAAAAGGTCAAGAGCCCCCCCCAAGAACACATCAACCCTGGTTAGGGGAAGAAGTGAGCCTGGGAGAAATCGAGTGGGCAGATCTAGGAAAGAGAAATGAGGAGAGTTGAGTCAAAGGCCCGTGCCTATCTGCCCTATGGTAACCAACCGGCGAGCCATAGACACGGACAGAGTAAGGGTAGAAAGTGAAAATGCCGGCAGGCACCCCCTCCTGGAACTCTTTTCAGACATATCAAGGAGGTGTCCGGCCGGCGGAGAGGTGATAGAGAGAGGTGTGGACGAGGTGCGGTCCGGATAGCAAGTGGCGACTGATAATTAGGAACAGTCTTGGAAATTAAAGAAAGGACGGTCCTAACATGCTCAGTTTAGGATGTTAGGACCGTCCCAATCGGGAGACTGACGGTTATGGGAAAGCTAAAAATGCTACCATATGCACAGAAATATGAATACTTATCTATAATTTGGTTATAATAAAGGTAGGAACCCCCATGTGACGTACACAAAGTTACATAGATATAAATGCAATATTTGGTCATATACAGAGCAGTATGGAGAATAATTGTTTATGGGACGGTGCAAACATGTAGGTTTATGCGGCGGACCTGTTAGGAAGCAGTCTTCATATTTGGGACGGTCCTAACATCCCTCCAAGCAAGTTAAACTGAGCCATGTTTGGACCGTCCCATTCTGTGTGTGTGTGTCTCTGTGTGTGTATCTGTGTCTCTGTGTGTGTGTCTCTGTGTATGTGTGTGTGTCCTGCTGTGTGTGTCTGTGTGTGTGTCTCTGTGTGTGTCTGTGTGTGTGTGTCTGTGTTGTCTCTGTGTCTGTGTGTCTGTGTGTGTGTCTCTGGTGTCTGTGTGTCTGTGGTGTGTCTCTGTGTGTGTCTGTGTGTCTGTCTGTGTTGGTCTGTGTGTGTCTCTGTGTTGTGTCTCGTGTCTCCCTTGTGTCTGAGCCTTTGGATCTCTGTTGCTGTGTGTGTCTCTGTGTCTCTGTGTGTGTCTCTGTGTCTCTGTCTCTTTGTGTCTGTGTGTGTCTGTGTGTGTCTGTGTGTGTGTGTCTCTGTGTCTCTGTGTCTCTGTGTCTCTATGTGTGTGTATCTGTGTGTGTGTCTCTGTGTCTGTGTGTGTGTCTCTGTGTGTGTATCTGTGTGTGTCTGTGTGTGTGTCTGTGTGTGTGTCTGTGTGTTGTGTCTCTGTGTGTGTCTCTGTGTGTGTATCTGTGTCTGTGTGTGTCTGTGTGTGTCTCTGTGTGTGTTATCTCTGTGTCTGTGTGTGTCTGTGTGTGTATCTGTGTGTGTATGTGTCTGTGTGTGTCTCTTTGTCAGAGACACAGAGACACAGACACACACATAGAGACACACACAGAGACACAGAGTCACACACACAGAGACACACACAGAGACACACACAGAGACACGGAGACACAGACACACACATAGAGACACAGACAGAGACACAGAGTCACACACACTTTTTATATACTTTTTATATACTTCACTGCATAATGCATAACGCATAACGCAATACGCATTACGCGTATATGGAATGCTGGCATTCGCATAACGCATAACGCGTAACGCATAACGCATTACGCATTACGCGTATATGGAATGCGCCCTTTAGTCATACTCGTTTGTGTGAGACCTAATATTTGTATTAGTCATACTCGTCTGTGTGAGAGCCTCTAGATTAAAGTTGCATAGTCCGATGGTTTTGACTTTCTCTCATTTTTCTGAGATAAATCTATTACATTGATTGTTATTATGTACATTACTTTAGTTTGAAGTAATTTTAAATTTAAATGGGTAACATTTGAGATATTTGAAGTGGAAACATTAATTTTGGAAAGCACGCCAAAACTCTGACACCATAGGCTTCAGCAGTAACATGTTCTTCTAAATTGACTGAGTGTGCCCTTCTATTTGGCAAAATACACTTAATAAGTGCATCAATATCTAAAGCTGTGTTCACACACGGGCGTTAAGTCACCTCAACTAGTTCGCCTTGTCTAGTTCGGCTCACATTCGCTGTGTGGACGCGACGCTGAGGCGGATTAGGGCTGAATCGCCTCAAGTAAACCGCGTCGCGAGGTAGTTTAACTACCTTAAGTCGGCTTATCTAGCTTGTGTGGATGGTAGTGGTTTACTTGAGGCGGCTTAAGTACGTCGCAGTCGAGACCTGAGTTTGTTGACTTTCCAGTTGATCAAAAGCGCATATTATATAATTTGGTCTATGAACTGGCTAGAGGTGCACAGATATTTTTTTCATCATTTATTTGTAGGTTTTCACTGCCCAGCAGAAGTTTTGACCATTCCAAAACAATACGATTCAGTCCATACATATCTAGGTCGAACCCACACTCTCTTGTGGTGACGTCGACTAACCGAAAACCGGCGCTGGTTAGTACGGACTTGCTCATGCGCAGATATTGATTTCCACCTTAAACCACCCCGAATACTGCATGTATGGACACAACACTAGTTCGCCTCATCTAGTTCGCCTTATCTAGTTCGGCCTAAAGTTGTGTGTGTGAACACGGCTTTAGTTAAATATGTTGTGTTAAATCTAATTTGATACCTCATCGGACTATGCAGCTTTAAAGAAACCCCCGGAGGGCGGGGAATACCCCGAGACCCTCTAGTGCTTCACACTTTCAGCACTCGTCCATTCCAAGAATTTATCTGCCACCCCAAACAACAATTCCTCGCTACAGCTATTTAGATTCTCTGATGTCACTAAAGCATTGAACGGGACGAGGTGACCGAATCTGTAGAGCGGAGCCTCCCATGCTGAAGGTTGGGTGTGCAATTCCCGGTCGAGTCAAACCAATGACTTACAACATTGATACTTGTTACTTCCTAGCCAGGCACCTGGCATTATGAGGATAGGGCAATAACAGGTTGGCTTAGTGTCAGTGTCAGGATAATGTGACTTAGTGGGATATTAGGTCATGGTGCTGGCAGTGGGGCAGCACTATGAAGTCGCCATGAGTGTGCATGTCACAAGTCGGTACCTGTCCTGATATGACCTTAGATGTTGCCAGGACTTAAACTCCAACAACCAACCAACTAAAACATTGCAACATTGCAAGAAAGCACCATAAGCCAGTCAGATGCTACAAAATGATCGGACACTTTACATCGGATTGCTAATGCTGTAAATACATTTCAATATAGAAATTCTCTAGCATTAAAGAAGTCTAACGTCGGGTAAATGTTGCAAAATGAATGGGATTTTTATATAAAAACCTAGTGTAACATATTCCAATATTTGACATAGGGGAGAATGCAAATGTTCTTGTACTGATCGGTGTACATGACCAGGCGCATGTACATATATATGTATGGGCTGGTGGTGCCTGATTGGTATGTAACTAGACATAGTGCTGCTGGCAGGTCTGGGTGTGAGTGCTCTCAGGGCCTACCCGGTCTGCTGGTATAGGGATCACCACACTCAAAGGTCAAGGTTGGTGGTGGCCATGGGGGCCATATCGCTTGTGATGGTGGGCAGACCACTGGTATCCATGGGGACCAGGAATGCTGGATCCCTATTGGGAAGGCCATGAATGCTTGTTTCCTATTGGGAGAAAAGGGTAGGGTGATACTCTACAATGAACCCATGTAACCATATAAATAATAAACCAGATGGCTGGACTCTCTCTTCTTCTTTACACTTTATTCTCTTCCTTTCTCTTTGTCTGTATTGATTTCACCCTAGCTTGCCTACACAGCCACATATTTTAGCCTTGGACTTTACACTAGTATACGCACATTCTTGAATTAAATCATTCGATATAGCACTCGAAGTATGGTTCCCTAACTAACCATTTTTAATGTTGCAGACTAAATCCATCTAAGCAATCAACTAATTGATAATATTATTAAATTTGATATATGATTTACAAAGGAGGGCACAAAGAGTATAGTAGAACAAGTAAGGCATATTTTTTTGTGTAAAAATGAATTTCCCACACTCGATTTGCATGCAATCTAAGTAAATGCAATGCGATACCAAATATTGCATTCACAACCAAATCCAAGGAGTGCCTTGCTAATTTTCGATCGAGTGATCCAATGATTAAACCCTCAAGTGTCATGGGGTTTAATTCACCTTTAAATTCTCCCAAAAATATTTGTTTAAGCAACAAGAAGTCAATAGGATGTTAGATGTTAATTTGACATCAGAATCCTATGTCATTTAGGCATTATATTTATATCGAGACGATATCGAAATAACGTCACACGGTGCGCTGGGGCAGGGCCACACATTGTATGATTTGTGTACATTCTCACTGCATTATATCAGATTGTGTGGATTCACCCCGGCTCACACCGCCCCACCCCACCCCAGCCCGGCCCTCCCCGCCCCACCCCACCCCAGCCCGGCCCTCCCCGCCCCACCCCACCCTGCCCTACCCGCCCCACCCCACCCCAGCCCGGCCCTCCCCGCCCCCACCCCCACCCCAGCCCGGCCCTACCGCCCCACCCCCACCCCAGCCCGGCCCTCCCCGCCCCACCCCCACCCAGCCCTGCCCGCCCCGCCCCACCCCACCCCAGCCCAGCCCTCCCCCCCCCACCCCACCCCAGCCCGGCCCTCCCCGCCCCCACCCCACCCCACCCGGCCCTCCCCCCCCCCACCCCAGCCCGGCCCTCCCCGCCCCACCCCACCCACCCCAGCCGCCCGGCCCTCCCCGCCCCCACCCCACCCCAGCCCGGCCCGCCCCACCCACCCCACCCCAGCCCGGCCCTCCCCGCCCCAACCCCACCCCCCCACCCCAGCCCGCCCGGCCCTCCCCCCCCCACCCCACCCCCAGCCAGGCCCTCCCCCGCCCACGCCCACCCCAGCCCGGCCCTCCCCGCCCCACCCCACCCCACCCCCACCCTGCAAAACCCCGCCCGCCTCACACAGAAAAAAGTAATATATATTATGCAGCCCATCCATCAAGGTTCGACTCCCCTTCAAGGCAATATGCAGTAATTAATTAGTCGTTCTTATTCCCCCTGTCATCTATATTCGCACGAGTTTCAAGGCTGTGAATGATCTTCTTTAGTCTAATAAGTAACAGAAAAAACAACGAACAGCAGTCACATTTTCGAAACAAGCACTACAAAAACGATTCTCCATAATATATGGTATGTATCATGAATATAATAAGTAATGTGTGACTTGAAAGTTTCCGAGCATAAGTAATTGTCACTGCTTACTGTTCACCTCATGACTTAGATAAAAGATTCACCCAGTACTTGTAGTACACGTGTGAAGGACAACGGGCGAAAATAGGTTTAGTATGGAACATGAACTAGAAACTGTGGCTCCAGTATCAAATAGCTACTCATATGGGCACAGAGTTGGTGAAATGGGCGAGAATGCAAAAAGACAAGGTGGCGGCCAAAGAACACCATCAATTTCACCTTTAAATTGCATTAAACTATGTTTTATTATGTTTTCCAACTCAAAAGTAGCGGGTAAACATGAAGACATATACAAAGAATATATGTTGCTTCTTAGATTGAGAAATTAGGCTCTCATAAAGACTCATTTCATTATCCTGATTTTTTGACCGTTTTTATATAAGGCTGATCTTCACCCGTGTACTACAAGTACCAGGTGAATCTTTTATCTACTCATGACTATGCACACCTCTATTGCCGCATGCTATATTTTTTAACATAGTATGTCGATGTGCAGAACAATTATGACTGAGTGCTCCAGTGATTTATGCTTATACTATACTATGCTATACTTATTATGTCCCCCTGAAATTGATGCATTTGAAAGAACTCAGCCGCTCTTTTAGTTGGGCGCACTCTAATACCCACTTCCGATATTCATGTCCCCGTGAATAGCTATTCTGATTCAGGAGAGTGACATTGGGCACACACAGCAAATCACATAGCTGCGCGGCGTGAAGGGGCACAGTGGCACACACACTTACAGTAGATGCATGGGGGCGGGCGCCCACCACACACCCCACCACCACCTACCCACCTCCCAATCACCACACAACTACCAGTACCACACAACCACCCCCCAAGCACCTCCCAACTACCTCCCAAACAATACCACCCATCAACTATCGACCACCACCCAACCATAGGGCTCGCCTGCCCGCCTGGCCGCCTGCCCGCCCCTCAGTCCCACGGACCCACCGTGCTGCTACCAGCAGACTGCCAACAACGTACGGCTGCTTCCCAGTCACCAGTGACCCTCGCCCCTCGCCCCTCGCCCCTCGCCCCTCGCCCCTCGCCCCTCGCCCCTCGCCCCTTGCCTCTCGCCCTGTGCCCCGCACGCACACGGCAACCCCGCACCTCGCACCCACATGGTCCCCACACACGGCGCCCCGTGCCCCACACGGGGCGCCCCGTGCCCCACACGCGGCGCCCCGACCACACACGGCGCTCCGCGCGCACACGGCGCCCCGCGCACACGCGGCGCCCCGCGCACACGCGGCGCCCCGCGCACACGCGGTGCCCCACGCACATGCGGCACCCCCTGCCCCACACGCGGCGCCCCGCGCGCACACGCGGCGCCCCTTGCCCCACATGCGGCGCCCAGCGCACACACGGCGCTACGCGCCCCGTGCACCACACACGCGCCCCGCGCACACAAACGCCCCACGAACACACGGCTCCCCGTGCCCCACACACGGCGCCCCGCGCCCCGTACACCACACACAACGCCACACCCACACACAACGCCCCGCGCCCCACCCACGGTGCCCCGCACCCCACACACGGCGCAGCTACAGGCGAGACGCCGAGGACCCGGCGAGGCAGCGCTGGGCAGCTCACGGCCTGCGCGCCTCCAGTCGCCGGCGGACGGAGCGGACGGACCGGCCGCCGACACACCAGCGCCCGCCGCTGGGGTCCGGCGCGCGTCGTTTGGGGGTGAGTGAGGGCGGCCATTACTGACTGACCCGGGCGGGGGTGCTTGCAGTTATGCAAATGTTATGGCATTACGGTCTGCGGTTTATCTATTCACAAATTGTACGGTCACTGCAAGGCATAGATAGGTCTTATGGTCTTATAGGTCATTGCAAGGCATATGTCACTGTATGGCGCCTTATAAGTTATATATATATTTTTTGTCGCCGCACAACCGCAGATAAGACATTTGAAAGACATTTTAGGACATTTTTGTATTCACAATTTTTATACAAACACATTATTTTGTTAACATTAAGAAATTGGGGGGATTCCAGGTCCGTTCCGGCCTGTGGCGTTGCGATTTTCCAAAATTAAGATAACTTCAACTTAAAATAACCGCAACCGCTTGCGGTGAACAAAAAACCATATGGTCATCGTATGGCAATCGCAACCCACCATGCTGTCAGCGTACAGTGTAGCCGATGCGGCGAGTAACAGTAGCAGCAAGGACGCCGTAACGCATTTGTGACCGAGGCATTAGGCAGAGTGGGGTTCTGGGCGAGGACCCGGTGGTACCGGTAACAAGCGGAACAGGTCGTGACAATGGGAGGCCGGCGTGCCTGTCACGTGGCAGTGTAGTGCGGTCGAGGTAAAGTATCTAGCTGGTCCATACCGCCAACGCGCACCGGTAGTGCAGCCTTCTGAGAGACTGCTTTACAGCCAGGTTATTACTGCTGAGTTGCTATCACAAATAGGGCAGCGCCTATCGCTGAAGATCAATCAGTTAAGTAAATTGTATTACGATAGGGTCCCGTGTATCCAAGGATGCTTATTGCATCGCATTCGGCATAATCCGTCGTCGTTTGCCGGAGATATTGCTCCAGCGATGATGATTTAAGAAGATCAACAAAATACATAAGTGAAATATGGGCAGGGATAGGATACAACTAAGGATATCGATATGCGACGAGCAAGAGCATGGTGGGTTGCTTTGAACTGTAAACAGATGAGAACCAGGTAAGGAAGCCAATGTACTACGGATGGATGGTAGCAAATATCAAGAAAGAAAACCCTGTTATAAAGAGAGAGAAAAGCGGAGGGAGAGAGGGGGGTGGGGACTGTGAGTGGCAGGAGTGACGAGTGGAATGTATTATGATGTGATGCAGTTTTTATGACCGATGACATTATGGCAGTTATCTACATTCAAAATAAACAGCATGCATTGTCCATGACAGCTAACATGCAGGTAGGAGGCGGGTCACTTCACCTGGAGATAGGACAAAAGTTAAGAGGGCCACAAGCTAGGTACCAGCGAACTTGCAGGTCACTAGTGGGATTATTGGACGCACAGACAGACGCACAGACCAACACACAGACAGACACACAGAGACCGACGCACAGACTGACAAACATATACACACATACATAAGACAGACACACAGACAGACACACACAGACAAACTCACAGACAGACACACACAGATATACACATACATAAGATAGATGCACAGACAGACACCAGACATACACACAGACATACGCACAGACAAACACACTAGGATACACACATGCATAAGACAGACACACAGATAGATGCACATACATGCGCACAGACAGACACAGCCACACAAACAGACGCACAGACAGATGCGCAGACAGGCACACAGACAGACACACATACAGACAGACGCACACGAAGACGCACAAACAGACGCACAAACACACACAGACACACAGTTGTGTCGCTTGAAATAAATAGAAGCCCATGCCATCCTGAGGGAGGGGCCCTGTGGGAGCAGCTGAACAAACAGGAAACCACCCTCACTGCGGCCACAAGCTCTACTCCTCCGAACCGCCAGGGGGTGCCTCGGGCGTTCCAGGCTCAGACAATGCGCCTTCACACATCCCCAGCTAGCGACATGAGGGACCTTGACCTCTTCGCATGACCCGAAGGACCACTGCGGGACAGTGTCGGCGGTGTGTCACGTGACCAGGCGGAGAATGGTATGGTAGAGACGGAAATACTGCAGCCTGAAGGTGGACTCGAACTCAAGCCGTCATTAGCAGTGCTTGAAGGCGTCTCGGCGTAGAGCTGCGTCCACCGATGTGCCACGTGACCACTATGAGCTATCGCCGTAAGTATGGCTTGATTTTGTTGCTGTGGTGGTGAATGTGTTTATTCACATGAGTGTACAATTCATCCAGCCATTGAACAATCGTGGTTAATTATACAATTTGTAGAAGATAGTAGTCTGTACAGTACGCTGTTTGCCCCTGCAGATAATATCTGGGTACATTGCACATT
>CM059189.1:56551029-56570173 GCA_030323885.1 Branchipolynoe longqiensis
ATATGGGTTTTGAGGCCTGGAGATGGTATATTAACCAGTTATTGTCTGATATGGGGTTTGAGGCCTGGAGATGGTATATTAACTAGTTATTGCCTGATATGGGGTTTGAGGCCTGGAGATGGTATATTAACCAGTTATTGGTATATGGGGTTTGAGGTCTGGAGATGGTACATTAACCAGTTATTGTCTGATATGTGGTTTGAGGCCTGGAGATGGTATATTAACCAGTTATTGTCTGATATGGGGTTTGAGGCCTGGAGATGGTATATTAACCAGTTATTGTCTGATATGGGGTTTGAGGCCTGGAGATGGTATATTAACTAGTTATTGTCTGATATGGGGTTTGAGGCCTGGAGATGGTATATTAACCAGTTATTGGATATGGGGTTTGAGGTCTGGAGATGGTACATTAACCAGTTATTGTCTGATATGGGGTTTGAGGCCTGGAGATGGTATATTAACCAGTTATTGTCTGATATGGGTTTTGAGGCCTGGAGATGGTATATTAACCAGTTATTGTCTGATATGGGGTTTGAGGTCTGGAGACGGTATATTAACCAGTTATTGTCTGATATGAGGTTTGAGGTCTGGAGATGGTATATTAACTAGTTATTGTCTGATATGGGGTTTGAGGTCTGGAGATGGTATATTAACCAGTTATTGTCTGATATGGGGTTTGAGGCCTGGAGATGGTATATTAACCAGTTATTGTCTGATATGGGGTTTGAGGCCTGGAGATGGTATATTAACTAGTTATTGTCTGATATGGGGTTTGATGCCTGGAGATGGTATATTAACCAGTTATTGTCTGATATGGGGTTTGAGGCCTGGAGATGGTATATTAACCAGTTATTGTCTGATATGGGGTTTGAGGCCTGGAGATGGTATATTAACCAGTTATTGCCTGATATGGGGTTTGAGGCCTGGAGATGGTATATTAACCAGTTATTGTCTGATATGGGGTTTGAGGCCTGGAGATGGTATATTAACCAGTTATTGTCTGATATGGGGTTTGATGCCTGGAGATGGTATATTAACCAGTTATTGTCTGATATGGGTTTGAGGCCTGGAGATGGTATATTAACCAGTTATTGTCTGATATGGGGTTTGAGGCCTGGAGATGGTATATTAACCAGTTATTGTCTGATATGGGGTTTGATGCCTGGAGATGGTATATTAACTAGTTATTGTCTGATATGGGGTTTGAGGTCTGGAGATGGTATATTAACTAGTTATTGTCTGATATGGGGTTTGAGGTCTGGAGATGGTATATTAACCAGTTATTGTCTGATATGGGGTTTTGAGCCTGGAGATGGTATATTAACCAGTTATTGTCTGATATGGGGTTTGAGGCCTGGAATGTATTAACTAGTTATTGTCTGATATGGGGTTTCAAGCCTGCAGATGGTATATTAACCAGTTATTGTCTGATATGGGGCTTGAGGCCTGGAGATGGTATATTAACCAGTTATTGTCTGATATGGGTTTTGAGGTCTGGAGATGGTATATTAACCAGTTATTGTCTGATATGGGGTTTGAGGCCTGGAGATGGTATATTAACTAGTTATTGTCTGATATGGGGTTTGAAGCCTGGAGATGGTATATTAACTAGTTATTGTCTGATATGTGGTTTGAAGCCTGGAGATGGTATATTAACCAGTTATTGTCTGATATGGGGTTTGAGACCTGGAGATGGTATATTAACTAGTTATTGTCTGATATGGGGTTTGAGGCCTGGAGATGGTATATTAACCAGTTATTGTCTGATATGAGGTTTGAGGCCTGGAGATGGTATATTAACTAGTTATTGTCGGATATGGGGTTTGAAGCCTGGAGATGCTATATTAACCAGTTATTGTCTGATATGGGGTTTGAGGCCTGGAGATGGTATATTAACCAGTTATTGTCTGATATGGGGTTTGAGGCCTGGAGACGGTATATCATTATTAACCAGTTATTGCCCGATATGAGGTTTGAGACTTTCAAATGTTACCTGGTTTTATCAATAAAAGGTGAAAGTTTAGATCTGTGTTTTAGAATATATTAACATTAATTGCAAAATACTAAGAAGGTATTGTGGAGTGGCCAACCCACTATCGGACTGTTCAGACTAGGTTGACCATTAGGCTTTGTCGTCGATATTACCCTGAATACGGTACTGCCAACACCATATGGACATTTAAGGAAATGGTTTAACGTTGGAACTTGGAAGGGCTGCAGTTTACATCCAATTTAGGGTTATTACATGTAATTATAATAGTTGTGTATATATTTGTGGTATGCAGTGCATTAACCAGTTATTGTCTGGTATATTAACTAGTTATTGTCTGATATGGGGTTTGAGGTCTGGAGATGGTATATTAACTAGTTATTGTCTGATATGGGGTTTGAGGCCTGGAGATGGTATATTAACTAGTTATTGTCTGATATGGGGTTTGAGGCCTGGAGATGGTATATTAACTAGTTATTGTCTGATATGGGGTTTGAAGCCTGCAGATGGTATATTAACCAGTTATTGTCTGATATGGGGTTTGAGGCCTGGAGATGGTATATTAAGTCGCTGTACATGTTCATGTACATGTACATGTTCATGTACAGTACATGTTCCATGTATAGTTCATGTGTGGGATGCTATTTGTATAGTTATTGAATTTGTGTACAAGCAACTACGGTCAATTCAGTTACACCATTACCCCTCCCCCTCTCCTCTCCCCCTCCCCTCCCCTCCTCTCCTCTCCCCCTCCCCTCCTCTCCTCTCCGCTCCCCTCCGCTCCCCCTCCCCTCCCCTCCGCTCTCCCTCCCCTCCGCTCCCCCTCCCCTGCCCTTCCCCTCCCTCCCCTCCCCCCCCTTCCCCTTCCCCTTCCCCATCCCCTTCCCCTGTTCCCTCCACTCTCCTTCCCCTGTCCCCACTCTCCTTCCCCTGCTCCCTGCTCTGCCTTACTCGCCCCTATCCTATCCCCACCCCCCGTCCAATTCCCGTTTTACTCCCTCTCCCTCTCCCTCCCCATTCCCTCCTTCTCCCCTCCCCTCCCCTCCCCTCCCCTACCCGTCTCTCTCCGTCCCCTCCCTCCCCTCCCCTCCCCTCCCTCCCCTCCCCTCCCCCTCCACAACGCTTCACTCCCCTCCTCTCTCCTTCAGCCACCCCACCCTCTCCCCACATCCTCGTCTCCTCCCCTCCACCTTCCCCATCCCCCCCCCCCCCCCCCTCTGCCCACTGGGCGCGCTTTTAAGGGTAAATCGATATCAGTGTGAATCCATAGTTTTGCCGCTATGTGGGGCGTCACGTGGTCGAGTGGCGTCCCGCCGTGCGCCTGCGCGCTTCCAGCTATTGCAGTATTGACTGGCGCGTCTGTTTGTGCGTCAGGTGGTCACCCTGGTGGCAAAACTCGGAACTACCCCACAAAGCACAATGTGCGTCGCCGGTAGGGTCGCTGCTATATTACCGCACTAACGCCCAGGTGATGGGTACCTAATTGGTCTAATTGATAATTGACCGCTAAGCCAGAGGTTTCTTTTGGTAATTTCTTTTCTGTTTTGTTGTATTCAATCTGAATCAGGTTAATTATGGCTAATTATGGTTACTTAATCATCAAGTAATGGTGTCTGATTGATAGAACAGAGCCCTAAAAATATGTCTAAGAGTAGACAAGCTGCACCCCACCTATGACATACACAAAAGAACCAAAGTGAAATTACTAGAAAATAGGAGAATGATTCATTTGAAAACACTAGCATATAGCTACAGTCAAAATAATAAACTCCGGACAAAACTGCAAAGGGCTACTAGAGCAAATAATGCGCCACTACTGAAGCAGACCAGAAGCCAAATAAAAGCTCATGAGAGAAGCATGCTGGAAATGGTTGCCAAGGTGTGGAATGCCCAAACGGTAAAGGAACGACACATTCCTGACCTAAAAACTTACAAAAAATATCTGTGCAAATTAGGCTAGGAAACCCCCCACTGCACTGCAAAGGGGCATGTGATATGTCACGGCCCACCAGCGGGATGCCCAATGGAAGGTAACCATGCCAACAATAGCCAGATAACACACCACACAGCTACGTACAAGCCTATGATATGTAAATAGGAGTAGGCTAGTCTAGTAATAAGAGTAGAACAAAATAAAATACATATATGCCAAGAAAATCCAAAAATACTAACATAGGCTACTAAGCATACCAACCAATTATCTATCTGCTACTGAAATGCAGGCAATCAAATAACTTATCAGTAGCTACTGTGTGGTAAGATAACACCAACACTACAACTGGCCAGCATTGAAAACAAGCCTGGGTACCCGGGCTTATATGCTATGGACAGTATAAATACAGCCTCAATAAAAAATTTAAAGAAATCAATCTCTAATCATCTACTCACGGTATGTCATTATGAGATATGTCGTCACCAAGGCCACTGTATGTTTGGACTGATCCCATAACTGATAACTCCGTGTAACTCACCGGTCCATTCATTGAATGAACAGTTCAGTCCCTTAGCCTCGTATAGAATGTGGGCCACAACTCCAATAACTGGTTGGCTGGTGGTTGGAATTTTACGTCCTGGAAACATCTACTGTCATATCAGGACGGGTACCGACTTGTGACAGTGCGCACTCATGGTGATTTTATAGTGCTGCTCCACTGGGAGACCATGCCGCCAGCGCAATGAGCTGATATCCCACTCAGTCACATTATCCTGACACTGAGCAAACCAGTCATTGCCCCATCCTATTAGTGCCGAGAGCCTGGCTAGGAAGTGACAAGTATCAATTTTTAGGTCATTGGTTAGACTCGACCATGGTTCGCCTAATCCCTTGATCTACCATCTGGTCCACAAAATAGGTAGTTCCAATTATATATAGTCTTATTTGATCATGTTAATTGTGAATAAGTAGAGTTGTGATGGTCATGTTACTGCCCCTTTAAAGTGTCAGCCCCTTCGACCAATCAGCTTCCAGTCCCGCCCTCCAGAATTAAGTCTCTGTCCACCTTCGTGCTTTCAGTCCATCAGTGCCTACCGACCATGTCGTTTTTTAAACCCACCCACCCACCCCATTTTGTTTCGATTCCTTTTAACTCTCACCCAGTGCACATCTAGTATAAGACCAGACGGGGTGGCCGAATGAGTTAGAGCATCCGTCTCCCGTGTTGGTAGACCATGGGATCTTGGGTTCGAACTCTGGTCGAGTCAAACCAATGACTTAAAAATTGATACTTGTTGCTTCCTAGGCAGGTGCTCGGCATTAGTAGGATAGGGCAAGGACTGGTTGGCTCAGTGTCAGGATAATGTGACTGAGTGGGATATCAGTTCATGGTGCTGGTGGCCTGGTCACCCAGTGGGGCAGCACTATAAAGTCGCTATGAGTGCGCACTTTCACAAGTCGGTACCCATCCTGATATGACCTTAGATGTTGCTAGGACGTAAAACAACAACAAACAAACCCATCTAGCATCACAAATCAAGGTGTTAACAAGTTACGTAAACAATAGCTTAAGTAGAATTATTTCAATCTGATTAACGGCTTTTCACCAAATTGCTTAAAGGGACAGGCTATTTGTATAAGGTTATTATTGCTATTAGATTGTCAAGTGTTAATTTCAATGGTGAACTCCAGGTGGTATCACCTTAAGTAGGTCAAGATGTTTCAATTTGTTAGGCATGTAACTATAAGGATAGCCTGCCCTTGCCTTATTATGACAAGTATTAGCCCTCAACACTGTGTAATAAGTCAGGACTCGGCCGTCTGAACCCCAAACATTACTATGCTCCACAGGCGTGTTCTGACAACTGTCTGTCAGTCCCCACCTGTGATTACTCTCATAACTGATAAGGAAAAGGAAAACAAGTCGCGCAAGATTGACAGTGAAGAGGTTGTGCTTTATTGGCATCAACTCCTGTTCACCTACTAGGGACCT
Organism: Branchipolynoe longqiensis; assembly: GCA_030323885.1. Lineage (NCBI taxonomy): Eukaryota > Metazoa > Annelida > Polychaeta > Phyllodocida > Polynoidae > Branchipolynoe > Branchipolynoe longqiensis. Next base: position 56,556,946 of record CM059189.1, read on the forward strand.
ATCACCCTCACTCCTTACCAACTGCCCACACAGATCCTCATGACTCTTGCTGGTGTATATCAGAATCAGTGCCTACAGCCTATTGAACCGGAGTCCAATGGTTGTTGCACTCAGCTCAATTTCTTTGGAATAGATGTTGCTAGTTCGAGTGTAGAAAGTGGAGTCTCCTCCAAGAGTGCTTCATGTGCTTGCTTGTGGGGTTGTTTGTAACCTTACGACGGTTACTGGTTGAAGAAATGCAACATTACAGAGAGGCTCCGATAAATCGGCCCAATCTTTGGTTGAAGATTAATCTTCAGTAGGGATGGTTGTAGAAGCTGGGGACATCTTTACAACATTGAAACGGTGAAGCGTTGGGGCGGCCCCGAATCTCTTTGGTCTGGCGGTAGTAGGGCACTCGTATCCAGTCGACACCAGCAAGGGTTTGGGAGGAAGGGACGGGTAAAGGGGGGCAAAGCGGTTCCAGCAAGGAGAACAAAGCGAGAGAAACGGTAAGGTACAGGGCCCCACCAAAGCACACAACTCCCCATGTCAGGGTGAGGAGTATGCCTGGGAGAGAAAAAAAAGGGTACAGTCTAGGAAAGAGAAATGAAAGTTGAGTCAAAGGACCGTGTCTATTTGCTCTATGGTGACCAGCCGGCGGGCCAAAGACACGGTCAGAGTAAGAGTAGAAAGTGAAATGCTGGTGGGCTCCTCCTCCTGGAACTCTTTTCAGACATATCAAGAAGGAGCAAGGCCAGCGGAGAGGAGATAGAGAGAGTTGTGGACGAAGTGCAGTCCGGATAGCAAGTGCTGGGTCTGCTTCATGTGGGGTCTGTGTGTCAGGTATAAGGAATGCAGGTGACTGGACTCACACAGCGACCCAATCAGATACCCTCTACAGCCTGAGTGGGTGATGCCCTAATACTAGTAATATGGGGCAGCTGTCACTCAACCCAGACTGCAGGTGGTGTCCCTAATATATGCAGAAGGGCTGGGTGTGCTTGTCCAGTGGTCCTGTGGTAACAAGTAGTCATCAACACGTTACAACAAACATATATCAATGCTTCTCTCCTTCACTTGCACTCTTTCTGGTGCATGAAGGGAACATTTAAATAATTATTAAAATAATTATCTTAAGTATGAACATCACATCACAATCCCGGTTGCTATGTTTGATCACATTTCCACATAGTCGCTTATGTCACAAAGCGAGTGGGCAACCATTCATTGCATATATGTTACACAACAGCGTTGTCCGAGAATAATATTAATAATGTTCTTTGCCAATATATAAGCTGGAACCGAAAATCCGTATATTTTTACAACCGGACGTGGTGGACGAATCGGTAGAGCGCAGGCTTCCCGTGCGGTTAAAAATAATATTTTTCGGTTGAGCGCTAGCTTCCCGTGCGGAGGGTCGGGAGTTCAATTCCCGGTCGAGTCGGGTTTTTTTTAAAAGAAGAAAATTGTACACTCATCAGCAAATCTTTGTATGACATCTCTCTGTTTAAATAACCAAACATCTGTTTGAAGAGTGATGCGAGGTGCAAAGGTATCACCATGCAGTTTCTGTTTTGCATGTCCTGTTGTTTTGTTGTGTCTTTTTTTTTTTTTTTTTTTAAACGGGGATCGATTCCACTCCAACGCAGCAGGAGGCGGGAGCTCTAACCGCTAGGCGGGTGTCTCGCTGGTGCACATGTTGATTGGGATGTACAGTGTGTGGCTGAAGGCAGGAGGGTGAGGGCCGTGGTGAGTAGCTGGTGTGTAAATAACTGATGTAGCGAACACTTATTGCCGTGGTGCGCAGTGGATGCTGGGACAGCGGCACACGGAAGGGCACACTGCGCATGCTCAGCATAACGCTCGCCTCACCGACATCCGGTCTGGAACCCAGTGACTCCGAAAAGCTGGCGAAACAGCGCTTCTTTAACCCCCACCCCCCCTTTTTTTATAAAACACACAACTTAAATGGGGCAATTGGAATATAAAATAGTGGCAAGGCCACATAGTGACTGTCATCTGCCATGTAAATAGCGCTCAGACTAATCCTACGCAAATTGGGAACAACTATGTCCAAAGTGGATATTTGGTCAATAACGCCTCGCGGCGTTGTAAATGAATGATCATTGTTTATACGGTTGAAATCCATGAAAAGTTGGCATTCTCCTGAGTTCGGCTGATGATAGTTGCACAGTCGGCTGTTGAATGGGGGACATTTCGCGTAGTTATTTTTCCCGACGATAGGTGGCGCATCGGTACTAGTGGGCCTAAATGGAGATATTGGAGATGGTGGCCGAATCAGTACAGCACAATCTTCCCACGTGGAAGGTCGGGAGTTCGAATCCCAGCCAAGTCAAACCATTGACACATTGATGTATGTCTGGATGTGCTTCTTTTTTTTTTTCAATGATGGTTTATTTACCATAACTTATAAGTTCCTGACAGAACTTGTTTTCAATGCTGAACAGCTTTGCCTTTAGTCATCAGGCGGGCTGGCTGGCTGGCTGGCTGACTGGCTGACTGGCTGACTGGCTGACTGGCTGGCTGGCTGGCTGGCTGGTTGGCTGGTTGGCTGTTTGGTTGTTGGAGTTTTACCTCCGGGCAACATCTAACAGGACAGATACTGACTTATGACAGCGTGCACTGATAGTGACTTTATAGTGCTGTCCCACTGGGAGACCCGGCCACCAGCACCATGACCTTATATCCCACTCAGTCACATTATCCTGACACTGAGCTAACCAGTCCTTGCCTTATCCTATTAATGCAGCACGCCTGGCTAGGAAGCGACAAGCATACATTTCTTGGTTTGTCTCGACCAGGGTTCGAACCCATGGGTTCGAATCCCACGATATACCAAAACGTGAAACTCATTCGACCATCCCGTCGAGTCTAAGTGGAGTAAGTGCATCCATACTAATTAATATAGTAAGTACCTGCATAGCACAACAGTGAACCTAGTGTGTAATAGTTGCTTGTTTATACCCACATAATGCATTACATATCATATAAATATACACACATATAAGGGTACCGTAAGATGCTATAAATGCCCACAGAAGACATTTCAACAAATACAAATTGAGTCGGTCTGTTGGTTTGTTTGTTGGGGTTTTACGTCCTTGGTCATATGAGGTTGTGAGGTGAGTCGGTGAGCGGCTGGTACGATGGGACAGCTGATTGTTAGTACGCGGTGTTTGTCTTGACGGGGTGTCTAATGTGAGGCTTCCCTCACCAAGGTGACAGCAGATGTTTTGTACCTGCTGCCGACCTCCCTGCACAGTACAAGCAGACGACCGTTAGCGAGCTCGCCTCCAACAGACCACATTTACTTAGAGCAGACAACATTTACTTAAAGCAGACGACATTAACTCAGAGCAGATGACATTTTCTCAGAGCAGACATTTACTCACAGCAAACAATATTTACTCAGACTCAGAGCAGACGACATTAACTCAGAGCAGACATTTACTTAGAGCAGACGACATTCACTCAGAGCAGACAGCATTTACTCAGAGCAGACGACATTTACTCACAGCAGACAGCATTTACTCAGAGCAGACAGCATTTACTGAGATCAGGCGACATTTACTCACAGCAGACTACATTTACTGAGATCAGACGACATTTACTCACAATAGACAAACATTTACTCTGCAGACGGCATTTACCAAAAACAGACATCATTCACCAACAACAGACATCATTCACCAACAACGAACGTGGAAATTGCTTACGGTACAATGCGCGCGACGCTTTCTAGATTGGCGCCAAATGGGCAGTGGCGCGCGACTCGCACTTTGTCCATCTGACACGAAGCAGCCTTCGCGCCCTTTATTGGCTGACACGGATGCTGACGGCGGAAAAGGATGACTCCACAAGTTATTTCCGCTTCCTGTCAGAATCTGAAATGGAACTTAATACCCCGAAAAGCCTGTCCATTACCCGCCGTGCCTTTGTCGGCTGAATCCGAGTCTTAAGGGCGCATTCCATATATGCGTAATGCGAATGCGAATGCGAATGCGACAAAAAATCGAAACGCCTTGAAACCTATGAGCTACATTCCATACACGCGTAATGCGGAATGCGAATGCGAATGCGTCAGAAATTCATTATCCCGATCGGTCCCTGTAGCGATCGGTGCGTAATGCGTAATGCGTAAAAGATGTGCGAATAGAAAAGCATCAGTCGCATTTGTCCATTGATATAAGGTTGGAGGAGGCGACTGATAATTACGGACAGCCGGGACAAGGTGGTGCGAATAGAAAGTGGGGGTGGGGATACGTTAGTGACATGATACCGGTTGGTTAGTTTTTGGAGTTTTACATCCTGGCAACATCTAAGGTCATATCAGGATGGATACTGACTTGCGACAGTGCACACTCATGGCAACTTTTATAGTGCTTCCCCATTGGAAGACCACGCTGCCAGCATCATTACCCAATATCCCACTCAGTCACATTATCCTGACACTGAGCCAACCCGTCACACTAATGCTGCTGTTAGTGCCGCTGGTGTCTGACCGCCCTGGTGGGGTCCCACTAATGCTGCTGTTAGTGCCGCTGGTGTCTAACCGCCCTGGTGGGGTCCCACTGCCTTGTGGTACAGGTCCTTGACAGAACCGAAGGCTAAGGGAGCAAACCCTAAACAGAAAACCATGTCACTGTGGCAGCATTAAGGGCGGTTGATGTATGGAACTCCCAACATCTCCCGACCAGCCACTGCAGGGACAAATAGTTTTGCGCCTGTCTTGACATGTTCTTGCCGGTGTGAAACCTCTATTTGCTCCCCGAGAGAGTGCCGCTGGTAACTTGCAAAAGCCAGCAGCACTTCAACACTTTTGCAGGCAGCTTTCATGAAATGAATACTCGAACGGATGGGCTGCCCTCTATGGAAGATCTTCTGATCAAAAAGAATCTCCGGTGGACTGGACACCTCATGAGGATGTCATCAGACAGGCTACCAAAGCAGATCCTCTATTCTCAACTGTCTTCTGGCTACAGAAAGAGAGGGCGCCCCCGTCTCCGGTTCAAAGATACCATCAAGAGAAACCTGAAGCTGAGAGACATTAAGACCGACTCATGGACGCAACTCTCACAGCAGAGAGCTAAATGGAGAGCGGCAGTCAAGTAATGAAAGCAGTCTTTGTCGCATCGCGACCGACAGCATGATGATGATGATGGGGTCCCACTAATGCTGCTGTTAGTGCCGCTGGTGTCCGGCCGCCCTGGTGGGGTCCCACTAATGCTGCTGTTAGTGCCGCTGGTGTCCGGCCGCCCTGGTGGGGTCCCACTAATGCTGCTCTTAGTGCCGCTGGTTCCGGCAGGCCTGGTGGGGTCCCACTAATGGTACTGTTAGTGCCGCTGGTGTCCGGCTGCCCTGGTGGGGTCCCACTAATGCTGCTGTTAGTGCCGCTGGTGTCCGGCTGCCCTGGTGGGGTCCCACTAATGCTGCTGTTAGTGCCGCTGGTGTCCGGCTGCCCTGGTGGGGTCCCACTAATGCTGCTGTTAGTGCCGCTGGTATCCAGCAGGCCTGGCGGAGTCCCACTAATGCTGCTCTGAGTGCCGCTGGTATCCAGCAGGCGTGGCAGAGGCCCACTAATGCTGCTGTTAGTGCCGCTGGTATCCAGCAGACCTGGAGGGGTCCCACTAATGCTGCTGTTAGTGCTGCGGTGTCTGGCAGGCCTGGAGGGGTCCCACTAATGCTGCTGTTAGTGCCGCTGGTGTCCAGCCATCCTGGTGGGGTCCCACTAATGCTGCTCTTAGTGCTGCTGGTGTCTGGCAGGTCTGGTGGGGTCCCACTAATGCTGCTGTTAGTGCCGCTGGAGTCCGGCAGGCCTGGTGGGGTCCCACTAATGCTGATGTTAGTGCCGCTGGTGTCCGGCAGGTCTGGTGGGGTCCCACTAATGCTGCTGTTAGTGCCGCTGGTGTCCAGCCACCCTGGTGGGGTCCCACTAATGCTGCTGTTAGTGCTGCTGGTGTCCGGCAGGTCTGGTGGGGTCCCACTAATGCTGCTGTTAGTGCCGCTGGTGTCCGGCAGGTGTGGCGGGGTCCCACTAATGCTGCTGTTAGTGCTGCTGGTGTCCGGCAGGTGTGGCGGGGTCCCACTAATGCTGCTGTTAGTGCCGCTGGTGTCCGGCAGGCCTTTCTTGAGCTGGTTCCTCCATACATCAGCACGTCTCACATAAGTGACAGTCTCACGTGAGTGACAGTCTCACGTGAGTAACAGTCTCCCTTGAGTGACAGTCTCACTTGAGTGACAGTCTCACTTGAGTGACAGTCTCACTTGAGTGAGTCTCACTGATACTTTCAGGCGAGTGAAAGTCTGACGTGAGTGAGTCTGACATGAGTGACAGTCTGACGTGGGTGACAGTCTCATGTGAGTGACAGTTTCAGGTGAGTGACAGTCTCACATGAATGACAGTCTCACATGAATGACAGTCTCACGTGAGTGACAGTCTCGCCTGAGTGACAGTCTCACACAAGTGACAGTCTCATGCGAGTGAAAGTCTCACATGAGTGACAATCTCACACGAGTGACATTCTCACATGAGTGACAGTATCACATGAGTGACAGTCTCACGTGAGTCACAATACACGTGAGTGACAGCACGTAGGCTACTCTTTCCGATAAGCAGCAAGGGATCTTTTATATGCACTTTCCCACAGACAGGACAGCACATACCACAGCATTTGATGAACCAGTTATGGACCACTGGTTGGAACGGAAAATAGCCCAAACTGCAAATGTGTTCACTGAGCAGGATCGATAGGATGACCGACACCTTCACAGGTGGACAGGCTACCGCCTGAGTTATGTCCCACTCCCCTCTAGGTAAGTAAATGTGCGGCTTCAAAAAGCCTCGTAGAAGCTCCTCTAAATAAAGCAGCATCAGCCATGACCTCCATTAAGCACCTGGGATGGAACGCTGAGATGAATAAAAGTCGCCATTAAGTGTAGAGGTTGAGAAGCGCCCTTCGAAAGAAATAAGTGTCAGTTCTACTGTATGTGCTCAGGGCAGAAACCCCTTGAAAGAAATAAACAGCATTCTGAGATAAGTGTGTATATGTGGGGGGGGGGGGGGTTTAACTGCGCTAAAAAAAAACCACCAACCCTGAGTAGAAAACCCTAGAGTTAAATAAGCAATGTTCTCCAATAAGCACCTGGGAGCAGCCTAGGTCAATAAGCATGTTCTCCAATAAGCTCCTGGAAGCAGCCTACGTAAATAAGCATGTTCTCCAATAAGCACCCAGGGAGAAGCGCCTCTAGGGTTTATAATGTTCTCCAATAAGTACCTTGAGCTTGAAATGAATAGAAAAAGCTTCCACAATTAAGTCAGCATTAAATATATTAAGTAAGCACGTAAATATAAAAATGTAGGACCCTGATAAGTGCAGAGGTAGAACTGTCTCAGAATAAAAGTAAGGACGGGGGTCGAACTGTCTATAATTAAGTAATCACATGGATAGAACAATATGTAAGTAAGCGTAATGGTAGAACTGTCTATAAATAAGCACATGTGTATAACCATCTGTAAGTAAGTATGCATATGGGTAGAATCGTTTGTAAGTAAGCACATCAGTACAGCCACCTATAAGTAAGCATATTGCTATAACCGTCTCTAGGTTAGTAAGCACATGAGTAAAACTGTGTCTAAGTAAGTAAGCACACACATTTAATCTCCAAAGCAAGCAGAGGAATAGAATATCTCAAGGTAATTAAGCGCAGGGTAGAATCATTCAAAGTAAACACACGGTAGAATAAGGCCGTGAGTAACGAAGTCTTCACTGAGCACCCACACCCACCAGACGGCATGGCCGAATGAGTTGAGCGTCCGTCTCCCGTTTTGGTAGATCATGGGATTCGAGCCCATGGTCGAGTCAAACCAATGACTTAAAATTGTAGGCTTGTCGCTTCCTAGCCAGGCACTCTGCATTATTAGGATAGGGCAAGGACTGGTTGGCTCAGTGTCAGGATAATACAACTGAGTGGGATATCAGGTCATGGTGCTGGTGCCCTGGTCTCCTAGTGAGGCAGCACTATAGTCACCATGAGTGCGCGCTGTCACAAGTCGGTACCCGTCCTGATATGACCTTAGATGTTGCCAACTGAGCAGCCATACAGTGACAACGTGAGCCTATGTAGAGATGCGTAAACACTGGCACACAGTGTGTACGTACACCCAGGAGGTGTAGACACTCACTCACGTTACACGGGGGGTGTGTGTGTGGGGGGGGGGGGTGCCTGCAGTAATTACTGAAGGAGCAAATCAAACAGATTCACCAAAGGACCCAATCAGATATAGTCACTGAAGAACCAAGTCAGACATATTCACCGAAGGACCAAATCAGACATATTCACTGAAGGACCAAATCAGATATATTCACATAAGGACCAAATCAGACATATTCACTGAAGGACCAAATTAGACATTCAATGAAGGACCAAATTAGACATATTCACTGAAGGGCCAAGTCAGGCATATTCACTGAATTACCAAATCAGACATATTCACTGAAGGAGCAAATCAGCCATGTTCACTGAAGGACCAAATTAGGCATATTCACTGAAGGGCCAAGTCAGGCATATTCACTGAAGGACCAAATCAGCCATAATCACCAAAGGCCTAGTCAGACATATTCACTGAAGGGGCCAGTCAGGCATATTCACTGAATGGCCAAATCACACATATTCACTGAATGTCCAGATCAGACATATTCACTGAAGGACAAAATCAGATATATTCACTGAATGGCCAAGTCAGGCATATTCACTGAAGGACCAAATCAGACATATTCACTGAATGACCAAATCAGACATATTCACTGAACGACCAACTCAAACATTCATTGATGAAATCTGCCTATTGTGTGACGTCACAGAGGGAGTAAATATGGGAATTTGCATGTGCTATTGTGTAGGGAAAGGTTCAAATTCACAGTTATTCGAAGGGAAAATATTAGATGTTTGTTGTGGTTCAATATCTGTAGCAGCAATGCGTTCGCAAAAGATTCTCTTCTATAATTCTATTATATCATATAATACTAAAGAGGAGAATCTGCATGTGCTATCGTGTAGGGAAAGGGTTAAATGTTTGTTGCGGTACGTTGTCTGTAACAGCAATGCGTTAGCTAAAGATTCTCTTCTATAATTCTATTATATCATATAATAGTAAAGAGGAGAATCTGCATGTGCTATCGTGTAGGGAAAGGGTTAAATGTTTGTTGTGGTACGTTGTCTGTAACAGCAATGCGTTAGCTAAGGATTCTCTTCTATAATTCTATTATATCATATAATACTAGAGAGGAGAATCTGCATGTGCTATCGTGTAGGGAGAGGGTTAAATGTTTGTTGTGGTACGTTGTCTGTAACAGCAATGCATTAGCTAAGGATTCTCTTCTATGAATAGTGACCAATGCCTCTTGATGCTTTCCTCGCAATGCGCTATCACCCCGGAGGAATATTTCTGTGCCTTCACCAGGGTCAGCAGGTGTGTTGGATTTTAACCCAATTAGTACTGACAGACCACAACAGCGACAGCTTGACCCCAGGAGCTCCCGCACCCGATTAGACCGTAAACAACTGCCTGAGCGGTTACTTCCAGAATGTGGAAGCGATGAACGGTCATATTCAATCATAATACTTGTGAATACTCAAAAGTATTATCGGCCATGTTTAACCATTGTTATAGCATCATAACAGCAATGGAGACGATTAGGAAATAAGGTTTTACTTTTGGGGAAAGCAGGTCGGATTGGGTTTGGAGAGTAACCATCCAAAGCGTTAGTCACTTTCCATCCAGAGGTTGTGTTCAGGGCATTCTTTTCAATCGCAGTTTATCCACAAACCCCCTACATACGTTCAGTAGCTCTGGACTTTTGTTTTGGTTAAATTCATTGATTAAGGTGGGGAAATTTCAATCACAGACCATCAATCTTTTTTCTTTTTTTTTCTTGGAAGATTTATACTGCCTATCATGGAGTTGTCAATAGAAAGCCCGAGCCTACACTTGTACCGACCCAAGGGATTTTTAACCTCCCACACCAGATAGATATGGTATGAGAGCAATTAGCCTTTGATGACGCTGTAAGTTATACACAGAGGTGGAAATCTAAATTGGCAGAGGTGGGGGCACAGGGAGTCGAACCACTGACCTTCAGATTAGGAGTCTGACCTAGAAAAAAGTCAGACACGCTAACCACTCCGCCACAGTCAGTGACAGTCTCACGCGAGTGACAGTCTCACACGAGTGACAGTCTCACTGTCATCACAGTGGGGCAGCACTGTCACTCCACCTCCACCTCCTCCTTTTCGTGAGGCATGTACACTATCCTCCTCCTCCAGCCTCTATTTGACGTCCAATTCCCGTGTGTACCTCTACACAAAGTGGCTTCCCCATGTGTACCTCTACACAAAGTGGCTTCCCTATGTGTACCTCTACACAAAGTGGCTTCCCCATGTGTACCTCTACACAAAGTGGCTTCCCTATGTATACCTCTACATAAAGTGGCTTCCCCATGTGTACCTCTACACAAAGTGGCTTCCCCATGTGTACCTCTACACAACGTGGCTTCCCTATGTGTACCTCTACACAAAGTGGCTTCCCCATGTGTACCTCTACACAAAGTGGCTTCCTCATGTGTACCTCTACACAAAGTGGCTTCCCCATGTGTACCTCTACACAAAGTGACTTCCCTATGTGTGCCTCTATACAAAGTGGCTTCCCCATGTGTACCTCTACACAAAGTGGCTTCCTCATGTGTACCTCTACACAAAGTGGCTTCCCCATGTGTACCTCTACACAAAGTGGCTTCCCCATGTGTACCTCTGCACAAAGTGGCTTCCCCATGTGTACCTCTACACAATGTGGCTTCCCTATGTATACCTCTACACAAAGTGACTTCCCTATGTATACCTCTACACAAAGTGGCTTCCCCATGTGTACCTCTGCACAAAGTAGCTTCCCTATGTGTACCTCTACACAAAGGGGGTTCCCCATGTGTACCTCTACACAAAGTGGCTTCCCTATGTGTACGTCTACACAAAGTGGCTTCCCTATGTGTACGTCTACACAAAGTGGCTTCCCCATGTGTACCTCTACACAAAGTGGCTTCCCCATGTGTACCTCTACACAAAGTGGCTTCCCCATGTGTACCTCTACACAAAGTGGCTTCCCTATGTGTACCTCTACACAAAGTGGCTTCCCCACGTGTACCTCTGCACAAAATGGCTTCCCCCAACACTTGCTCCTTATAGACACCGACACCGATGCACTGAGCACTATATGTCACTATGTACATGGTACCTCAGCGAGGCAGCACCATATAGACACCTACACGACTAATAATACATTGAGCACTATATGTCACTATGTACATGGTACCTCAGCGAGGCACACTATATATAAAATAATAAAGCCACCATGAGTGCCACCAATCATTACTCCTGATATAACCTCAGATGTTGCTAAGACGCAAACCCCCAAACAATCAAACGGAGGTACTGCTTCCTCGGGTGGTTTGTGCAAGCCCCCCCCCCCCCCCCCCCCCCCCCCCCCCCCCCCCCCCCCCCCCCCCCCCCCCCCCCCCCCCCCCCCCCCCCCCCCCCCCCCCCCCCCCCAGCCCTGGTGTGGCGTTTTCAGCCGTGTACCGTGTTCAGCCGTGTGCACAGACTCAAACTCAAGGCATTGTCAATGGTTGTGAGTCACTAACCTTATACATTTAATATAATGTTTTTGGTAAAGATGTTTTCTATATATGTGTACCAAGCGACTTGTTTCTAGGTGGTGTGGTTTTAGAGATATTTCACTTTACCTGGATTTTCTGTATGAAGATTGCTCACCACCATTGACAATGGCTTGAGTTTGACGGTACGCGCAGTGCACAACATTAGTTTTATTTAAAATTAATAGTAATCAAGAACACTAACCTTATAAATGAAATATAATCTTTTTGGTAAAGATGTTTTCTATATGTGTACCAAGCGATTTGGTAATAGGTGGTGTGGTTTTAGAGATATTTCACTTTTTCTGTATTTTCTGTATGAAGATTGCTCACGACCATTGACAATGCCTTGAGTTTGAGTCTATGCACACAGCTGAACACGGCACACGGCTGAAAACGCCACACCGGGCCCAATCAGTCCCCAGGGGCCGGCCACCAGGGGCCGCCAACTGGTCCCCAGCCAGCTTCAGCGGGTCCCCCAGCCCCCTACACTCCCCCCCCCTCACACACACACACAGCTACCCTTTGGGCCCGCGAATGAGTTAGAGCGTCCGTCTCCCGTGCTGGTAGATCGTGGTCGAGTCAAACCAATGACTTTAAAATTGATACTTGTCGCTTCCTAGCCAGGCGCTCGGCATTATTAGGATAGGGCAAGGACTGGTGTGCTCAGTGTCAGGATAATGTGACTGAGTGGGATACCAGGTCATGGTGCCGGCGGCCTGGTTTCCCAGTGGGACAGCACTATAAAGTCACCATGAGTGCGCACTGTCACAAGTCGGTACCCGTCCTGATATGACCTTAGATGTTGCTAGGACGTAAAACAACAAACAAACAAACAATCAGGGCCCGCCCCGACCCGTGCTTACCCTGACCTGACTGCTTACGTGGCTGACTTCCTGTGCGGTGCCCACTTCAGCAGTGCGCATGTACAAACTAAGATGGCTGTAAGCCATGCGCATGTGCCATGGATCAGTCAGTCTCATCTGAGGACCAGTCTATAAATAGCTGGTCATGCGTCAATCATCATGGCTGCTTGTAATCACTATGGTTGCTTCTAATCATCATGTTTTACTACTGACTGTTGCTGCATTTTCATTGGCGGATTGGATGTTTGGTGAGACCAGGCGTTGATTGGTTGGTACAGTGTGCCCCTGAGTCTTAGAACGAGGCTGGTTCCGGTGAGTCTCAGAATGAGGCTGGTTGTTCAGCAGCCCATGGTTCCGGTGAGTCTCAGGACGAGGCTGGTTCCGGTGAGTCTCAGAACGAGGCTGGTTGTTCAGTGGGCTGTGGTTCCGGTGAGTCTCAGAACAAGGTTGGTTGTTCAGTGGGCTGTGGTTCCGGTGAGTCTCAGAACAAGGCTGGTTGTTCAGCGGGCCATGGTTCCGGTGAGTCTCAGAACGAGGCTGGTTGTTCAGCGGGGCGTGGTTCCAGTGAGTCTCAGAACGAAGCTGGTTGTTCAGCGGACCGTGGTGTTTGTTGTCTCAGCCCGTCCGTGTTTGCATCACAGATAACGACAAGTCAAA
>CM059189.1:56570671-56628759 GCA_030323885.1 Branchipolynoe longqiensis
CTCTCCCTAGCCTGAGGCTGTTTACCGAGGTAAAATATATATTTATCAGGGGCGTAGCTAGACCTTTAACGATGTGTGCTCCTAATTTTGGCAGGGGGTTTAGGGGGCCACTTAAGCTTAAGCTGGCGGATTTTACACATTTTAGACTTGAGTTTTCGACACTCCGGACTACTAGTAGTACTACATGCCTCCTCTCTCTCCCTATATATATATATATATATATATTTTTTTTAAAGTGACAAAATGATGTGGACGTTTTGGCGTACACGCGTTCGCCTAGCTACGCCCGTTTATACATATAAAATGCTTCAGCGCGAGTGGTGAGTCCCGCCATGCGCAGGTGGGGGGTGAGGGCATATTGGGACCCACCCTGACCCCATCCAGAAGGGGTGGGGGTGGGGGGGACCACTACAGAGCTTATTACACGCGATAAAGGGTTTATCACTATCCATATATACAGCTATTATATAGAATTATAGATAGCTGAAGGTCACTAATAACAATCAACAATGTTATATATAGATATAGTTGATTGTTATTAGCGACTTTACTTATTATATATACGACTATTAATTTAAAAAAAAAATTTTATGTCAGAAACTCAAAACCATCGGACTAGGCAACTTCAATTAGAACAATTAATTGCTGATTTATATCTCGGAGGCATCAAGTGCTTGATGGTACATCCCCTACAAGTCTCATGGAAAATCTTTGATCCTTGTAAGCATAATACCGGCGTGACAGAGTGCATTCAGTTTCTATACTACCCATGAACAAGTCATGCGAACGTTGTCCTTTTCAGTATAAATGTACATTACTTTTTAGTTATAGATGTACATTACTTTTCAATATAAAAGTACATTTCTTTTCGGTATAAATGTACATTTCTTTTCAGTATAAATGAACATTTCTTTCGGTATAAATGTACATATCTTTTCTATATGAATGTACATTTCCTTTCAATATGAATGTACATTTCGTTTCCGTATGAATGCACATTTCTTTTCGGTATATATGTACATTTCTTTTCTGTATAAATGTACATTTCATTTCGATATAAATGTACATTTCCTTTCAATATGAATGTACATTTCCTTTCAATATGAATGTACATTTCCTTTCCGTATGAATGCACATTTCTTTTCGGTATAAATGTACATTTCTTTTCGGTATAAATGCACATTTCTCTACGATATAAATGTACATTTCCCATAACTTACAGCACTTGTCGCTACGTGAACCATGTAATATACACGGTTTAACTACTCCAACAATACACACGCACACTGTACATTGCGAACAGTGTAAAACGGGGGCACTGCCGAGCACAAGCAGATAGGACTGACACCGTTTACTAAATGGGCACAGTAGGTATACCAACTGTGTAACTGGTAACCCATAACAACGCAACAGAAAGTCCCACGGTTTGGACGCCATTTGATATTTTACATTTCTCAGAGCTGACACTATAAATATCCCCTCGCCAAACAAACAAAAATGTAATGAATGAATATAGGCTACCATACATACACAGTTTTTTTTTTTAAGAAGCGGGAATCTGATTTCGGTTAAATTTGGTAACATTTTAAGTCGACAGACAACTAGACAAAAATGTAATGACATACACATTTTTATTTTTTTAAAGAAGCGGAAATCTGATTTTGGTTAAATTTGGTAACATTTTAAGTCGACAACTGGACAACCCCCCCCCCCCCCCCCCCCCCACAGTCGTCAGCAGGTAGGAAGGCCAAGCGGTAGCTAGGGGTTTTTTGTTTTCTTAGAACGGACAAGTGGCGAAGGCATGAGTCACTAGGGAGGTTTGGTGAGAGATGTGGCAGCTTCAGTCAGTGCCATACCGTTACCTACAGGTAACCCTGGGTTTTAAAATTATAAAAACACTTTAAAACTAAATAAAAAAATATTATCACACGCATGATCTAGCATTCTCCACTTGGCCTGCAAACTCAACCGGTCTTTAATGGCACTCAATGTATATATGGTAAATTACTCTAGAATAGAACTAGCGGGTTACTCATCCTTACATCAGTTGTTTAAGCAGGGGAAATTTCAGTCACAGGCGACTGGTCTTCCTCATTCCACTGCTCCTTGCCATATCCTAATAATGCCGAGCATCTGGCTAGGAAGCGACAAGTATCAATTCTTAAGTCATTGGTTTGACTCGACCAGGATTCGAAACCATGACCTACCAGCACGGGAGACGGACGCTCTAACTCATTCGGCCATCCCGTCTGGTTTCAGAACATACAAACAGCTACGTGACTGGAAATAATGATGTGCAATGGTTACAGGTCATAGGTGTACTCAATTTCAATCGAAAGAGCCAAAGCCATCAGAGCTAGTGGTTGGTAGGTCAGTTACCATAGTAACTGTCTGCTCAGTGTTTATAAACAGCGAACGCATGGGTCAGAAACAACATAGTGCTACGCGGTACCGTATATACTCGAGTATAAGTTGATATTTACCACAAAAATATCTCCTATTCTGAGGTCGTCATATACTCCCTATACCCCCCATGGGAGCCCTTTCTGACAGGCACCGCTGAGCGATAATAGTTCCGTAATCACCTCGTCACCTCCAAGCTCAAGAACCACTGCTCAAGTACTTCCACGGTGATCCCTGGAGGTCTCACCTCTGTCCTGGAACCCGTAGATGTGAGCCTGAATCGCACACTCAAATCAAGACGATCAAGGAACAGCAGATTTCCTGGATGGCTAGTGGAAGTGCTGAGCGTACCAAGTCTGGCAACTTCAAACGCCCATCCCTGTCCACAGTCTCCTAGTGGGTCAAGACATGACCTGATAACCCACATAGCCACATTATCCTGACACTGAGCCAACCAGTCCCTGCCCTATCCTATTAATGCCGAATGCCTGGCTAGGAAGCGACAAGTATCAATTTTTAAGTCATTGGTTTGACTCGACCAGGGTTCGAACCCACGATCTCCCAGCACGGGAGACGGGCGCTCTAACTCATTCGGCCATCCCGCCTGGGGCGACAGCGTGAGATGACATCTCTGCTGAGACAGCCTGCGATGACATACCTGAAGCTTGACCTATAGTCGGATTAAGCTAAGATTCCAAATATGCGGTATACGGCATGCGAATGTGGTATATGCGGCATAGACATATGCCAACCCCCAATAGCCGATGTTTACGTTTTGTGTTGGGGGATCGTTAAACAAACACACCAAAAAAGATACCCAACACATGACATTTTTGGGGTTTTTGCTCTAAATTTGTGAAGAAAGATCAAAGTTAATATTGTTTTCTATGACAAATGCAACAGTATTCACATTCGCACCGATCGGTCCATGGGTCGATCCATTTGCCGCATTTGCATTCGGACACATGGAAGCACCACTATTCATTTACATGCTTTTCGATTTTTTGCCGCATTCACATACCGTGTATATGGAATCTTCGCTTTAGGCCTAATTTCAGATATTTCCTTTAAAAAATACCCCTCAGACTTTTACCAGAAGTCGACTTATATTCGCGTATATACAATAACTGTCCTGATTTGTGGATGCAGGAAAGGACCGGAAACAGTACCTCCCCAAAATAAGGGCCAAGGCCGGGGTAAGAGTCACATCTCAATTGGCAACTTGTCCTCCGCTTGGCCTTTAAAATTTAAATTTTCTTCTTTATATATAAAGTTGTTGGCTCAAAGTCCGAGTATTAACAAAGAAGGTACTTAAGGCAGCATGAGGAAGGAACACCGTCACTTAAAAATCCAATGACAAATTGAATTTTTGTTTTCGTTACATTCCTTGATTAAGCAAGGGGTAATTTCAATCACAGACAATTCGCCTTCCTAATTCCATTGTTCCTTGCCGTATCCCATTACTATTGAACATCTGGCTAGGTAGCAACAAGTAATTCCAATGAAAAATCTAATTTTTGTTTTTGTTACATTCGTTGATTAAGCAGGGTGAAATTTCAATCGCGGACAATTTGCCTTCCTCATTCCATTGTTCCTCACGTATCATTAATATTTAACTTCCAGCTAGATAGCGACAAGTAAATCGAATGAAAAATTGGGAATCTGTGTTTATTACATTCGTCTATTAAGCGGGGGAAATTTCAATCGCAGACAATTCATCTTCCTCATTCCATTGCTCCTTGCCTTATCCTATTAATATAGAACGTCCGACTAGGTAGCGACAAGTATCAATTGTTAACCCATTGGTTTGAATCGACCAGAAAAGTGCCGCTCGGCTTAACCTCTGTAAGTAGCACTTGGAAACATGCGCATTTCATTAATTAATCTCAGGTCACGTGTATGCGCACAATATTACTGGTTCACGGAAACACCACACTTGCGACACTGTGTTACTAAGCCATGTTATTTCTCCCCCCCCCCCCCCACTGCCATATTGATTTCTTTAAATAACAAATGCCCTGCCAGTTCACATATTGCGATTGATTGATTGATTGATGGTTGCTTTACGCCATGTCAACAGCAAAGGCCATATTCACCGCGAGATGTGTTTAGCATGTATTCAGTCCATTTTCATTTGACCATCGCTTTTACATAAAGTGTAGAAGCGCAATCAAATATGTGTCAAAAGACACGTATGAAGATAAATTTCATGTGGCCTAAACAAAGCCCATAGTATGTACATGTTGGTTAGCGGTGAACCCTGGATGTGCCAGGTGTCACTGTTTTATTTGGGGATAAGAGCCGCCAGTAATGAATTTGGGGGGGGGGGGGGAAGTAGACGCATAATCCAATAATGGGATACAATTTTCGGAACCAAAGTACTCGCATAGATTTTATCCTATATATCCAACTTGGATTTTGGTGCATGAACATACATATATATATATATCTCTCTATATATATATACATATATACAGACAGATATATATATATATAGGCCTACATGGTTATTTCAAGGCTGTTTTTTTTATGGGAATTCAGAAATATTTTCATTTGGATTTCAGGAAAAAAACATATATACATACACACATGAATAAAATATGCAAGAACTCAAAAACCATCAGAGTATACAATTTTAAGTGACACGTTTCACCGGGGATAGGCCACAGGCTTACATCCATTAGAGAAGTACAAATTTGAGTTCATACTAGACTGAGATAGATATTCCAACAAGAAGCGAAAAAGCATCATGGGGGGGGGGGGGGGTTGAAGGTGATGGGGAGAGAAGAGAAGAAAAGAAACAAGATGATTAATCCATTTGGCTTGCACAATAACTAAGTGGATGACTGGTAACACTCAGGTTAAGTTAGAAACCGGTTAGTTTAGTAGAGCTGGCAGTAAAAATACACCGTCTACGCAGATCACAATGAGGCGATAGCGGCTTCTGTGCCATCATCTGTGTTATCAATGACGGTCAGCGTCTCGCGTGGAGGCAGTTCAAGCGCAGACCATTTGCCGGGGTCCGATTTGCGGAGGTTCACCTCAACCTTCGTGCCAAGCAGCTTCACGTTACTTCTCGTTGGATCCACACGCTGCAGAAAACGGAAAATATTTTCAGACTAAATTCTCATGTTCCGTACACATGTGAAGATATGGAATTCAAGGTTATTTCAAGGCTGTTTTTGATAGGAATTCAAGACCATATTCAGTTGGACTTTAGGACAGAAAAAACAATGGCGACTGGCAATTTTAAACTAATTTAGATGAACAGATTAATGGAATTCAAGGCTTTTCAAGACTAGTTACCACAAATAGGTTAAATTCAAGGTTGTTCAAGGCCTTGAAATGGGGCAAACAAAGACTTTCCACGTCCTGGACGGACCCTGCTAGTATCAATAACAATAGAACTTAAGATAATATACATGATTTGTTTATTAAATGACTAAATAGTATTGATAATGTAGTGGTCTGCACTGACCTCTCAGGCAAGTAACCACATAGACAGGTAGGCGTGGGGAGTGTATTGATATCAGGGAGCCTAGGTGGTGTAATGGTTAGCACACTGGCCCGGAATGCAAAGAGATGTGGGTTCGAGTCCCGCTCTAGGCGCAGTATTTCCCATTTTCATCACCCCCACGACACTGGTTGCCGTGATCAGGATCCTGTACAAGCTTTGCACTGTATGGTTGTTGAACCTACCCTGTGTATGTATGTGTTAGTGCATTGCCTGTATGTATGTAATTGTAAGCATTACAAGACTTACAATTCCAGGGGGACGAGTGTAGTGGTCTGCACTGACCTCTCAGGCAAGTAACCACATAGACAGGTAGGCGTGGGGAGTGTATTGATATCAGGGAGCCTAGGTGGTGTAATGGTTAGCACACTGGCCCGGAATGCAAAGAGATGTGGGTTCGAGTCCCGCTCTAGGCGCAGTATTTCCCATTTTCATCACCCCCATGACAATAATGCATTCATTAAGGATGGTTTGTTATTTGTTGGAGTTTTACATCCTAGCAACAGTTAAGACAATTTTGATTGATTGATTGGTGGTTTCTCTACGCCGTGTCGGCAGCATAGGCCATATTCATGGCAAGAATTGTTTGTTTTTTATTCAACCATCGCTTTTACAGAATGCAAAAGCACAGAATCAATTTTGTGTCAGTACACTGTGGATTTAAAAAGCTCACAGTTACATAATTTGTGGTTAAAAGAAATAGAATTAAGATAAAGGTTAAAGGTTAATTGATCTAATTGGTTTAATGGACTATATGTGATGATATAGACCAACTGCCCTTAAAAAGACTAAAATGTTTTCTTGTTTTACCCTTGTGAAAAGATCATGCATGTTACTTGCAGTGTAAAACTGTTGGCGCAGGGCCAAGAAATTGACACAACTTAATAATAAAATGTGTTTGAGTGTAAGTGGGGACTGACACCCAATACATTCAGGGGGAGGGTCCCCCTTGAACAGAAAAGCATGTGTATGCCGCGAGTGGCCAATATGGCAGCGGCTAAGGACCACTTGGTCCCGCCGAACTCCGGGCGAACTTGTGATAGTGTACACTCATGGCAACTTTTATAGTGCTGCCCCACCAGGAGACCGATATGCATCTCGACTCCCTTAGCAGGGATGAAAGTGGTCTCCGGGAAAAAAAGCGGAAATACTGATATTCTCCCATAGGCTTAGCATTGTCAGGGAATCGCGGAAAATTCCTGGAAGTCGGATTTCATACATATTGGTATACGCTGATAGTGCTGCAGCATTTGCACTACATATCGGTATATGCTGATAGTGCTGCGGCGTTAGAAGCACGTGTTAGTAGTATACGTTGCTAGTGCTGCAGCGTTTGCACTACATATCGGTATACGCTGACACTGCTGCGGCATTTGAAGACGTCCTGGCAACATCTAAGGTCATATCAGGAAGGGCGCAAGGCAGTAGTATACACTTATAGCTACAGAAAAAATCCAGGAAATCCGCGAAATCGCGGAGAGCTTTCATCCCTGCTTAGGCTTCAAATCCCCAACACAAGGCAATAACCGCTTAATATCTTACCCCTTTCAAGACAAATCTCTTGTCAAAGGTGCTCTTGCCACCTTGGAAAATGACACACATGTTGACGACGACTTGGTTGCAGGTGATGGTTGTGCGCTCCGGATCAACCAGCTTTGCGAACACTGAGATTGTGACAAACTGGTCGGTCTGATGCCAGTCCGTCCGACACATCACTTCCTCACAAGCACTCTGAAAGTAATGAACGCGTCTCAAGTCAATATGTACCCAAAGCTTGTTTCCTTGCTTCCATAAGTTGTGATTTGTTTCAGCAATTTGCATCCTTTTACGCACTAATAACAGAAGAAATTCAAGAACATCAGAGTACGCAACTTTAATTTGTTTCAGTGACTCCCATTCTTTTACGCACTAATAACAGAAGAAATTCAATACCACCGGAGTACACAACTTTAATTTGTTATAGTGATCCGTACCCTTTTACGCACTAATAAAGGTAGAAATTCAATACCATCAGAGTACGCAACTTTAATTTGTTTCAGTGACTCCCTTTCTTTTACGCACTAATAACAGAAGAAATTCAATACCACCGGAGTACGCAACTTTAATTTGTTCCAGTGATCCGTACCCTTTTACGCACTAATAACGGCAGAAATTCAAGACAATCAGAGTACGCAACTTTAATTTGTTCCAGTGATCTGTACCCTTTTACGCACTAATAACAGCAGAAATTAAAACCCATTCGGGTATGGAACTTTATTTTGTTGTAGTGATTCGCATCCTTTTATGTATTAATAACGGCAGAAATTCAAAACCATTAGAGTATGCAAGTGTATTTTGTTTCAGTGATTTGCATCTTTTTACGCACTAACCTTCTTAAACCACAGATGCTTGCCGCTCACACACCCCTCCTGAGCCATGAAGTTGTCAAACTCGGTAGTCTTACGCTGACAGCATGACCAGAACTTCATTCTGCAAAAAATGCATTTCTAACATTATCAGTCCAGCAAGGGTTAAAGTAGTGTTGGAGGGAGGGTCTGGGGGCTTTATCTCTGGCTCCTTGAAGAAACTTATATAAAAAAAAAAAATACCAACAATTTGAGGGGACAGACGTACCCTCAGAAAATTTAAGGGTACGGAATTTTACCCATTTTAGCCTCTGTCAAAAACCCGGTGAAGGATAAAATCTAGGTAAGTGCTTTAGCTTAGATCAGCTTTAAATAAAGCTCATATATATATATATATATATATATATATATATATATATATATATATACACATACATACATACATACATACATACATACATACAATACATACATACATATATATATATATATATATAGATTAGTTAGACGAATCTTACCGATAGACGTGGGATAGGGAGAGGGAAGCACGTCCGGTCCAGCAATCTTTACCTACTTATTCAGGATAAATGATCCAAATAAAACAAAACCATATCTAAGAATGACAATGGTACTAAACTGTGAAGTTTCCTTGGTATAAGCAAACGAATAGACGTGGAAGGGTGTGGTGGGCGGGCCCTATCCCACGTCTATCCGAGGCTTATACCTCGGTAAAACAACAGTTATCCATCATCTATACCAACGTAAGATTCGTCTAACTAATCTATTTTACTTCGGTATACAGCCTCAGGCTAGCCTCAGGCTAGGGAGACATTTACGTAAAATCATTTATCCTGTATATCATGTTAACTATTCAATAACAATTTAAAGTACATTGGGAATCATTAATCGACAAGATTAGTGCCTTTGTTACCTCTGTAACATTTTATAATGAACATTTTATGTTCTTTGTATACAGTATCAATGAGAGTGAAAAAACTTTTGTTTCTCACCTATGTATTTTTGTCTTTGAGCAATCGCTGTGCGATCCCGCTTGACTTTTCTAGTCGTTTGTTGTAATTTTTTGCAAACGATCTAGTGGTCTTCCAGCCTGCATGTGCTAGGATTCGTTTTACGTAAATCCCTAGCAATCACGCTTTCGAGACCATGGCGCCTCTCGTTGAATGGGACGCATATCGTTCCGTATTGACTCCTGCCTTGTGTAGTTTTAGTAAGCTACACTAACAGTTGTCTTGAATAGATATATACCCTTATGGCACACACCCGACAAAGTTGTCAGTCATGCAGGAACTATTTAAACGCACTTTGGATAAGTGTTCCCTGTGCGGTTTGATTTAAAAAATCTGTTTTATCAATCAAACATTTCTTTCTTGCGATCTATTCTTAAATCATTCAGGGACAATGCTATCAAAATTGACCCGTGTGTCCAGTAACTAACAGTATGATACTGCTAGTTTAAAACTAGCTGTTTTATCTAAAAGACTATTACCAGACCATTTCTTAAATAATCCGAATATCATTAACACAACCCAAAACCTATAAAATTTTTGGTTTTGGGGAATTCATTTTGTAAACTGATTTCACAGGCAGTGAATAAGTTGGTGCCTACCAACTATCTGTCCATCTCCTCGCGGACGTATCACCGAAAACCACATCTTGCAGCGTTAATCGGTTCCAACCTAAAGCTTTATCAAGCATCCTTAGAAAATCTAATAAGATGTGCCATTGTAGGCCTCATAAGTTTTTCTTTCATAAGTAAACCATGGTAACCCCAGTTTTTCAAATAATTTGAATATAACTGAACTGTTCCTTTCCTCCAGGCATGCGAAGTTAATCTCAGCTGAGTAACTTTATGTAAATAAAACTGTCATAAACACGTGTTCCGAAAGGGAATGTCAGAAGGGGTGTTGTGAACACCTCTCCACGAAACATCAATGCTTAAAAGAATTTTCCCCCTTCGTGTAGAAAAAATATATACAGTTTGTGTCTCCTAAGGCTAAAACTTCCAAGCATGGCTGCGTGTCACAACCGGGGACTATCAAAGCCCTCCTTGCTACTGTGCCAATTTAGGCTGTATGTTATAAATTGTCTTTTCCTCAAATTAAAGAGAAAAAATCAACTTTCCAAAAGGTAGGCTCTGGATGCCCTAAGACCAATTCTATAATATGTTATTATTTCGGGATGCCAACAAATTTGTATGTGGCTTTCCCAATCCCAAATTAACTTCGTTCTTTAATTATATGGGCTGGACATTGTCCCTCCCATGTTGCGAATGGAAGCCATTGCTGTAGTACTATCTGTCAACATTCTGACATAGCATTTGTGCATGCAGACTAAACCACATAACCCTAAATACACTATTCTCAAGTCTAGAAAATTAATATGATCTAAACTTCTTTATGAAGGCCTCGGCCTTCACAAACCCTTTAGTCCTATGTTATGCTAAATTCTTAACTATTTCCAGCAAATCTAGTTTTGTAAATGTTGTAAATTAATCATTTACTTTAACTGCGCATCCAAACCAATTAATCATCAATAAACGGGAAACGAAAATGTCCTTCCCGCTATATGAGCGAACACATTGTGTGTTCGGAGCTTAGTAGAAAATCATGAATTACAAGCTACACCAGTTGGTAAACATGTAAATTCATATAGTTGTTCATTCCAAACAAACCTTACCAAATTTTTGGTCTGTTTGATAAATTGGTTAGTAACTGCCTGTGAGCAGCTGAACTGTGCCTGGGCCATAATAAATGACTCATCTATGTAAGGAAACATCACATTTATTTTTACTTTTTGGAAAAACCTGTTTCCGTGGCCATGTGAGTTTGCTGTGCAACCTCTACTTGTTCCCTTTTGAGACTTTGCTGAGAGCATTTGCTCCAGCTTTCTGAGCTGCTTCTCTATCTCTGGATAGCCAGCATCTGGCCTGCTTTCCTCCCGTAAACTCAAGTGTGCCAGGGAGGTTTAAGCCATCACCTCTGGTGATGAGTAGTTATCATCATAAATGGGATCTTCGGGCTTACTGGCCGTCGTATCCAACAAACCCTTAATTCAAAGATCTGTAACGATCAATGAAAATTAGAGTTTTCACCCAACTGTTTGTTTGTTGTTGTTTTTCGTCTTGGAAAAAACCTATTATCATATCCAGACGGGTACCGTTTATAACAGTATATACCCATGGCTAATAAATGCCAAAGTATCTCTCAGTTCCGTGCCGATCAGTGAGAATCAGAGTGTTCAACCAACTGTTTGTTTGTTGTTGGTTTTCATCCTGGAAAAATGTATAAACATATCCAGACGGGTACCGTTTGTAACAGAACATACTCATGGCTAATAAAAGCCAAAGTACCTTGCAGGTCCGAAAACCTGTAATCATCAACTGAAAGTTTGAGTGTACCCAAAAAATGGGATGTGGCTTCAGCCACCATCGCTCTTCGTTTCTAACGGGGTACCAAGCATGATGTGGTTATAACCGTAATCGCTCTCCGCTCGGTCACGGGCGGGTTACTGTAATAAGGCTTTAGCCTATCTCTCTCTTTGGTTTGGCCCGGACGGTATCCCAGGCGAGTTATTGTGATGAGGCTTCAGCCAACATCGCTCTCCATTTTGCCACTAGCTTTAAAAAAGTAATACGGCCCCAGCAATCACCGCTCGCCGTTAGGCAAAGGCGGCTTAATGTGATGTGGCCTCTGGCAACCTCGCTCTCCGTTCGGTCACGGGCGGCAATACTGGTGTCGGAGAGCGTATTCACCCCGTTCCCAAAACAGGCGTGTAGCTGAATGTAAAATCATAGGGTAACGGTATGGAAGCCAAATCCAAAACGATGTGTAGAGACCAGTATTTATATCAAGTAAGCGAGGAAAAAATTATATACCTGATGTGGCTTTAGCCAACCTCGGTCTCCGCTCGGATACGTGCGGGTTAAACGTAATGTGGCTTTAAACCACCACCCTCTCCATTTGCCAACGAGCATCACCACGTAATGTGGCTTCACCCAACATGTCTCTACGCTCGGCAACGGGCGGCTTAACGGTATGTGGCTTCAGCCATCACCGCCCTTCATTCGCGAATGGGTGACAAAATAATGTGGCTTCAGCCAGCATCCCTCTCCGTGTAGTAACGGTCTTCAGCCAACATCGTCCTTTGTGGTAACATTTGCCTAAACTGGATGTGGCTTTAGCCAACCTCACTCTCCGTTGTCGAATGGGTGGCCTTAACGGGATGCGGCATAAGCCAACATGTCTTTCCGTTTTATCGGGCTACCACATAACATGGTTTTTAACCATCGGCTCTATCCGCTTGGTGACGGGCGGGCAACCGCGATGAGGCTTCAGCCAAGATCGCGCACTTCAATGGCTTTCCCGTCCCGACGCAACCAAACCTAATGGTCGGTGTCCGCTTCCGGGTCGGAAGGGATTATGGCCTCGGGCTGAGGCGACGGCAAAGCCGTCAACCCCTGAAAGGAGTGACAGTCCTCCTCCGGGTGATCCGCAGCAGCTGACACAGCAGGCAGGACCTTGTTCCACTTCGTGGCCATCGGTAGTCTGTAACGACTGTGTTACTATAAACCGGTATCAACTCAACGTGAACACAAATTGTGACGCCAGGTGGAACCTGGGTTGAGGATGTATTTGGTACTGAGTAACGTATTTACACTGTTCTCAGTACAGGCGTGGTAAGCTAAGTTTATGCCGTAGGTGTCTGGTAGCGAAACCAACCATACGGGGGGTCGGCCTTGGGACGCCCACTCTCTCTGTTCTGTACACTTCTCCCTCCTGCGGCTTCTGCGCCAGCAAGTTGGAGAAAATGCTACAAAACTCGGAGGTACGCCTAAAAAATGTGGTGTGGGGAGTCTATAAAAGAAACCCAGGATAATCCCCAACGTGACTCTTTATGAGAGTCTGAGAGAAAATCCACTGGAGATGCGGTTTCACCCTGCAGCTTTCGCTTTCATCTCTACCCGCATTCCACGGGTGCAACAACCAATCAGTATCGGTTTTGTTTTGTATACCAAGGCTCTTTGGCCGCTCACCATCATTTTATCCGTCTGTAAACATACCTATCTCAGCCAGACTTACGAAGTTCTAAACTTCCAAAAAGATGCCATAATGCATAACAAACTATAACAAACTATCTTCATACAGTTGGTATTAATACTTACAGTGAATACAATACTCCATGTTTCAATTATTCGATTCCTCCAGTGTTCTTGGGTTTAACCGAGATATAAATATAAATAAATAAATATAATGTTGTATGTAGCGAACTCCGGGTCGGCAAGGCACCGGGAAATTTCAGTGCTACAGAAGTGCACCAATGCAGCTGAAAACTCCCCAAAAAACACAGGGGTCACGCCGACTTGAAAAAAGCGTACCGGAATCGGAACGGTTAAACGCTAATAACTGCAAAAGTACAGTCACCACCTATTTAAAAATCACACAAAGGACGTAATTGTCCTTAATAAAGAAACGTGTGGAACGGTTAAACCGTAATATACGTCCTTCCTTAGCGAAAGACGAATAAACTATAAGAAGTAATCGAGCGAAAATGGGGGATTAAAGCGAACGAACGAAACCAACGCACCAAGGCGACTCGAAAGCTAGCGACCCGGAATTTCGTTACGGTTAAACGCTAATAATTCCGAAAATACAGTCGCCACCTAGCTAAAACTCGCACAAAGGACGGTAATGTCCTTAATAAAGAAACGTGTGGAAAATAATCCACGAATTCCAGGTATTTGTGGAGAAATTGTAGAAAAAACCGCTGAACAAACTCGCGTACATCCATCGTACGTGAGTTTCTTATGCTAATTGCTGGACCGGACGTGCTTCCCTCTCCCTAGCCTGAGGCTGTATACCGAGGTAAAATATATATATATATATATATATAAAAAATCACGTAAAGCTTACCCTTCGTGAAAAACGGGGAGCCCTGGATGGTGCAGACAAGGGCTCAAGTCATTTATCTCGTCGACATAACTCTGAAAGGGCAAAACATTCACGTTGGAGTTTTACATCCTGGCAACATCTAAGGTCATATCAGGACAGGTACCGACTTGTGAATGTACGCACTCATGGCGACTTTATAGTGCTGTCCCACTGAGAAAGACCAGGGGCCGTATGCAGGAGTCAGTGTTAGCGAGGCAAAACGGTGTTTGTCGGGAATTCCGGGTTAGCGGCGAAAAAATGGTATGCACGAGTCAGTGTTAGGCCTAACACCAAAGGCTTAACCGGTGTTACCTTAACCCTAAAAAATATCAGGTTTAGCGAGTTTATTAGGCCCAAATCTATTCAATGCTGTCATATTTAACAGAATTACATACGCAATAAGTGAAATTTTATCAATTTAACCCTAAATTCGAAGCATTATTAAGGCTACCGCCGCATTGGCGGCGATATCAATACTTATATTTTCGAATCGACAAACGTAAAGTAAACAAATCGCCGCCGCCGCGACCGCTACGTCGACGTCATATCTAACAGAATTACATACACAATAAGTGAAATTTTGTCAATTTAACCCTAAATTTGAAGCATTATTAAGGCTACCGCCGCATTGGCGGCGATATTAATAGTTATATTTTCGAATCGACGAACGTAAAGTAAACAAATCGCCACCGCATCGACGTCGCTTTCCATACTGGCGGTACCCGGTTTGTTTACTGTACGTTCATCGATTCAAACATTTAAATATTAATATCGCCGCTTTTACGGCGGCAGCGTTAATATTGCTTCGAATTTAGGGTTAATTTCCTCAAATTTCACTTATTACGTATTTAATTGTGTTAAATATGATCGCATTTAATAGATTTAAGCCTAATATATCACTAAAGACGCAGAGGGATTTCCCAAATCTATAAATAATTTCACGTTTAGCTAAAATGTAAGTGTTACGCGCTCGTGCATACGACTTGACACAGTTCCTGACATCGGCGATAGCTAATCGGTAATAGGCTGTAACACCAAATCCCGCTAACACTGACTCCTGCATACGGGCCCAGGCCACCAGCACCATGACCTGATATCCCACTCTATCACACTATCCCGACAAAGCCAACCAGTCCTTGCCCTATCCTGATAATGCTGAGCACCAGGCTAGGAAGCTACAAGTATCAATTTTTAAGTCATGGTGTAAAATATTCCGATAATGACGCATTGGTGGGGGAATGCAAATGTTCTACTTATGAAAAAGGTATATAGGGCCAGGTGCATAAATGTGTTTATGTAGTTGCTGGTGGTACTTGACTCATTGTAAATAGACATTGTGGTGCTAGTGAGATAGTGTGTAAGGGGCACTTGGAGCTCTACCCACTACCCCCTCCCCCCTCTGCTAGTCACGGATCACCACACACTCAGCTCAGGGCAGGTTGTGACCATGGGGACCGGAAATGCTTGATTCTCATTGGGAGAATGTGGTTAGGCGACAGGCCATACTGGATCCCATCTGGTCTTTGTTTAAAGAGTTATTATTATTATTATTATTACATGACAGTGTTTAAATACATGTGCCACCGGACATGTTGGCCGAATCGGTAAGAACACAGACTTCCCATGTGGAATTTCTTTTCATAATTGTGAGCATTTAACTTCAAAAGTGTCTCTTGACAAATACTTGATTGTGTGCCTTTACATTCTTTGTAAAAGCGATGGCCCGATAATAATACAACAGAATAAGATTTGAACACTTCCCGTCGTGATTATGGCCTTTGCTGCCGACACGGTGCTAAGCAATCACGACTAACTAACTAAATCTTAACTTACGTCTCTACAAGCATTGTTCTTGCAGGAAGTCCCTATTGGCACCGCGTCTCCAGTTACTACAACAACAAAACAGGAAAAAGAAAGAGAATACTGACAATTTATAAGAAGAGGTGGGAAAAGGGGGAATTCAAGAGAAAAGTAAGTAAAATTTCAAACCTGGCTTGACATCTAGTTATTCATTTTAAAGTAAAGTTAATTTAAACTGAAGCAAGGTAGATTATAATCATCAACCTAACATATTTATATCAGAAAATTACAGAAACTGAAAACAATCAGACTGCAACTTTAATGTTGCTACTAGTATTACATTTAACAGATTAATTAAAGTTGCATAGTCCGACGGTTTTGAATTTCTGTATTTTGTCTGAGATAAATATATTAGATCGATCACTAGTATCTACTTTACATTAGTTCAAAGTTACTTTTATTTTACATGGTAAACTTTTGAGATATTTTGAGTGCAAACATGGAAAATTAAGTTTTGGCAAGCTTGCCAAAACTCTGACACGATAGACTTCTGCAGTAACAGGTTCTGTTGTTAAATTGACTCAGTATTCCCTTCTACGCAGAAACAAATGCTAAATAAGTGCATCAGTATCTAAGTTAGATATGTCAAATCAAATCTAGATAATTGGTTTGGTTTTGAAAAATTGATATTTCATCGGACTATGCAGTTTTAATCACAACAGACTTAGATTAACTAATCAAACTAGATTTAATAATAATATCATTAGCATAATTCAAAATACACTAAATATATAACTGTCTAGAGGCTTGAGAAATGAAAAAATCCTCACCATATTGACATCAATGATTTTCTATAACTTACTAATAAGATGTGTGTTGGGGTTTTACGTATAAACAATATCTAAGGTCGTATCAGGATGGGTAGTGACCTGTGACACTGTGCATTCATGGCAAAATTATAGCCATGCAGAGACCAGGGCCTGTATGCAGGAGCCAGTGCTATTCGGTGGTAGCGAGGCAAAACGGTGGTAGTGGGGAATTTCCCGGGTAGCGGCGAAAAATGGTATGCACGAAGCGGTGATAGGCCTAACACCAAAAGCTTACCCGGTGATACCCTACCCCTGGTAAATAGGAGGTATAGCGAGTTCATTAGGCCCAAATCTATTCGATGCTGTCATATTTAACAGAATTACATACGAAATAAGTGAAATTTGATGAAATTAACCCTAAATTCGAAGCAATATTAACGCTGCCGCCGTAACGGCGCCGATATTAATATTTATATTTTCAAATCGACGAACGTAAAGTAAACAAATCGCCGCAGCCGCCGCTTTCCATAGGCGGCGGTTTGTTTACTGTACGTTCGTCGATTCGAAAATATAACTATTAATATCGCCGCCAATGCAGCGGTAGCCTTAATAACGCTTCGCATTTAGGGTTAAATTGATAAAATTTCACTTATTGCGTATGTAATTCTGTTAAATATGACAGCATTGAATAGATTTGGGGCTACATGACGCAGAGGGATTTCCCAAATCTATAAATAACTTCACGGGTAGCTATAATGAAAGTGTTATGCGCTCCCGCTTACCACTTGACATACTTCCCGAGCTCGGCGGTAGCTATACGGGGATAGGCGGTAACACGAAAAACCGCTACCACCGAGTCCTGCATACAGGCCCAGGCCACTTGTTCTATGACCTGATATCCCACTGAGTCACATTATCCTGATACTGAGCCAACCAGTTCTGGCCCTATACTACTGTAGTGGTCTGCACTGACCTCTCAGGCAAGGAGCCGCATAGACAGGTAGGCGTGGGTAGTGTGGTGATATCAGGGAGGCTAGGTGGTGTAATGGTTAGCACACTGGCCCAGAATGCAAAGAGATGTGGGTTTGAGTCCCGCTCTAGGCACAATATTTCCCATTTTCACCACCCCCACAACACTGGTTGCCTTGACCATGATCCTGTACAAGCTATGCGCTGTATAGTTGTTGAACCTACCCTGTGTATCTAAGTGCGTTGCATTGCCTGTGTGTATGTAATTATAAGCATTAAAAGACTTACAATTCCAGGGGGACGAGTGTAGTGGTCTGCACTGACCTCTCAGGCAAGGAGCCGCATAGACATGTAGGCGTGGGTAGTGTGTTGATATCAGGGAGCCTAGGTGGTTTAATGGTTAGCACACTGGCCCGGAATGCAAAGAGATGTGGGTTCGAGTCACACTCTAGGCGCAATATTCCCCATTTTCATCACCCCCACGACACTACCAATGCCGAACATCAAGCTAGCTAGCGACAAGTATCAATTGTGTACGTCATTGGTTTGATTCAGATGTGGTTTTCGAACCCCTGACTTTCTACATGGGAAGCCAGCGCTCTTACGAAACTGGTCACAACATTCAGTCTCCTAATAATAGGAAATTACCTATATGAACTAGAAAAAAATGGAACGGCAGGGAAAGACTTTCACTCCTGTCACATGTATATTATTCGTACCTGCATTGTTCTGTGTGGGGGCCAGCGTCATTTCATTCCTGGACTTCGCTAGCGCTGACTTGAGGGAGGCGCCCACAGAGGTTTTGAGCGGGATGAGGACCTCGTCTTCGGAGGGCCGGTTTTTCAGCGGATGGATTTCATCCATTGGACCCTGAATGATTGTCTCCTATTGTACCGGCGGATGGTGGAGAAAGGTTGAGGAACATTTTAGCAACTCTATTGCATCAATTACACACACGGGCACAGATTGTTGAGAAGTAGGTGTGAAATGTAACGATGAGAAGTACAGGTGTGAAAACATGTCATGAGAAACAGGTGTGAAAAGTGAGAATTAGCTGTGAGAAGTATTTGTGAGCTGATAGAGCTCAGATTTTTCAATTCACTTAAAATGATACTCAAACACTTAAAGTTGCTTAGTCCAATGGTTTTGAGGTTCTGTCATTTTTCTGAGATAAATATATTAAATTGATCATTATTATCTACTTTACTTCAGTTTGAAGTAACCGTTATTTTAAATGGATAACTTTGGAGATATTTGAAGTATAAACATGTCAAATTGGTTTTGTGAAGCACGACAAAACTGACACTATGCAGCTTTACGAATTACTGTATTAGTCTTAGATTGAAGGGAACATTTTTTTTATTTTAAGCAAAGAGGGAATTTAATTTTGTGTTTCCCTTTGGCTTAAAGCCAGGCTACATAGTAAAATCACATGACATCTGAAGTCAACTCACCTTTCTGCTTGTGTTGTTCTCTATAGTCTGTTTATTTGCGCCCTCTGGGGGTTCTGGCTTAACATTGTTATGTAGTCCATATGTACAACCCTAAGGACAAAAAACAAAGATACAATTCTTTACAAGATTCACGAGGAAACATGTTTTAATGGGATTCATCGGTGCTGTATAAATAATTCATATTGAATCAAGAATACCTGAGGGACCTCCTATAAATATTCATGTTCTTCGCAATCCAGGCAATGTTCAAAAAGGTTTGTTTGTTGTTGTTTTATGTCCTAGCAACATCTAAGGTCATATCAGGACGGGTCCCGACTTGTGACAGTGCGCACGCATGGCGACTTTATAGTGCTGTCCCACTGGGAAACCAGGCCACCGGCACCATGACCTGGTTTCCCACTCAGTCACATTATCCTGACATTGAGCACACCAGTCCTTGCCCTGTCCTAATAATGCCAAGCGCGTGGCTAGGAAGCGACAAGTATCAATTTTTAAGGCATTGGTTTGACTCGACCAGGGTTCGAACCCATGACCTACCAGCATGGGAGACGGATGCTCTAACTCATTCAGCCATCCCGTCTGGTCTCCAACCCCTCGTCTAGGTGAAGTCGGGGCCAAAGTACAGTGTTGGTCCACAAGGAGCCTTGGCCCCTTGCAGTCCTCATGCACCAGGATCCCTTCCTCCACCGAGACGAGCTGCGACTCACGGCAAACGAGTCGCCCCATTTGTCGCCTTTTATGATCTGCAAGGGGGTGCAAGGGAACTATTTGACCCCGTTCCCCATGGGGGCGTTCAAAAAGGAGAGGAAGGGGGTAAAAAGCCTTGTTTGGATTGTTTTTCAGGCTATAACATCAGTCCATGTTATCAATATTTATATGATCGGGGGAGGGATGGAGGGACTTTCTCGACAGCAAAAATGTGTCACTGACATCGAATATACAAAATTGTAGAAATTAGTGTTTCGGTTTAGAAAATTCTACGCTTTCATCAGATTATATATATAGCTTTAATCAGCAAACAGCAGGGACATAGCCACATGGCGGCTAAAACCGCTTAAAGCCACGGTTGTCATGGGGAGGGGTATGAGTAATATGAAAGGTGTAAAATTTAGCTTTGAAGAGGTGTATTTGTACATTTTGCTGTGAATAAAATGTACTACTACAGCATATTGATATTAATTAAGTGTTTAAAATGGTCATACAGCTGACTAGGTGTGTATGTAGTCCATTCCCTACATTATTAATATTAGCCATGGTCACATACAATCCTGGAGGTTTTAGTCAGTTAAACCTGTCAAAAAATGGATAAAACCTAGTCTTCACATGTTTTAGCTACCTGCCACAGTTTTAGCCGGCTAAATCCCTACTCTGCCAAACAGATCACTCATGACTTAAGCTTCGATCGCAAAATTTTACAGTAAAGAGACAATAAAACTACCGGGATGTTGAGGAACTCGGTAAAGTCACAAGTCCTTTTCTTACAGCACGACCAGCCCTTCAGAGCGTCGTGGAAGATTGGTCCTCCAGGGTGGTGTCGACATGAATCTGCAAAAATGAATGCAGTTCAAGATAACGGCGGTATCTGATTGGGTGGTTGGTTGGTTGTTGGAGTTTTACATCCTGGCAACATCTATGGTCATATCAGGAGGGGGACCAACTTGTGACAGTGCACACTCATGGTGACTTTATAGTGCTCCCCCACTGGGAAATCCGGCCACCGCACAGGACAGCTGCTCACGGTGATTTCCCGCCATTTTCACCTCGCCCAAAAATGCAGATTCAGAGGTTTAGCTCTGCTCAAATTGTGGTGAATCTACTGCTATTTTGAAGTATACTAAATTGCACAGGTTTCAGTTTTTGTTAGATCAAAATCCATAAAGAATTGACAGAACTGCAGCTTCCTGAAGTTTAAGTTAATTCTGCAATGGGGACTGCTCGCGCTAAATTCCCACCATTTTCAGTGCGCATGAAAATACAGAAGAGATAAGTAAAATTCGAAAATCATAGATGGGTATGCTTGTATCATGGTTGCCATGGAAACCCACATTTTCTGCGATATCATTTTTTTTTTTAATCAGTTTTGTTAAGCTGAGGTGATTTGCCATACCAAGAAGAACCATGATGTGAAATTTCATCAGGATCTGACCATTCTTTAAAAAACAGCTACAGTTGACTCATATTGTAGGTGGGAGTGATTGTATTACGGTTGCCATGGAAACCTACATTTTCCTCTGATCTAATTTTTTTTTGATCAGTTTTGATACGCTGGGGTTTGAATGATTGATGGTTGCTTTCCGCCGTGTTGGCAGCATAGGCCATATTCACAACGAGAAATGTTTGTAAAAGCATACAATCAATTTTGCGTCAATGGACACTCATCAATTTTTTTTTCTTTTTCTCACAATCATATAGTTTCTGGTCTAGGTCAATCAAATTCTAAATGATAGTATTATTCTAGGTACCCCAAACACAGGCTGATTGCTTGTTGAAAATGCCAAATTCTGTCAAAAAATGCTCCACTTCAACATCCTGGCAAAACAAACCACAAAGGGTTTTTCCAAATTTATACAGCAGAAACAACCTTTGTTCTCTTACCTTTAACCTGGTCTTGGATTCATTTTATTATTCAAATAAATAAGCCTGATATAGCTAAATAAAGACTACTACCAACTCCCAGTTTTCACTCTCAATGCATGGTAATTCCCAGGTCCAGATGTGTCATCCCTAGTAGAATTAGCTAGTGTACATCCAATTTGTGCAACAACGCCATTTGTTGATCAAAGTACCCAGGAAAAAGGTACTAATACCCCTAGATAGGTGAGATTCCGAGCTTTCCATTCATATAAAACTGTAAATGTTTTAATTTTTAGAGAAGATGCAAAAAAATTGATTGAAATTTGAAGTTACAAAAATTTCCATTTTAAGTGCTATTTTCTACTGAAAATATAATTTTAAAACCCTTAAAAGTTGGTATTGAATTAAAGAGAATTTAATTTCCTGTCCAATCATAATTACCAGCGCTCATGCGAACCTATGGCGCTCAAAATTGGGGTTTTGGGGGGCTTTCTTTGGGGGTACATTAGTAGTTTAAGCAGAACTGGTCTTCCTCATTCCACTGCTCCCTGTCCTAGTTTTAATTTTGGGAGCTATAAAAAATGCTATCTTTTTAGCTTTGAGCAGGACTGATAGAGTAACAACCTAAAAACATCCATATCTTCCTTAATATTAGATCAATTTTGACAAATGAAGTGTCATTTTCTTTCAAATTGAATATCCTAACAAGTGAAATTAATTAAATCAAGCTCAAACCTGTTTTTAAAAATCACTTGGGATACCTATGTGGTAGCAGTACTTATTACCTGACTGGCCATGTGCAAGGATTTTTGCTACTTTTGAAGAAATGTATAAAATCATTGTAAAATAAAAATAATTCACATCTATCAAAGTTTATTATATAGATTATGATGTAAATAGAAGGAGCATATTGAGGATAATACTAGGTATCCCAAGTGAAATTTTGTATGAGTTCGGAGTTTGATATAAATGATTCCATCTGTTAGTATATGCAATTCGAAATACAATGATACTTCATTTGTCAAAATCGGTCAAGTATTAAGGCAAATACAGCCTTTTTAAATTTTACTAACCCTACTTGAAATCGGTCACGCTGCAAAGTCTAAAAGATAGCATTTTTGATGGTCTCCAAAATTTAAAGGGATCACCCAGCTTGCTCCACAAGGCAGAGGCTAAGAGTCCCTGGTCTGTACACAGTGTATATACAGTTACAGGTGCATGGGGTGGCTAGTTAAAAAAATATAGACCTTCAAAGTTGGTAAAAATAGCATTTTCCTTGAATTCACCATTTGTGAAATTAGGCCCCAGAGCACTTTTTAGAGTGCGCTGGTGGTAAAAATTGCCACCCAAATTGATTCTTTTCTAATTATCCCGGGCCTATGGGGTAGTGCTAGTAACTCTATTTTTTTTCAAGGCCCCAAACCGTGGGGAACAATTAAAATAAATAGGCTGAAAACACCCGAGAGCCAGTTTTGGCAGGTGATAAAATTTGGTGAAAAACTGGCTTTTTGGAAAAGTTTGAAAAATCACAGAACAAAAACTGTACAATGGAATTGGATGAAATTTTCAGGTGCTATTCATCTTTATCAGATACTTCAATACATCCATAACACCATACATTACAAAACAGTTAAATATTTTATAAGTGAGGAGAAAGAATGCACATTTTACCAAAATCATGAAAAATGTTGAGTTTGAAAAAAATTATAGCTCCCAAAATTAAAACTAAGGAAATGAGCAGTGGAAATGAGGAAGACCAGTTCTCCTGCTTAAACTAATAATGTATCCAAAAACAAATTAAAAAAAAAAAAGTTTTTAAAAAACACCATTTTTAGTCATTAAATCGCCGTGCGCATGAGCGCCATAGGTTCGCATGAGCGCTGATAATTATGATTGGACAGGAAATTAAATTCTCTTTAATTCAATACCAACTTTTAATGGTTTTTAAATTATATTTTCAGTAGAAAATAGCACTTAAAATGGAAATTTTTGTAACTTCAAATTTCAATAATTTTTTTTGCATTTTCTCTAAAATTAAAACATATAGAGTTTTATATGAATGGAAAGCTCGGAATCTCACCTATCTAGGGGTATTAGTACCTTTTTCCTGGGTACTTTGATCAACAAATGGCGTTGTTGCACAAATTGGATGTACACTAGCTAATTCTACTAGGGATACCATGACACATCTCCACCTGGGAAATTACATGGTTTGAGAGTGAAAAATGGGAGTTGGTGGTAGTTTATATTTAGCTATATCAGGCTTATTTATTTGAATAATAAAATGAATCCAAGACCAGGTTAAAGGTAAGAGAACAAAGGTTGTTTCTGCTGTAATACATTTGTAAAAGTCCTTTGTGGTTTGTTTTGGCAAGGTGTTGAAGTGGAGCATTTTTTGATAGAATTTGGCATATTCAACAAGTAATCAGCCTGGGTTTGGGGTACCTAATAATACACTCTCCAGATTTCATGGAATTATCTTCTACATGTGTTTTTCTGTGCCATTTCAAACTTGGTCAAAATTGGGCATTTTTTGCCAGATTCGATCACAATCAGTATAAAATTAAAATAATTCACATATGTATATTGTATATACTGTAAATAGAAAGAGCATATTGACGATAATAAGGCCTGAAGATTTCATGCAATTATCTTGTACGGGTGATTTTCTGTGTCATTTTAAACTTGATTAAAATTGGGCATTTTGCCAGATTTGATCATAATCATTGTAAAATTAAAATAATTCACATATATCAAAGTGTATGTTATATAATGGAAATAGAAAGAAGATATTGAGCCTAATAAAGCCTGAAAATTTCATGCAATTATCTTGTACGGGTGATTTTCTGTGTCATTTAAAACTTTCTCAAAATTGTTAATTTTTTACCAGATTTGATCACTTGCCTAATTGAGCTCTGGAGCAGTTTGGACCTATTTCTATCAACTTTTCCCAATCGTATGCGGTCCTGAAAAAAATAGGTGACAAGACCCGCCTATAGGTCAGGGACAAATAAGAATAATCCATCTGGGGTGCATATTTTTTCCACAAGCCCACCTCTAAAAGTGCTCAACACCTAAATTTGAAAAATGGTGAGTTATGGGAAATTGTAGTTTTTAGCATTTTTGAAGATCCATATCTTGAAATTTAACCATCTCATACCCCTAGATCTCTATATTCTCTTTATACAGGCCATGCAATCACCAGAAAAAACATTAGAAGTGAGATAGGGTGATTAGTTTTAATTTGGGGGACCATAAAAAATGCTATCTTTTTAGGTTCGGATGGGCCCAATTAAGTAACAACCTAAAGACGCCCATATCTTCCTTAATATTAGAGCGATTTTGACAAATGAAGTATCATTTTGTTTCAAATTAAATATTATAACAGATGAAATCCATTAAATTAAGCTCAGACCTGTTTTTAAAAATCACTTGGGATACCTAATTATTCACTGATGAAATTTGTTTAAAAAGCTATATGAGTTGTTAGAAACCAGCTGTTCTCAAAAAGGCTAAAATGTTTTCTTGATTTACTCTAGTAAAGAGGTTGTGCATGCTGTTGTTTGCAGTGTAAAACTGTCGGCGCAGGGCCATGAAATCCACACAGTTTAATAAAGTGTGTTTTAATGTCAGTGGGGACTGACATCCAATACATTCAGGGGGAGGGTCCACCTTGAGCAGAGAAACATGTGTTAGCCACCAGTGGCCAATATGGCATCTTGTTAAAACAACCTGGTCGTGCCGCCCTTCCAAGCGACTCTGCGGCAGTCCGTTCATGGAGGAGGTAATTCTATGGAGTTTGTTGTTTGGGTGTTCATCCCATTCGATCTGCCATAGGTTCCAGATGTATTTTTGAATGGTAGGTTTCAGATCAGAGTGGGGAATATGACAGTGTTCCAAAGGAGCAGTCAGGGCTCGAGTGGCCACTTGATCTGCTCTCATTTCCTGGGATACCCTCATGACTGGGCACCCAACATAGGTGAATGTCAAATTTTGCTATTGAAAGAGAGTTTAGTTTAATGAGTATGTTAAGTAGTATTGGGTGGTCCGGTCCAGTTTCCTATTGTTTAAAGCCTGAAAGCAGGAAAAAGAGTCAGTGAAAATGATGAATTTATGAGTGGCTGAGGTTTCAATGCACTCTAATGCAAGTAGGAGTGCTCGTGCCTCAGCAGTAAAGATGGAACTCTGGGCCCGTATGCATGGAGCAGTGTTAGCGGTGTGTGGTGTTATCCCTCTAACACGGGGTAGCTATCACCGGTTATCGGCGTCGTCGAAAACTATGTCACACCGTATGCATGGGCGCTGAAACGGTGAGTGTTAGCTAAACGTGAATGTATTTATAGATTCGGGAAATCCCTCGATTCGACAATATTAATATCGCCGCCTCTGCAGCGGCAGCATTAATATTGCTTCGAATTTATGGTTAATTTGCTGAAATTTCACTTATTGCGTATGTAATTCTGTTAAATATGATAGCATTGAATAGATTTGGGCTTAATATATATTGCCGCCGATGCGCCGACGACGTGTGTCTAGTTGATATGCGACAGTATGGATATCGACGTCGAAGCGGCGGCAGCGATTTGTTTACTTTACATTCATCGATTCGACAATATTAATATCGCCGCCTCTGCAGCGGCAGCATTAATATTGCTTCGAATTTATGGTTAATTTGCTGAAATTTCACTTATTGCATATGTAATTCTGTTAAATATGATAGGAATGAATAGATTTGGGCTTAGTATATTGCCGCCGATGCGGCGGCGATGTGTGTTTTGTTGATATGCAACCGTATGGATATCGATGTCGAAGAGGCGACGGTGATTTGTTTACTTTACATTTGTTGATTCGACAATATTAATCTCTCCGCCGATGCGGCGGCAGCGTTAATATCGGTTCGAACTTAGGGTTAATTTGATCAAATTTCACTTATTGAGTATGTAATTCTGTTAAATAGATTGATTGATGGTTTCTTTACGCCGTGTCGGCAGCATAGGCCATATTCACGGCGAACTTCAGATTGTTAAATATGATAGCATTGAATAGATTTGGGCTCCATCCTAACACTAACCTAACACTAACACCGCTGTAAACCTGCTATGGGCTGGGGTTAGAATCTCTGACTTTAAACTCGAGGTGTTAGGTCTAACACTGCTCCATGCATACCGACTTTTTGGCGCTAAACCAGAAATCCCGCCCTAACCGCGGTTTGCCTCGCTAACACCACTCCATGCATACGGGCCTTGATCTGGAATATGCATACCTAAATCACGTCCGTGGACAATTGCTGCCGCAGAGACTCTGTTGTCTGTCTTTGATTCATCAGTGTAAACGGCTAGGAGGGAACTAAAAGCACTTCGCACATCGATAAAGCTTTCATGATATGAAAGTGGGAGCGTTCGACATGGCCAGCTGGAGGATAATGTTTGGGTTTCTCAGCTGCCAAGGAGGAACATCTGAATATTGTGAGGGTGCTATATTATGTAGATTTGTTCCCAGGGCCTCCAAATGAGGCTTTATTCTGAGGCCTAACGGCTTTATGTATGTTGGCCTTGCTTCATAGAGGTGTTCATATGGTGGCATAAAAATGCACTTATATGCAGGATTTAAAATATTTCCTTTTAATTTACCACATATTGCATAGACAGTTTGAGCCTTCTACTCTTAAGGGAGGGCTCTGGGCTCTTCGACATAGAGGCTGTGGACGGGTGAGGTTCTAAAAGCCCCCAGATTGATTGATTGGTGGTTGCTTTACCCCGTGTCGGCAGCATAGGCCATATTCAAGGCGAGAAATGTTTGTTTTTTGTTCAAACCATCACTTTTACACGTAAAAGCAGACAATCAATTATGTGCCAAAAGACACTCATTAAATCAAAAAGCTCACAATCATATATTTGTGGCCAAGGGAAACAAATTCCATTAGAAAAAGAAAAGTTTTATTAATAATTGTTTGATTGGTGGTTTCTTTACGCTGTGTCGGCAGGATAGGCCATATTCACGGCGAGAATTGTTTGTTTTTTATTCAACCATCACTTTTACAGAATGCAAATTGAGGGAATTTATTTAGTAAACTATATGAGATGGTACAGTCCAGCTGCCCTCAAAAAGGCTAAAATGTTTTCTTGTTTTACTTTAGTAAAAAGGTCATGCAAACTGTGTGCAGTGTAAAATTGTTGGCACAAGGCCAAAAAATTAACACAACTTAGTCTCAAACACATTTTACTAAGTTTTACTCAAATTGAGTGTCAGCGGAGACTGACACCCAATACATTCAGGGGGAGGGCCAGCCGAAGATGTTGCTAGGACATAAAACAACAAACATCGATCTCAGCCAATTCAACGCACGTGTCTGAACGAGACACACTTTGAAAACTCTGTATGTGTGAATGTGCCGCTAGTTTGACTCATGTAGTTCGCCTCATCTAAGTCGGCCTAAAGCTAAAGCTAAGATTCCTTACACGCGGTATGCGAATAAAAATCTAAAAGCATGTAAATGAATAGTGGTGCTTCCATACGTCCGAATGTGCGAATACGGCAAATGGATCGACCCATGGACCGATCGGTGCGGCATGCGAAAGCTGCTGCGTTTGCCATAGAAACCAATACTCTTCCTTCACAAATTTGGAGGAAAAACACCAACAAATGTTGGGGGTTGGCATATATCTATGCCACAGACACGACATTTGCATGCTGTGTATAAGGAATCTTAGCTTAAGATTCCATATACGTGGTATGCGAATGTGGCAAAAAATGGAAAAGCAGGTAAATGAATAGTGGCGCTTCCATGCGTCCGAATGCAAATGCGGCAAATGGATCGACCCATGGACCGATCGGTGCGAATGCGAATACTGCCTCGTTTGCCATAGAAAACAATAGTAACTTTAATCATCCTTCACAAAATTGGAGCAAAAAAACCCCAAAAATATCATGGGTATTCTTTTTGTTGTTTGTATGTATAACGATCCCCCAGCACAAAAAGTAAACATTGGCTATTGGGGGTTGGCATATATCTATGCCGCATATACCACATTCGCATTCCCATGGCGCATACCACGGAATCTTAAGCCCTGTTCACACACAAGCCTTAAGTCGCCTCAACTAGTTCTCCTCATCTAAGTCTACTCACATTGGCCGTGTGGACGTGACGCTGAAGCGAATTAGGGCTGAGTCGACTCATCTAGTTCGCCTCAAGTAGACCGCGTCACAACGTAGTTTATATGAGGCGAACTAGCTTGAGTCGGCCTATCTTGCCTGTGTACACGTAAGCGGTTTAGATGAGGCGGCTTAAGCACGTCACACGCATGAGCATTCAATCGATGAGTCTTGTTTTCCGGTCTATCCCAAAGTTAACCTTAAGTAAACCATAAGCAAAATGGCCGTAATGTCTACGCGTGCCACTAACTCCCACAAAACTTCCCGCCGTGATAACTGGGACGACGAGGAAGTTAGGGTGCTGATCGACCTTTGGGCAGATGACAAGGTCCAGTCGGAGCTGGAAAACTCAGGCCGCAACATAAATATTTACCACGAATGGCAGGCAAGCTCAGCCGGTTTTGTGGCGAAGGGAGGGCCGAGCGCAACCCCGTGTCCTGCCGGACCAAGATTAAAAGCCTGACACAGGCCTACAAGAAGTGTCGGGGCAACAACAAGTAAGTGTGGTTATTTTGTTATGACAAATAGTTGATGAGAAATTAGATAAAAGATTCACCCGGTACTTGTAGTACACCGGTGAAGACCTAAGGCTCCAAAAATCAGGCTAATGAATTGAGTCTGTATGAGAGCCTAACTTCACAATCTATATAAGTAACCGTTTGATAGTTTCGCCCGTATTTATACTCCGTTGTCGTTCACCCCTGTACTGGAAGCCTAATTTCATAATCTATATAAGTTACCATTAGATAGTGGTGCCAGGCATTCTACTTCTTTTTCCATACTAAAGCTAGTTTCGCCCGTATTTAGACTCTTATCTAGTGAGAAATATGATATTTATGACGATTATTATATTTACGAGGATTACATACCAGATCAGCTCACACAAGCACAGGAAAAACAAAACAAACTTCAATTTTGTAGAGAAGCGGTTAGCCTATGATCAAGGTCTTTATTAATGTCCTGTTCATTTTCAGTCATAGTGGCTGGGGTCTCCAAACTTTCCGCTATTACGAAGAGCTCGGTGCTATTTTGGGCACAAGGCCAAAGGCTGCACCACTCAACTACGTCGACACTGCTGCGATGTCAGTCGAACAAGGTAAAGGCAAAGCTGAAATAACTAGTGTTTTTTTTTTTATGTTCGCAACATGTCCTGATAAGTCATTCAACATAACAGATTGTGTCTTTATATATAACATGTAACACATCTCTGTTCTGCCCGAATATCTAACAGATTCACTACTCTGTCGATAGCCCCTTATATAATGTTTGTCAGTAATGACAATTCCAAGTGAGTTATTGTTGGGGGATCAGTGTATTTTTGTCGAGCATACATATATGTGTAGCCCCCAAATCATGCCATTTATTTAGTCTATCATTTACACTATTAACTTGCAGAGGACCTTACAGATGACGCCCCGATCGAGTTGGTAGTGGGGCCGGAGGTGGAGGCGGAGTCAAACCTCCTCACGGGCAGCCACTCCCATTCCACAGACTCCAGCAAGCAGCCAGACGAACCAAGCCACCCAGCAAAGTAATCATTTTTCTAATCAAATGAATATATGGGGAGCTAACGTAACATGGCCAAAAAGCGGCCGACTTCGTTCCAAGGATTACAATTATAAAACATGGTGTATACATGTACATAACAGTTGTTTAGGCAAGGGTAATTACAATTATAGACACTGGTCGTCCTCGTCTAACTGTGCCTTGTATACATTGCATTATTAATATTATGTTATCGTTTGTTTGTTTTTGTTTTACGTCAGAGCAACATCTAAGCTCATATCACATAACTTAACCCTAGTTATGCTATGTCGGGTTAACTAATCAACCGCATTAACCGGTTTATATGACGTAAACTAGTGACATAGATTTAGCTCTAATATACTAAAAATTGATTTTTACACTGTTTTATTAATATTATGTTATCCACACACATAACGTCCAACATCCGAGGCTATGTCGGGCTAACTTATCGAGTTAACTAACTGAAGTAACAGACTCAAAATTGATGTAAACATTCCCTTAGAAATATTATGTTATCCACCCACATAACTTAAACCGACGAATGCTTCATGGATAACCTAATTTCCCAGTTTGTGTCCGCTCAGAGGGAGTCGACGGCTCTCTTCCATGAAGTGGAGAAAAAGCACATGAAAATGCAGGTCGAGCTAGAGGACAGGCGGCAGGAGCAGGAAATAGCCTGAATGGAGGTGCAGAGGAAACGCGAAGAGAAAATGATGCGCATGATGATGACAATGCATCGGCCTCATCCTCAGCAGTTCCAGACTGCCATGACGGATGGCATAACGCGCATCATGCTGCTGACACCCCCAAACCCCTCAGACGCACCATCCACTAGCAGCCCTAACAATAACTTCTAATATGAATAAGCAACGCTTAGGACCGACCCCCCGA
Organism: Branchipolynoe longqiensis; assembly: GCA_030323885.1. NCBI lineage: Eukaryota > Metazoa > Annelida > Polychaeta > Phyllodocida > Polynoidae > Branchipolynoe > Branchipolynoe longqiensis. The sequence continues at coordinate 56,602,058 of CM059189.1, forward strand.
TATAACTACAGCAAAGTATTTTATTATTGCGCGTGTATTTATTTTTACTCAACTCGCGGTGTTCGATTTGAAATTCTAGCAACTCGGGTGACCCGAATCGCGGTTGTGATAATCGAATAGAGCCGTTGTTTCCGTTGAATAAACTATTCAACACGAGTTTACAAATGGCAGCGCCCATACAGGGCTATTTCCGTTTGCTGGATTTTGGTGATTTCATTTCCCACCTCTATGAATACACAGGTATTGTTTATGCATATATGTACACGTGTTAGTCCTTAGCCTCCCCGTGGGTAGTCGGTATGAATATCAATAGTTTATTGTTTTTAGGAAAAAAAAATTATAAATACTAAGCACTAACTTTCTAAATTCTTAATTACATATCAAACTTTTTATAATGGTGCCTTCACTTGAACTTTACAACACTTCATTCCTTCCAGATATCAGCCGTTTTATATGGTTGCATGTTTTGAATAAAGATGACTTGTAGTTTCCTAGCACTGCTTTGTGTCATATTACTTAACCACTAAAATAGTCTGTGAAAGCTTTCCGTATACCCGTACTGCTCTACTGCGAGAAGTTAAAAGCATGAACATTCCTGTGGAAACGTGGTCTGCCATTGTAGATTACTGACATTTTCCTGTGATCTAATTTTTGTATATCAGTTTTGATAAGCTGGGGTGATTTGGTATACGAAGAAGAACCTTGATGTCAAGTTTGATCAGGATCAAACCATTAATAAAGAAACTGCAGTTGTGGGCATGATTGTATTACGGTTGCATGGAAAGCAACATTTTTCTGTGATCTAATTTTTTTAATATCAGTTTTGATAAGCTGAGGTGATTTGCCAGACCAAGAAGAACCTTGATGTGAAATTTCATCAGGATCTGACCATTATTTAAAAATAGCTACAGTTGACTGATATTGGAGGTGGGAGTGATTGCATTATGGTTGCCATGGAAACCTACATTTTCCGGTGATCTCAGTTTTGATAAGCTGGGGTAATTTGGTATACGAAGAAGAACATTGGCGTGAAGTTTGATCAGAATATGATCATTAATAAAGAAACTACAAGGAAATGTTATAATTAATACAAAAAATCTTAAATTCAACAAACTTCAAATGCACATATCTCATTCAATTTTTGGAATATCTTAAAAATTCAAAAAGCATATTGCTTTTGATTCATTGGAGCTTTCAATGAAATTATAATTTGAATGTTTGGAATAATTTGAAAATTTTACTGGGGTACCTATCATTGTTGTTGTTTTGGAGGGTCGCGCTGATGCGCAGATATCGACTTCCACCTAAGTTAAACCGGTGTCGCAGTTTCAGCTGCCTGTCAGTTTCATGCGCATGCGTCAAAATCTAACATCATCGTCACTAACCTTATAAATTTAATATTATGTTTTTGGTAAAGATGTTTTCTACATGTGTACCAAGCAATTTGTTTCTAGGTGGTGTGGTTTTAGAGATATATCACTTTTCCTGTATTTTCTGTATGAAAATTGCTAGCGACCATTGACAATGCCTTGAGTTTGATGGTACGCGCAGTGCAAAACCTTAGTTTTATTCAAAATTAATACAAATCAAGAACCCTAACCGTATAAATTTAATACAGACTTTTTGGTAAAGATGTTTTCTATATGTGTACCAAGCGATTTGTTAATAGGTGGTGTAGTTTTAGAGATATTTCACTTTTGCTGTATTTTCTGTATGAAGATTGCTCACGACCATTGACAATACCCTGAGTTTGAGTCTATACGGGCGGTGGAAACTGGCAGGCGGCTGAAACTGCGACACAGGCCTAAGACTAAGTAGGCCTACTGCATGTGTGGACGCGACACACTTTCAAACTTGGTGTGTGTGAACGCACCACTAGTTCGCATTATCTAAGTCGGCCTAAAGTTGTGTGTGTAGACTTTAGTGTACTTGTGACCACGGCTTATGAAGTTATGTTATGACTCTGATCATTGATGAGACTAGTTTACTTATCACAATATCAGTTATCGTAAGTCAATTTTGGTCATACTTCACCAACCGGCTACGGCGTGGACTTAAAAATTGTCGTACCTTTCTTGCTATCTGCACTTTTATACTTCTGTCCACATCCATTGTTGCAGCATGTTAACTCTTCCATCGTGATCGCTATGTAAAAGTTACCTCTACCAGCCGCAAATGAATCTCAGGCATGAATCTCGACGTTTCTCCACCCGACGACAATTTCTATTTCGACTGTTCCCCTAAACTTAACTTGTAGCTGGCATCAATACAGTCTTAACGTACGGCTGCCAGGATTCAGCGCAGCAGTCCAGATGGTAAGGGTACCAGTGCCTCCGGTGTTAAGCAATCTCTCAGTTCGATAACTCAGCACCGGCAAATATAGCTGTCTCCGCTGGGACTAGCGTTCGGAGAAGAGGCACAGGAGTTTTCATCTATTATCGCTCAGTTTCCAACCTGGTCCCCTAGCCTTTGGACACAAGTTTAAACGAGCTCAACCGTGGCTGGTTGGGTCGCTCCGTAGAGCGCTGAATATGCTTATGGATCTTCGGAGCCAACTGTTACTTCGAGGAGCCGTTTTCTTGTATAAATGTGCTGCTGGGAAAATATTCTAAATAGACTATCACGCCATTTTACAGTTATTGTATGGTTGTTATTTATGGTTCTTCCGTGCTCTACCTGTTCAGTTACTATGACTAATATACCGACTTCTACTAGTACTACTACTAGACAGTACTAGTACTACTCTAGCTGGTAACTCCCGCAGCCCTGTATTCGCTGTTTTACGTCCTAGCAACATCTAAGGTCATATCAGGAAAGGTACCGACTTGTGACTACTCATGGCGACTTTATATAAATAACGGATTCATCCAGTACAGGGGTGAAAACTAAACTGCCGAAAGATTTCGACATGGCGGGAAAATGAACTGAACGGATACATAATTTAAGAAGGAAAATATATATTCTTCACATAAATCTTCATATTTACCCGCTACTTCTGATTTGAAAAATATAATAAAACATAGTTTAAGGAACTTAAAAAATAAAAACGACATCATTTTATCGCCGCCGGTGTTACGGTTTGGGGTCTCCGTCGGTTTCAGCTCTGCGCATGCGTCAAAATCGAACAGCATCGTCTGCGCATGCGTCAACACCGAGCAGACTACGACTCGTTTGCCGTGAGTCGCAGCTCGTGTCGGTGGAGGAAGGGATCCTGGTGCATGAGGTCTTCAGGGAGCTGCGGCTTCCTGTCGACCAATACTGCACTTTGGCCCCAACTTCACCTAGACGAGGGGTTGGACTGGCCCGGTCCAATCAATCGGCTGGTCACGCCAAGCCCTAGGAGTAGTACTAATATGAATAAGCAATGCTTAGGACCGACCCACCGATATAACTACAGCAAAGTATTTTTTTTTTTTTTTTTACTCCACTTGCGGTGTTCGATTTGAAATTCTATCAACCACATGGGACTGCTTTCAGTGGTGCCCATTCAGTGCTGCAGATTTGCAGCCTTCAGTGCACCAATGCGACTGAAAACTCCCCAAAACAACAACTCAGGTGACCCGAATACGGCCGTCGTTTCCACGAAGTAAACTATTAATATTTCATTTGTGCACCCATGTTTATGCCAAATTGTTATTTATTTCTTTTAATTTTGAATAAAATCTAAGTTTTGAACTGCACGTATCGGCAAATTCTATGGCAGCGGGCATTTGTTTTGATATATTATTAACCAATAGCTGACTCCGAATACCATCAATTGGGCCTATGGACTTAATGCCTTGACAGGGCCGCTGCAGAGTAGCACGGAGGAACACATACACCTGTCCCAGTGATGTCATCACACCATATATGGAAGGTCTCTGGGGAGGGACCAGTGTACTTGTTCTTCGATTCGACGTGTGCTACTCTGCGGCGGCGCATCATTCAGGCGTTAGGCCAATTGCTGTCGTCCATCCTGCTTGCACCGTACCGAAGTTTGACAAGCGATTTCCGTTTGCTGGATTTTGATTTCTTGCACAGGAGGGCCGTAATCGATTAACACGACCCGGGCGACTCGGGTCACCCGAGTCGTCAGAATTTCAAATCGAACACCGCGAGTGGAGTCGACAAAAACACGTGCCGTGTGCAAAACGACCCGACGCCAGTAACCCACCTCTTGGCTGGGGTTTGCTAGGAACGATGACGTCACACCTGAGCTGGTACCTGTAGGATAACAGCTACCACTACAAGTTCTAATCGTTGTTTTAATGCTTTTTTTTTTAATAACCCAGATTGTCAGCTTATACTATCCTAAAATACTTTAAATCCTATTTTGCTGTACTTATATTGGTTATTAAAACAAATAATTAGGTTTTAGATTAAGCCACCATTTTTGCCGCCCCGAGCGTGCAGAAGCTTATTCGGTTATTCGACCCGAGTCTGCAGGATGTGCGCATGAGCCAAAAAGTGGCTCGGGTGACCAGAGTCGATTAATCGATTACGCCTGAGTTTACAAATGTCAGCGCCCATAGGGGCCTATTTCCGTTTCCGGTTGCTGGATTTTGACGAAATCCTATGTGGGTATTGTTTATGTATATATTGTTTATGTATTTGTATATATATCTACATGCGTTAGTCTTAAGCCTCCCCGTGGGTGGGTCGGTAATATGAATAAGCAATGCTTAGGACCGACCCACCGATATAACTACAGCAAAGCATTAAAATTATGCTTTTTTTTTTTACTCCACTCGCGGTGTTCGATTTGAAATTCTATCAACTCGGGTGACCCGAATACGGCCGTCGTTTCGAGACGTTTCCGCAGAGTAAACTATTAATATTTCAATTGTGCATCCATGTTTATTCCAAATTGTTATTTATTTCTTTTAAAATAAACAATTTTGAACTGCACATATTGGCAAATTCTATGGCAGCGGGCATTTGTTTTGATATATTATTAACCAATAGCTGTCGTCCACCCTGCTGGCTGCTGACCGAAGTTCGACAAGCGATTTCTGTTTCCGTTTGCTGGATTCTGTTATTCAGAGATACAATTTTACAAATGGCAGCGCCCATAGAGGCCTATTTCCGTTTCCGGTTGCTGGATTTTGACGAAATCCTGTTCTATGGGTAGGAGTATTGTTTATGTATATATTGTTTATGTATATATGCGTTAGTCTTAAGCCTCCCCGTGGGTGGGTCGGTATGAAGAATGTAATTATCAATTATCTAAACACTATTTATATATATACATAAATCCAATTTATTTTCATTTTTCAATACTCCTAGAAGGCGGTGGCTAGGGTCAATCTGGTAATGATCTTCCATTTTGGTAGATCATTGCTTGAGTATATCACCCTTGTATCCTTGGTGTGTAACTGCCGGGTATCCGCAGCTCTGCACACCCCCATTTGGGGCTACGTGGTGGGTGGGGAGCAAGGGTGACGAATCTCTTTCATAAAATATGGCTTCAAACCAAAAAAAAAAAAAAAAAGACCGTTGACAGACTCGGTTTCGGTCCAGGAACCTTCTAGTGAGTGGGTTAGATTTGTTGTCCTTGAGGCAACCGATCCATCCCATCCTCTGGGCAAGCTGTCCCCATTTGCCATTGACAAAGGCATTCTGGGGATAGCAGGCATGGTGACTTCAGTAAAGAAATTACGTTCTGGACAGATTCTTGTGGAGTGTGGTAAGAAGGCCCATGCTGATAACCTGCTGCGTTGCAAAACACTGGCAGGTGTCGGCATGAAGGCCTCACCTCACCGATCCCTGAACTCTAGTAAAGGAGTAATCCGTACTAGAGAACTCCAGGGTATCGATGAGGTTGAAATCGCCTCTGAATTAAAACCTCAAGGCGTGTTAAATGTCAGAAGAATAACTATTAAAAAAGAAGGAAATATCATTCCTACAAACACTTATATTCTGACATTTAATAAACCCACTCCACCTAAGAAGTTGAAAATTGGCTACTTAATCGTTGATGTGGATTTGTTTATTCCAAATCCACTCCGATGTTTCCAATGCCAGAAGTATGGTCATGGCAGAGACAACTGCTCCAGTGAGCAGACCTGTCTCCGATGTGGTCAGAAAGGGCACGAAAATACAGACTGCAAAAACACAGTTAAATGTGTTAACTGTCAAGGTGCCCACATGGCCATATCGAAAGATTGTCCTGTGTGGAAAAAAGAAAAAGCTGTTCAAAGGGTGAAAACTGAAAGCAACATCAGCTACCCAGAGGCTAGGAAATTGGTTGAGGGGTCCATCCCCTCCCGCTCCTATGCCTCTGCGGTCAAACCCTCCACCAGGACAATCGAATGTCAGACCGACTGCACATGGTTGAACTTGGATCAACCAAAGTGCAGTCCTTCTGGTTTCCAGAGCGTGGTTTCTTTGACGAAGACAACCACTGTCCAAACTGATCCGAATCCGAGTGTGTCTAAGAAAGACTCTATCAAAATTACCAAAAAAACAAAGCCGGCACCTGAAAAGGCTCCGGCACAAAAACAGCGGAGAGTTGCTCCCGATAGGGAGCAGAAGGGATCTATTTCCCTTAAAACAAAATTTTATGTGTTAGATGATTGATTGATTGGTGGTTTCTTTACGCCGTGTCGGCAGCATAGGCCATATTCACGGCGAGAATTGTTTGTTTTTTATTCAACCATCGCTTTCACAGAATGCAAAAGCACAGAATCAATTTTGTGTCAGTAGACTGTGGATCTAAAAAGCTCACAGTTGCATAATTTGTGGCTAAAGGAAATAGAATTAAGATAAAAGTTAAAGGTTGCTAATGGATCTAATTTGTTTAAGGGACTATATGTGATGATATAGACCAGCTGCCCTTAAAAAGGCTAAAATGTTTTCTTGTTTTACTTTTGTGAAAAGGTCATGCATGCTGCTTGCAGTGTAAAACTGTTGGCGCAGGGCCAAGAAATCTACACAACTCAACAAAATGTGTTTGAGTGTAAGTCGGGACTGACACCCAATACATTCAGGGGGAGGGTCCCCCTTGAACAGAAAAGCATGTGTAAACCGCGAGTGGCCAATACGGCAGCGGCTAAGGACCACTTGGTCCCGCCGACCTCCCGCATGAGTCTGTGGTGGTTTTCCCACAGATGGTTCAATTTCTTTAAGTTTATTAATGTTTTCATCCCACTCATGCTGCCATTTGGATTTTATGTGGGTGGCTATTAGTGGTTTCAGATCAGAGTGAGGGATCAGACACGGTTCAAGATCACATTTCAGGGCCTTCTTCGCAGCCCGATCAGCTCGTTCGTTTCCTTGTATGCCGGCATGGCCAGGCACCCAGCACAGGTGGATGTCATACCCATCCGTTGCCAGTTGGTTCATTTTATAAATGACCGTTGCTAGAATAGGGTGATTCGTTTTCAGTCCAGCAACAGCCAGGAGGCAGGAGAACGAATCACTGTATATAACATAGTTAGTGTGGTTGGATACCTCGATACACTCCAACGCGAGAAGGAGCGCTCGGGCTTCCGCAGTGAAAATCGAGCTCTGATCGGGCAAGCGCACGCCAAATTTCTTCCCTCGGCAGACTGCTGCAGCAGCTACCCGGCCTTGGTCTTTCGAACCATCAGTGTATATGGAGAGGTGGTCTGCAAACTGGCCTTGAATCTCTGCATGCAGTCCTTGGTATTCGAGTGGATGTGTCCCAGACTTCCTCAGTTCCGTGAGTCGGAGGATAACCGACGGCTTCCTCAATGACCATGGGGGATGTTCTGGGACTTTGGCATCCTCCAACACATTCAAATCCATGCCTAAGGCCTCCAAATGAGGTTTCATTCGGAGCCTCAGTGGCCGGATGTAATTCGGCCTTGCTTCATACCTCGCTCGAATAGACAATTGTCGCTCGAATAGACAATTGTGTGCAGGATTCATTGCATTAGTTTTTATCTTGACTACATATTGCATGGCCAGTTTGATTCGCCTGTTGTTAAGTGATGGTTCGTTGGCTTCGACATAGAGGCTCTGAACCGGTGAGGTGCGGAAGGCCCCAAGGGCCAGGCGCAGCCCCTGGTGGTGGACCATGTCTAGCAGCCCAATATACGATTTCCTTGCGGAACCGTATACTATGCTGCTGTAGTCCACTCGTGATCGAACCAAGGTTCGGTACACGGAGAGCAGAACATCTCTGTCCGCTCCCCACTCTGAGCTGGACAGCACCCTCAGAATATCTAGCGCTTTCAGGGATCTTGTTTTCAGGTATTTATATGTGGCACGAAAGACAGTTTTGGATCGAAAATGAGGCCCAAAAATTTGGTTTCCTCAACGACTTTAATGGGATCCCCATCGAGGGTCAGCTCCGGTTCGGCATGCATTCTATGCAGCAGGCAGAAGTGCATGCAGACTGATTTGGTCTTGGAAAATTTGATTGATTGATTGGTGGTTTCTTTACGCCGTGTCGGCAGCATAGGCCATATTCACGGCGAGAATTGTTTGTTTTTTATTCAACCATCGCCTTTACATATAATGTAAAAGCATACAATCAGTTAGGTGTCAATAGACACTTATTAATTTTTAAAAGCCCAAAATCATATAATTAAATAAAATAGATGAGAGAATTAATTAATATAAATTGTTTTAATGAATTATATGAATTATATGAGGCGGTACAGACCAGCTGCCCTCAAAAAAGCTAAAATGTCTTCTTGTTTAACTTTGGTAAAAAGGTCACGCATGCTGTTTGCAGTGTAAAATTGTTGGCGCAGTGCCATAAAATCAACACAGTTTAATAAAATGTGCTTGACTGTCAGTGGGGACTGACATCCAATACATTCAGGGGGAGGGTCCCCCTTGAGCAGGAAAACATGTGTTAGCCACGAGTGGCCAATACGGCAGCGGCTAAGGACCACTTGGTCCCGCCGACCCCCCACATGAGAATGTGGTGGTTTTCCCACAGATGGTTCAATTTCTTTAAGTTTATTAATGTTTTCATCCCACTCATGTTGCCATTTGGATTTGATGTGGGTGGCTATTAGTGGTTTCAGATCAGAGTGGGGTATCAGACACGGCTCAACATCATAGTTCAGAGCCTCCTTCGCAGCCCGATCAGCTCGTTCGTTTCCCTGGATGCCGGCATGGCCAGGCACCCAACACAAATGGATGTCATATCCATCTGTTGCTAGCTGGTTCATTTTGTAAATGACCTTTGCCACGAAAGGGTGGTCCGTTTTTAGCCCAGCAACAGCTTGCAGGCAGGAAAACGAATCGCTGTATATTACATATTCAGTGTGGTTGGACAGTTCAATGACTTCCAATGCGAGAAGGAGTGCTCGGGCTTCCGCCGTAAAAATCGAGCTCTGATCGGGCATGCGAACGCCAAATTTCTTGCCCTGGCAAACTCCAGCAGCAGCTGCCCGGCTTAGGTCTTTGGAACCATCGGTAAACATGGAGAAGTGGTCTTCAAACTGGCCTTGAATCTCTGCGTACAGTCGTTGATACTCAAGTGGATGTGTCCCAGACTTCCTCAGTTCCGTGAGTCGGAGGATAACCGATGGCTTCCTCAACGACCACGGGGGATGTTCTGGGACCTGGGTATCCTGTAATACATCCAGATCGAAGTACAAAGCCTCCAAATGAGGTTTCATCCGGAGCCCCAGGGGCCGAATGAAATTTGGCTTGGCTTCATACTTGGAGTCGTTGTGTGTCTCAAAAACACAACTGTACGCAGGATTTAATGCCTTTGTTTTTAATTTGACAACATATTGCATGGCCAGTTTGGTTCTCCTAGTGTCAAGTGATGGTTCGTTGGCTTCGACGTATAGGCTCTGAACTGGAGAGGTGCGAAAGGCGCCAATGGCCAGACGCAGCCCCTGGTGATGCACCGTGTCCAGCAGCCCAATATACGACTTCCTTGCGGAGCCGTATACTATGCTGCCGTAGTCTAGCCGTGACCGAACTAGGGTTCGGTACACGGCGAGCAGAACATCTCTGTCCGCTCCCCACTCTGAACTGGACAACACCCTCAGAACGTCTAGCGCTTTCAGGCATCGCGTTTTGAGGTACTTGATATGAGGCACGAAAGACAGCCTCGTGTCAAAAGTGAGACCCAAAAATTTGGTTTCTTTGACAACTTTTATGGGATCCCCATCGAGGGTCAGCTCTGGCTCTGCATGCACTCTGCGCAACTGGCAGAAGTGCATGCAGACTGTCTTGGCCTTGGAAAATCTGAATCCATTCAGAACTGACCATCGGTGAATCCCATTTTTAACCGTCGGGCTAATCCGCCCCCGCCAAAGGCAAGCCTTCGTGTTAATTTATATAATTATTTCCATGTGAATTTCTCGGGCCGGCCGCGGGCCGCTGCTGCCCCTCGTCCCGTCTGCAGGTAGTCCGTGTCTGTCGGTGTACTTCTCGGGCTACAGTCGGCTAGCCAGAGTATCGCCTAAATACGGAGGTTTGCCTCCGCCCGTAATATGTTTAGTACAAAGCATGTATTGTATTGTTTCAACTAACTGGCTGGTCTCCTCGCCGAACGGTGTATTTAATATGTTTAAATGGATCCAGAACTAAGCAGAGGCGCTAGTGTCTCTGCTACTGTCACTGATAATCAGCCTACGTTACTGTCTTATTTCAGCCTGAAAGATCGGTACGTTAATGCTATTAATGTCCATTTTAATCTCCCCGCAGATGGGCTAAGTAGCAGCATAAGGCCTAGTCAGGCTTAAGGCCCTTAATTATATATATAAAGTATTCCAAAGTTAGATTCGACCATAGCGGTTTACTCCATAGAAAACTGGAGGATAGTAAAGAATGCAAGGAACGTTCCAATCAACTTTTCCAAGAGCTCACGGCTTTGTTTATTCTTATTAAACTAACATTCGTGGTAGGACATAGTATAGAATATCGTTCGAACCCTTCCCGTAATGTTTAATGTAAAACAACTTTAGAATTTCGATAATATAGACCTAAAACTCGGCTAAAACATCAGAGCGTCATAAAGCACGTCTGATCGGTCTGGCCCCGAACGCCCGACCCCCTTTCGTTGCCAGGCGAGTCGCAATTCGCGTCTCCTAGCAACGCTTTACGGCCGGAAACCCCGTCGCCCGTGAATGTTTGGGCATTCGCGGTCTGCCATGGCGAGTAGCCCGTATTCCCAAATACGGGTTAATCGGCGCACGCCCGTGAATGCCATCAGGCTGGCAGTCTCGCCCACTTCACTGCTCCCCCAGACGAACAGCAAGTATTGATGTTCGTCTAACAAAGGCAAAGTGGGCGCGACTACAACGGTCTGCGGACGTAGCAACAGAAATAAAATTACCCTCGTGAATCAGCCCGGCGTCCTGCAAGCAGTGCCGGAGGCAGGGCCCGTAAATAACCTTGACTTCTCGTTGTGTTTTTAACCTGGAAAGAAACGACCAGGAACCTGGCCACATAGTATTGACATAATTTATTACACGAATAAAAGAAATTTTATCCGTGTCTTGTAAGTCATGTTTTATTATGACTAGTAATATAGTGAAATTTGGTACCGTTTAGTTAAGCGATGAAATTACTGATATAGCTTTAAGAGCTAACTGAGATGGTATTTTTTATAATGGAATAAATTCAGCATGTATTCGACCCAACGAGGGTATACAGCACATTTAGGTGTGTAGTACTTTGTTTTCACACCAAATATTTTTTTTTTTAGTATACCATTTTGGTGCACTAATAGGTGTGTAGTACTTTGTTGTTTTCACACCAATATATATATATATTTTTTTATTTTTATTTTATTTTTTTAAAATAAATATTCGAGGATATATATATATAGCGGGGAGCCGTGAGCTCGGATAACGACTTAACATTAACAATAACCCCCGCAACTCGGTGCAAGGGGCCATCCACTATATAACAATCGGTTCCCACCGTGCCGCCTAAGCTATACATCCAGCAGCATCTCTGGCAGGAGTGCTCTACTTAGACACGGTGGGACTACGCTAACTGAGTAATAACAATTAATTAATTATTTACAGTTTATATAGACCGGGTCCAAGTGACCATATGCGGTCGTCCGTTACTGTGCAGCCTCAAGTTACCTGCAGTAAGGAGTAACGCTAAGTTACAGTGTCCTTGAAATTACCGTATTATTACGTTTGTCTTTTGTGTTCAATATGTAGTAGTAAATAAAGCGTAAACACGTAGGCACGAAGAGCAATGAATCTACGGGCCATACATTTACCTGAGAAAGTCGTGGTAACGACCTTTACATGGTGTCGAAGAGATGTCTAAAAACCCGTTTGCACGCAAGTGATTACAGTTACGGGCAATCCATATACCTGAGAAAGTCGTGAAACGACATTTACATGGTTTTCAAGAGATGTCTAAAAACCTGTTTGCACGCAAGTGTTATTACAGTTACAGGCAATACATATACCAGAGAAAGTCGTGAAACAGTGAACCTGAAGTATCTCCTTGTAATTTACGCAACTATGTCAAATCACGGGGCGACCCCGGTCGGAGCCGGTCGAACTGGGAAGTCTAGTTTACTGGAAAAGTAATTAGTGTATTCTAACCATACTAGCGACTAATGGAAGAAAATAACGTGGCCATTTCCAGGGTTGAAACCAGTTATTTCTCATCTTCCCCAGGGGAAGGAAATAACTCTGGCCAGTTCCCGTGATGAAGCTAGTTATTTCTCGGCTTCCCCCGTGTAGTACTCGGACTAGTTGGTGCCCCCTATGGCCCCCGAATAACTACATTATAATTTTCCGTGCGTCCGTAACTCAACATTGCTGCATTCCCAGTCGACCCCTGGCTACCGCCGTAGTCGCATCGTGATTGACTACAGTCGACACCTATACAACTTGTACATAACATTCCATCGTGAAACCTACCATACCATAGCATACAATAATTGTAATACGGTGACTAACATAAGGCAATAGTTGCCCATGGGACCAGCTTCGCACCTCGCAAAGGGCAAAATATTAGGGTAATTTACAAAAAAGTAAGATGGAGATGAAAATACGGACCTCCGGCAACTCGTGCTATGTTGCATCGAGCTGCGGGTGGCCGTTGCTCTCATTATTCAAGAGGACTATTTGGATTACACAATTGTTTTTGGGTGGGGTGCCCAGCCATGGATGAATAAACCTTATAAGAACAGTTTGTTGACCTGAAATTTAAATTTTGGTTACTGGTTGGTTACCTGCCTAAAGTCAGCTTAGTAATATCTAAAAGAGTTTACTGTACGAATAAAATCACCCAAAAATACCAATTTTAATAGTTTACTACCCGCCGAGGATCGGCCTAAGAGATGTTAAATTTAGCTATGTTTTTTTATTTTTATTTTGGATACTTAGTGGGTTAATGCTTGCCGAAAACCGGCCTGATTTAAGTTAAAATTTTTGTTTTTTTTGTTTTACGATTTTAAATTGCAATCTATCAATCCCAACGCGGTGGGTGAGCCGCCTATTGCGGCCTAATATTTTCCCAATTTAGTAGTGGGCAACAAGCGCAAATGAAAACGGGTCACCGGAGCTTTCGCGCAAATTCACGTTTTCGTATGGTGGTTATCACCGGTTAGCAGTGTAGGTATGGACCCAATATGGTGCCAACACACGGACCGGGGGGCGCCCGGCCGTGGTCTTACTTACCGTACACAACAGTTGATAAACCGAGGGAGGAGCGGGCCGTTTTTTTTTCTTGGGAGAGCCAAATGCCAAATAATAGATGCGGTAATCAACACGCAACTGAAGAAAAGCCCGCTAATATGGAGAAACACACATATCAATTGCAAGTGATGTCCCGGTTTCGGAGCGGCCGACACCTGGTAATGGATCGGGACGAACCCGTAAAAAATCTACATTACCAGAAAAATAATAGGCTATTGCGGGTACCTGAAATTATGTCCTAGCGGGACTAGTGGTACCTGATCCACGCTCTTAGGAGATACCCGCCGTCTCAGAAGGAGATCATCACAGGGCTGTTGGGTTTCTGTGCAGTGCTCCCTGTTTCTCGCCAGCTAAGCTGCCTGGCGGCTTGGGGCCAGACAGGCCAGGACCTGTGGAGCGACTGCCGTTAACGTCAAAGGACGGGCAAAAGGCATAATCCGGTGGGCCGCTGCCCACATCCCTCTGCACCAGGAATATTCCATGAATAAACCGGAAAGAATGTCGTTTTAATTGGATAATGTGGGTACTAGTTTTTATAATAAAATCCGCTTTGGAATATAATAGATGACACGACCCAAAATCGTTGCTGAGTTCCATCTTTGAACTATGCTGGCAGGTTAAAGTGGAAATATCAAAATTTCGTCAACCTTTTATTACCCGATAATACGGGGTTCTACGATGGTACTACTTAGTGATTCGCTGCACCGCGAATAATATAACGCTGGACGTCGCGATATCCCTAATCGCGGGCATAGCCGTTTGGTACGAACCTACTTGCGTGCTGATTTATCGAATGGCCGTAATTTATGTTTGCAACTTTCACGGGGAACCGTGTGTCCCACACCTAACGAACACTCAAGATTGACATTCAACCAAATTCCTCTCCCGCATGGAATTAATTTTACGTATCACATGCAAGCCCGCTGGAAGCCGGCTGACGTCTGTGAATTTTGGACAACAGGAGCCATTGAAGAGGGGGTGCACAAACTTTGTGTATATCCACCTATGCATTGCGATGTCGTTCGTGAGTGTTGGGATAACATAAGCCATTGAAAGAGAGTGCACAAAACTTTGCGTACACAATCCTATACACAGAGAACTGGCGGGGAACCGTAATTTTCATATCCGAATCTGATATGTAAGGGTTTCAAAGAAAGCCTGTATACCTGTATGGTTATAAACCACCCTCTTATTTTGGCGTCGACGAGGCGAGGTAACCCTTGACTTTATATGGAAATCCGATACATAAAGGCTTCTTATTTTTATTATTGTTATTATTATTATAATTTGGTTGTTTTGTGTTTCTATACGTCAGGTGTCAGTCACCTGGCGAAAAATATGAAAATGTTTTTCGCAAAACCATCTATTATTTATTTTTAAAGTTTAATATGTAAAAGATATTATTATTAAAATATTAATGTTTTGTGTTATTTTTTTCTATATATTATATTTACTTATATTCTGTAATATGTGAAAATATTATTATTAAGATATTAATGTTTTGTGTTTTTATATATATTTATATAATGTAATATGTGAAAATATTATTATTAAGATATTAATGTTTTGTGTTTTTATATTTATTTATTTAATGTAATATTTGAAAATATTATTATTATTATGTACTACCAAGCTGATGCCCTCAGAGAAAATTTAATACTAGAAATGACTAGCCTATTATAATCATGCAACCCCTGTGTTTTAGCAGCCGCCAGCTGGCATACCCACCCGTAGGCACAGAACCATTTAAGAGCGGTGCAGGTGACTCCGTGTACACAAACCCACGCATCGTGATGATGCGAACCTGTGAATTCTGGTCAACATGAATGCTTGGAGACATGAAAAGTGTTACACAACACCGTGTACACATCTAAGCATTGCGAACTAGCGGGGACCCGTACTTCATGTTTTCAACTTTTACGGGGAACCGTGTTTTAGGTTCGCCATGTAAGTGGGCACTCCTAACTGACCATATTTAACCTGTCTTTACCTTCATATGGAATCACCCCTGAACAATGGAATACTCGTTTGCAACTGTGGTACTTAGTGACCATTTTCCTTTTTACGCGTGTACACGTACCTATTACGTTGGATATTTGTCTCGATCAATGAAATTTTCATATTATATACGAGCGGACTGGTCTATGGCTCTGAATTAAGTGGACCAACGTGTCCAACGTTTTCTAGGATAAGAATATATTTACAGGGTATATGTACATTACTCCACGGGTTGGTTATTTTTACCAGAAATTAAATTGCCGTGCAACGCTAATCGATTTGACTTTACTCCTACTTTCACCGGAATTGGTTTGCCATTTGTTTGCATTAATTATTACGGGTATTCGCAATACTTTTATCTCAAATGTTTGCGGTCCTACTATCTGAATTTGTTGGTCTGGTGGTTGTGCGTGAGGGTTTACCTATGTTTATTACTTTGATATTTTTAAATGATTGTGGTACGATGATGTTGACTCCTTTAGGATGAAATTTGGAAGACTTCTTAATTTAAGAAGTACTTTGACCTTTGGAATACAATTTGGAATACGTTTATTACTTATGTGGTCTCAAAATACCCTCACCTCTTCCACATGACCAATTTTTTTTTTAGTGCAATCCCCTGGCCGCCTAAACAATTGCCATGTGGATGGGGATTACGAATCTTAAGTTGCTTAAACTAGTTTAAGGCTTAGTTTGTATTTAATTTAATTTATGGATCCCAATTTAATTTATTTATAAACTTTTTTTTTTTTTTAGATGAAATTTCCTACTACCTAGCTGATACCCTCAGAGAGAATTTATTACTAAAAATTAATGGCTCCTTATAATCATGCAACCCAGAA
Organism: Branchipolynoe longqiensis; assembly: GCA_030323885.1. Lineage (NCBI taxonomy): Eukaryota > Metazoa > Annelida > Polychaeta > Phyllodocida > Polynoidae > Branchipolynoe > Branchipolynoe longqiensis. Next base: position 56,618,490 of record CM059189.1, read on the forward strand.
ATGAATAAAAAAATATTTAAAAAACGTACTATCAAAGGGTCGATTTAAACGCTTGCCCTAACTGGTTCTCTGCTCTACATTATTGTGGGGAAACAAGGGAAAGTAATACACAACAAGATATATACAAAAGGAATATACAAGTATGTGTGTTATATTTGTAGAAGTGTATAAAAATTAGTATTGGTGTATTAATTATTTGATATTAACCTACCCCCATATAAATAATTGCCCATATTTTAATATGTACCCTGAAACAATACCCGGTGTGGTGCCCTGGAGCGAAGATGGTGGTTGCCGGTTTCACGGGGGTACGGATCTAGTCCCGCGTCTGGCTTGATCTTGGTAGCTGTTGTTTGACGCGGCTGCTGATGACGGTTACGGCTCCCCGTGAAACCGGTGACGCCCGGAGAAAAGACGTCGCCGTGGCTCCCGGACACGGTGTAGAGTTGTATTGCGTGTGGGATGTAAAAACATATTGAAGTGTTAACAAATGTGGATATATATTATTAAAAGAATGCAGTTTTTAAGAAAAGGGAAAATGCAAATTTGAGCAGAGAACCAAGTTAGTTGGAGTTATTAAAAAGAGCACATAATAAATTTTATAATATTTACGGGGATATTTATGTTTACATATAATATTATTACCTCTCCCAGAAAAAAAACATAAGATATTAGGTTATAATTTTTTTTTTTTTTTTATTTACATGTGCAGTTGGTTGCTTTGAGCACTGTAGGTTTTCACCTTAAATTAAATTTAACTATATAGTTTGTGTACTATTTAGAGCACTACGTTTGTAGTGCCGTGGTTAATTTAAACAAATATAAACGAGTTTAAATATGTTTTATAATAAATATTACTTGGCGTTCTATTTATTGTATATTTTTAGTCCTCTGACGTTGGAGCCGACATGAACTGAGGTGAGTGGGGGTTTCTCCTCCAGGAGTTGCTAGCGATCTGACTGGTGGGTATAGGGTCACCCATCAGAGGACGATATGGGACGCAGGGTTGGATCTCGCTTTCATAGGCGCAGCGATGTCTACCAAGACCCCTAAATTACCTTGCCAATACGTCGTGAAGGGAGGTCGGCCTTAGAAAATCCGAGAATTGGGGTTATCCTATTGGTTTTTTTTATCTAAAGTTTGGTATAATGAGGTCTCAGTGGATCTTCCCAAATCTATCCGAATATCTCTTGACGAATCGGCCCCCTTAGGTGACCTCCTCGCCGTATATGGGATGGTGTCATCAAGACAAACCTCCACAGCTGCAACACCCACCGCAGGTGGGATGTCGGTAGACAAAGAAAGAACCCCCGCTTCAATAGGCGAGGGTACTAACCTTGGTAGGGACGGTGATGAAGCGACCGTTGACACGATAGGGGATGGAGCCCGGCGGTTCCCGAGAGGACCTCTAGCGGGTCCCTCGGAGAACTTCCATCTCACTCCCTTAGGGGTTGATGGCCGTCGGATAACCCCGCGCTCAAAGACCTAGGCGACTCGTCCTACGGAATGTAGGCTTGGGGGAGGCTCGGGCGGCAGCCCCATAGATCCCACATCAGAGATTGTCCTATGTGGACCGTCTCACCACTCATAGTTGACGTTCTCTGCCCTTAATTAGCAGCTGATGGACGGCTTGGCGAAACATTCATTGGTCCTGAAGAGTCTAACCCACCACCTAGGCAAGCGGTCTCTAACGGGCCTCCCGGTTTCATTGTATCAAGGTTTGCCAGGTCCTGGCTAGGTATGTGGCGGGGCCGGTATGGCCGTCGCGTCCCCTGACGACGCAGGTAAATGTCCAGAAGTGGATGCCTGCCGACACACAAAGTCCTCCGATATGCTCGCGTGGAGTTGAGCATCTGCGAAACGGGAGAGATTTAGGTTTCCCAATTGTCCGTCCCACTCTAGCGCCGGTTTGCCGAACGCGAAGTGGAAGTGCATGAGGAGCTCCTCGTATTTTTGGATCTCCTGTTGGTGGCGACTTTGCATGTAACGGTATTCAGTTAAAGCCGATACCGTTTTAGCCTCGGCAATTTGCACTTTTTGTCCGTACTCCTTATCCAGGCGGGAATGAAGGAGGCAAGCTATATTTACCTTGGCACAGTCCAGGCGGTTAAGCCAGAACGTCCCGAGGTCTCCGACGATGGCATGAAGAAGATCCATGGCATCGGTAGACTCCTGGCTAGAGTCCATTTGCAATGCCTCCTGCACAGCGGGATGCAGGCCTGCATATTTTTCTAGCAGCCATTTCTTGGCAGCGTCAGTCAACTCCGGGGGGAAGGGGCTCCCCACGGCGTCAGCGGGCACTTGCTCAGCAGCAGGCATACTAATTTCTGCTGCCCGTCGTCTTAAGTCGCGACGGACCGCATGGGTGAGGGTTCCCACTGTGGATAACGTGGGGTCGACGGGGCGCGCAGGTGTGCGCCTCGGCTGAACCGGTGCGGTTACTGAAGAAACAGCTGCGGCTGAAGCTGCGGCTGGTGGTGCGGGCATGGCCTTGGCAAGGCGCGCACGTAAACGATCGCCCTCCTCTTGGAAGCGGGCGGCCTCGGCGATTTGCTCAGCCGTTCTCTGTAGGGGTGGGTCATCGTAGTCCGTCAATGCTGCGGCATACGACACACCCTCTGCAACTTTGTCCGCGTCGAAATGGCGGGACACACGTACATCCGAACGACCTCTGCGAGAACGCGGGCGACCGGAAGGATGTGGACGAATGGTTGACGGGGCCACGGGAATTCCATCTTCCCCGTCCATTGATTGCTGCAACCTCCGTCGCGCTCTAGAGAAGAGCATCTTCTCTTTGTAGGTTTCCCCACCATAGATACACACCGCCAGTGTGTGTTCATGATGGGGTAGACGTAAGGTCTCCTCGGGACCCTGACGATTTCTCATACGTAAAAGTTCCGGTATGTACGTAAAACGACACCGGTCGCCAGCTGATGGGTCCTTAGCCACACGAGCCAGCAACGCAATCACAGATTGATCGCGTCGATGGCCAGTCCTGGCAAAGGTACCAAACGACATTAAGTGTCGCAACATGATGCCCCTCCTTGGAGTTTCGAAGGGCTGTCCGTTGGCCCTACTGTAGGGACATCCAGTAGCTTTGTGATCGTCGCACGACCACATAGGCATAGTATACAAATGCTCCTCACAGATATGACGAGATAATACGTCCCACCGCTTGTATGTGCGTTTAGGATAAGTCAAATTAGAGGGCATAGAGCTACCTCGCTGTAAAAAATATGCGCAAAACGGGCAACGATCCTTAGGCCTGAAGGTATGCCTAACGAATTTAAGATGGGCGATGTCGTCCATTTGATATTCGGACCTCCGTGCACCTTTGGGAGCGGTGATTAGGTCCGCTAGCTGTTTAGCGTAAGGGGCGAGTCCGGTTTGGTCGTCGTCCACCCAATCCTCCTCGTCCGATTCACCGCCTGGATCACGGTTCAGCGGAGGGAGGCGCAACTTGTTACGCCTTTTAGGCGTATCTGGTAACATGTACATCATTAGTGTGCGGGCAGGTCGCGGGGGATCGAAATATCTCTCTCCCATCACTGATTCCTGTATCAAACCTAACTCAGCGGCCTTCCGGATAGGTTGCACGCCGATCGACTCCTGATTGAAGACACAATTAACCTCACTGGGATACCTTGGAGGAATCACAGCGGTTGGGATATCGCTATCCTTAATCCTCACTTGTGAGCTCTCCTTTGTCATGGCAAGGCAGTGCTTGAGACGTAAAGGCCTCGTCGTGTCCAATAATCGGGATGATCTGGTTGGACGTCCACAGGACGGTGAGTTGCAGTAACTCCTCGTCACAAATCATTACCCAATTCTCGGAAAAATGGTCACCTTGCCTTTTTTGGCGTCCACCACGCAGCTCCTTGAAGTGTCTTAGACGAAAAACTCTTGACCGGTGATTTACGCGGTGATCGTCTAATTTTCGGCCCAGCCGCTGAATGGGACCCAGAGGCTGCGGCCGCCCGTAGATCCTGCGAGGCAGGAGCCGTTGGGACCGCAGATGGTTTGCTGCAAAGTCGATCAGAATTTATGGTGGCCACCCGCTCTAACCTGAGAGATGAGAGGAAATTAAATCATCTGAATATGTCCTCTATAGGAGGCGTCCGGAGACGGGACAGTGCAAGGCATAGTCTGTCTCAGCATGGGACGACTACGTTCTGCAGCTCCCCTGTCTCGTTAACTGGCATTGATTCTGCACAGAACCAGAACGACTTGTAAATTAGTGTGCTGCTGACAATCACACTCATAGAGGTTAATTCATGTTTGCACGACGCTCTGCTGAGAATAATACCCAGGTGGAACGTCGTACCTTGCGTACATCTCCGGTTCTGCCATTAAGGACGGAAACGTACGCATCTATGTCCGGCTCTGAGCCCGGACTGCTCGGAATGGAAGAGGCCATCCCTCGACCCAGTCACGTAAATGCGACCAGGCCAGCGATTCCCTCTTCCGACAAATAAATTTAGAAAATCAAGCTAACCAGATATGAAACGCCGAGGTTGTTGGAACCCTTCTAGGAAAGCAGCCACTAACCCGCCAGAAGCGTGTACCATCTTGCCGACAGCAAGGGGCTCGAACCAACAATCACGGCAGAGAGATTTGGGTGGGTCGACATCCAGTAAGAACCAGATGACGACTGATTGAAAATTGGCCCGGCTCCCACGAAGTGGAGAGTAGCACGTTGTATCAATCCGTCAGCCAATGGCAAGGCCGGGTTTTGGCGGGGAACCGCTCACGGGCCGTGTCACAGCGGCGAAATAGGTCACCGAGAGCGCGGTCTCCAAGGCGACTAATTACGTAACCCTTCCAATCGTCTGAATTGGAAGCGTGCAATTGCAAAGGCGTGCATTCACTATGATAAGCAACAAATTATAAATAAATACCCGTAGTACGTGTGGTTTTTTTAATTTTTTTTTTTTAATTTTACTTGATTGCTTCCCCGAGGTACAAGCCTGGTGGGCGAGACTGCCAGCTGGTGGCATTCACGGGCTGTGCGAACGAGTAACCCGTATTTGAGAGATACGGGCTACTACCATGGCAGGACCGCGAATGCCCAAAAAAAAAAAAAAAAAATCATTCACGGGCGACGGGGTTTTCGGCCGTAAAGCGTTGCTAGGAGACGCGAATAGCGTCTCGCCTGGCAACGAAAAAGGGGGTCGGGCGTTCGGGGCCAGACCGATCAGACATACTTTATGACGCTCTGATGTTTTAGCCGAGATTTAGGCCTATTTCATCTAAATTCCAAAGTGTTTCACATTAAACTGTAGGGGAAGGGTTGACAACATGTTTCTACACTATGTACGTTACTCGAATGTTAGTTTGGCTAAGAATAAACAAAGCCGTGAGCTCTTGGAAAAGTAAATTGGAACGTTCCTTGCATTCTTTACTGTCCTCCAGTTTTCTATGGAGTAAACCGCTATGGTCGAATCTAACATTGGAATACTTTATATATATAATTAAGGGCCTTGAGCCTAACTAGGCTTTACGCAGCTACTTAGCCCATCTGCGGGGAGATTGGAACAGACATATTAACGGAATTAACGTATAGATCTTCTTGGCTAAAATAAGACATTAACGTAGGCTGATTATCAGTGACAGTAGCAGAGACACTAGCGCCTCTGCTTAGTTCTGGATCAATTCAAACATATCAAATACACGGTAAGGCGAGTAGACCAGCCAGTAGTGGACACGATTAAATAATCGCTTTGTACTAAACATATTACGGGCGGAGGCAAACCTCCGTATTTAGGCGATACTCTGGCTAGCCGACTTTAGCCCGAGAAGTACACCGACGGACACGGACTACCTGCAGACGGGACGAGGGGCAGCAGCGGCCCGCGGCCGGCCCGAGAAATTCACATGGAAATAATTATATAAATTAACACGAAGGCTTGCCTTTAGCGGGGGCGGAATAGCCCGACGGTTAAACTGGTGCCGTGACCAGGATGGTAAGGAGTGTAATACCTTCTAATTTACTTTTAATACGCGAATTATTGAAAGAAAAACGGTGTTTTGTCTTTGTTGACATCTCACTCGTTTCTGACAGTGACAGCGGCTTCAGCCTTGACGTTTCACGCCGTACCATGACGGTTTAGGGAATACCCGGGGTTGCATTAATAATGGAGAAATAATAGTGTTCAACTAAATTGGTATTCCTGGTTTTCTTTCACGGCTAGTCGTAGTAACTTTGACTGTGAGGGCTACAAGCCTTAGGGCCACAGTAGGGTGTTAAGGCGTCAGGCGTCCACCCACCATAACTACGTTACCCTTGTGTTGCTCTGAACGGATAGAGTCGAATAGGCGAGGATTAGCTACCCCAGCATAAGGCAATAACGGACGTTATATTTGGTTACATTTATTAAATAAAACAGAACAAATTAGCTACTGCGGCTCGCCGACCTTAGGGTCGGTTCTAATCGAATGTTTAGTTGGCCGGAGGCAGATAGCTTTGAACTAGCCGCTTTTTCCATTTGTTACAGTATCTCCTAGCGACGGGGCGCGTCGCGGAGAGAGGTGACGTCAGGACGTATGTTTGGAACCTCAGCGCAGACGCTTATGGGACTGCAGACTAGTTGGTCGACCCGTAACGCTGCTCCACTGTTTTTGTTTATAGTCTCTTATTATAAAGGTTAGGCTAACATAAAAACAAGTAAGGGGTATTCCTTCACCTTTCGGTAGTAGGTATCTAAAAAATATAACTGTAAACTGAAGTAGTCGGGAATTTACGCGTGTTTATAATAACGGGAAAATAGCAAGAAAAGACTAAGGTAAAGGAATACTAATATCAGGGAATATTACTGTTAATTTCCTTTAGTCGCTCATTTCTTTGTATATCCTTTCGGTAATTTACATTTTTTTGGGGAATTAAAAGTTTTATATAAATTTTAGAAGTAGCTTAATTCGGTGGTAGGACATAGCATAATATATATAAATCGCGTTTCCGGGCGACGGCGAAAGCACGGCGAGGAAGCACCCGGACTTAACTGTCCCCGTGTCTGCTCGCCGCAGCTGCCTGCGGTCGGCAGGAAATGTGGATCGGGACACGGAGGAGCAAGAGGTGCTGTCGTCAGATAGTGCCTCTATAAATACGGACAATGTCCAATCGGGTGGAGCATCTCCCCGTAACTTACATGCGAGCCAAACCTGCTTTGGTGGTGCATTAACCACATCAATGAATGATAATTCACAAAGCTGGGGCTCGGGTCCCCGTATCCCAGATACGGGCCCCGCCCCCCGCGAAAATGAAAGTCTCCTGTCTCTCCAGGGACACGAGCCAGATCACGTATTTTCCTTCCGGGCCACGAAAGGAAATACGGATGGGCGGGTCCCTATCCTACCTCCCCCGGAGATAGATATCACCCATAGGTTGCCAACCCCGCTGCACGGGGCAAAACGTGATAAAATACATGCCTTTGAGTTACGGGAGGCTCAGCTCCTCGCCCGTGAAGATGAACTAAATGCCAAATGGCAGGAATTTGCTAATTGCCAGGGAAAGGGGCGGGGCCCGGTAGCCCAAGGCCCTGCCGTCCAAAACGCGGCCATCCCTGACCAAATGTTTAATGCCATCCAACAGCAAAATGGGCGTTGCCCGTATGTAACTGGAAATCAAAACGCCTCTAACGCATACAGTGGTAAGACTAACTCTTATCTACCGCCAAGCGGCCCAGCCGTATCTAATGCTAACCAAAGGGGGCCCGTAAATGTCGACTCCTATGATACGGATCGTTTTACGAACGAGGAGCAGGCCATCATCCGATCTAACCCGGCGATTCGCCGGGCGGTGATGGAAGCCTCCAGTATTAATCCGGGGATAGGTGCCTCGGCCGTAAGCAGGTCCATGCAGTTACGGGACCGTAATATTAGCATCCAGGAACAGTACCAACCCGCCATGGTTAGGGCTGTAGAGGTGCCTCCCTTTGATGGTATCCACCAGGAGTGGGATACCTGGTGGGAAAAATTTAGCAAGGCGATGTCCGTAAACCGGTGGAATGAAACCACCGCGTTAACGCGTCTTTTGCATTTATTACAAGACGGTCCAGGCCAACTGGCCGTAGATAGGTGGGAGCAGGATGACTGCGACACCTTAGATGAACTAGTTGAGGCTTTGGCCTGGCAGTTCAAGGGGTTAGATCCTCTATCCAAATGGGAAGTCTTTGAAAAGCGCTTCCAAAAGCCTTCCGACCCTGCAAATTCCATTTACTATGGCATGCTTCTAGAGTCGGAAGCAAAGAAAGCCGGACTAGGCTGTGGCATGTCACGGGACTTAATTGCCCGTAAAACTGTGGCCGTGTTCATTAACGGGCTAAGAGACCGTGAAGAGCGCGAAATTGTCATCAAAAAATGGTCCCCTGGTAGACACACCATGGAAGATATATATCAAATGCTGCGAGACCACGCGGCCAAGGCGCGTCTTATTCCAGCTAGGCGCGGAGTGGCAGGGATCACTATGACTCTGGCTGACTCCGATTATAGCCAGCACAATACGGGCATAAGCGCGTTTCACGGGCAAGGGGCGAAACCACATACGGATCGCCCACATAATCACCCCGATAAAGGGGACTGGCGTAGCAAACGCCAGCAATCAAATACGGGGAATCAGGGACGGTCCACTGGATCAGCTCCCAAAAACCCCAATTTTAATAGGCCTCGGCTGATAACATCCGACACGGAGTGCTATCGGTGTCGAGGTTTTGGGCATATGGCATCTAAATGCCCTCATAGTAACACACGGTCCATTGAACAGGCTATGTTGGAAGGCGCCCGCGAAGGGCGCGACAATTCTTACCATAACGCGGCCGTTCTAGCCCGTTTACGGGCGGCCGACAGCAAAAAGATCGCGGCCATGCCCGCCCCATTGCCTTCACAGGCCGAATTTGCTGAGGATGGCCCGTATTTAAATTAGTAACAGCTGCAACGCCGGGAGTGTTGACAGCTACCGTATCGTCGGGAAATCTGGACAACCAACACGATACGTGCCGGGAAAACTGTCGAAAAGTTGTGCTAAACGCCCCTTTGCACCATTGTCTACTCGACCAGATTTTGTGCTCTATCTTATTCCACTAACTCCGTACTTGATGTCCGCCAGGTTTTCTTGGCGGGGATGGGTATGCGGAACTGCCACCAAGGTCGTTAGTCTATTGTGCTCTCGAAAACAGATACTACCACGATCGATAAAAGCATTAAATTTTCCAAAAGCATTTGCCTATATTTTTATTCGACTAAAGCTAGACAGCGAAGTCCTGACTAGTGTGTATGGAAATATCATTAATAAATGAAAATCCGGTGTTAGCGATCCTTAGACAAAATCGTACTTTGGGAACGAGACCGGTTTGTGACTGATATTTTCCCACTCAACGGGAAAAGATGGTACATCCCCATCAACATGAGGGGCTCTGAGGGATTTTTCCTTATCGATACGGGCGCGGCCATGTCTGTGATAGGGAAACAATTCTTTGATGATCTCAATCTAAACACCCGTAATTTGGTATCGGATGTTAGACCATTGAGTGTTACGGGCCTGGTGATACCACAATTCGGTTGCACTAGCATACCCTTAGGTATTGCTAATCAGACCTTTCACTCATCGGTTCTAATAGTCGACATACCCGAGGACGGTATATTGGGGAGTGACTGGATGTCATGTTATGAAGCCAGCCTAACCCCACATAATGGACTCTTTGAGGTGTTACAACCCTATAATTTAGTCACACATTTGTCTACTCAGGACAGCATTGCGAGTCTTTGCATATCGAGCTATTTATGAGGGAACGTGCATCTGCCGCGCTATAAAAACGGTAGGCGGCCCTTAATTGCCACTAAGGCGGCAATGGTGCCACGGGAGTTACATTCGCACCGATCGGGTCCATGGTGCTGGTGGTGAAAGGAAGCGTCTCCAAGTGGGTGGGTCCTAATCGAGCCCTGAACGGGAAAATACTCGATCCCTTAGGGATCATGGCGGCAGTCCTGATTAGTAGATCAAGGGTGCGGCGAGACCTATCTTTTTGGGTAATATAAGGATGATGTAGGCATCCATTTGTTCGCTATAAGGAGGCAAAAGTCTCATTGGTAACGCCACGGAGGCTAGATCACATGGAGCTATCGACAGCCCAACGGCTGCCCTAGTATTTGACCTCTTAAAAAGAGAACGCGGAGTGGAGGGGTTCGGCGGATCCCCGGAACCCGGAGTTACAGTAGATAGGAAGGGGTATGACGGGCTGCTACAGATCCCGGATTTCATACTATCCATGGCAGAGGC